>JARHVA010006241.1:802500-963371 GCA_037957365.1 Torreya grandis
CTTTAAAAATCCAAAATTTCAAGGATCACATTCATGAAGAATAATCTTTGAATGCTTACATAGATACAAATTTAAAATCCATCATAATAATTTCATTTTTCATAAATATTATATGGCTCATGGTGTTTATATGAGGCATTAATTTAGATCCATCCAAAATAAATTCATTATTAATATTAAAATCCAAATGAAAATCTCCCAAGTTCACAAATCCTTTTTAAATTAGAAACAATTTGGAGTGATATCCCTAAATTATCCAACCATACTTACACAATAATTTACCTCCCAAGGAAAGGAACCAAACTTGAATGGAATAATTCTCTCTAACATTATTTTCAATTTATTAAAAATATTTTTCTAAAACCACCAACATTGTGATCACCATACTTGAAAAGACTGTTAACCTTATATGCATTATCTACACCCATATACATAAAATTTATGCTTACTTAAAAAAATGAAACCAACAAATTGTAGAATATATACTATGTTAGTTGCATTATAATTAATTATGAAAGATAAATATTTAACCCTAAAATCTACATTAGGTAATCTAAGATAAACGAGTAGAGATAACCTAGGGCATAAGGATGATAGACAATCTCTAATGCAGACTAATTGTTTTAAAAACTTAGATAAATATATACTACATTTATTATGTTAAGATATATTATAAATATAAAGTAAAACTATGTTATATATTGAAATGATAATGAAAATAATATACTGAGTTGGTTTTGATGTTAATATAGATTTAGATAGGTAACATTAAAGAATAAGATTGGAAGTGGATTATGGATCAATTGTCATATTCAAGATTAAGAAATTCTATGACATCGAGCATTTATATTGACCTTCGATTATTACTTCGATGCTTTTATCTAATATAGACGCAAGTGTCTTGTATCTAATACTTATTATATTTGGGTGTGACCACATATAATATTATGGCTTTTATCTCACCTTCAATTTGGTGTGCTCAGATCTAGATCATGGGTTATCACTCTTTGTCAAATAGCAAAACCCTAGTTCTTCATATTCATAGTAGTTATGATAAAAATGGGATAATGGGCACATAGTTTAGAGCTATCCAAAAGGACCTTTTGTTAATGACCACCAACTAAATATCCAATAATTTGAATAGGGCCTCAAACTTATGTAGTTCTTACCTATGCATCATCTTGTGTGTGTATAAGGATGTAATGTGTGATAAAAAATTACATAGGGTTACCTAGCTTGTTACTTGGAAAATGTGGCTCATGGGATTCTCCTTCAGTTCTTTTGACCTATATATGTGATTTCCCTATGACTGATATGGAAATAAGGGAAAATATGTAAGCCTTGCTCACTTGAATGCTTGATTGAATGCCTTTTATAAGTTAAATTGTAAGTTGTTATGTATGTTTTAGGTGAGTAATAAAAGAGGATCAATCATGTATTTATAATAATCATTTTGGAGAATATATAGAATTAAAGCACATATGTTGACCATAGGAATACATTTCATTTATAAATTGGATGAATTTAGGGTATTAGACACTTGCATTGAGATAGAACACTTGCATCGATGTAGGCATTTGATTGAGACATGTCCTAAAACCTAGAAAATAAACACGTCTAAAACTTTTGTAAATAAAAGATAATTAGATTTATAACATTATAAGAATGATATAATGTCTAAATCATATAATAAAATTGATCATACTAAGAGATATGAAATAGGAAAAAAATATCATATATACAAGCCTTTTGGTAATGGGAAGGTATATATGTTGAAGGTACATCCATGATATGTATTTCCAAGTATAAAATATTGAGGTGCTTCATGTTTTATAAATAGTGGCTATATTTCCCCCTCCTTTAATCTATTAATGATATTACCAGTTTAAATAAAAATAAATGTGTACATGGGTGTGTATAACATACCTTATCTTCACATGAATTCAACTTAAGTCCTTTATTAGTGATTGACCTAAAAACATGAGCATATTATATTATATAATCAATTCATATAATCTAAAACTGAAACTATTTCAAATGATTGAAATTGGAAGAGAGCAATGTTTAGGAGTTCACATGTGTATTGATGCAACTGTATTGGCTTTTGGGAATTTGAATTGAAAATATGAAATATATATCATTATGAACCATTAGAGATGATATTAATAAAAATATAAAATATGAAAGTGTATATATCTAAAAAAATTTAAGGACACATGACCCTAGCCTTAGAGAAAAATTTGAGTTTCCACCTAGCAGTTGAGATTAGCTCAACTATGCAACCCGATAATACTTATAACATGGTGAGCATGAGTGAACCAAGGCAAATCACACTATAAATCTGGTGAGATTAGATGATGTAATTAATTCCAACCTATAAACTTGGAAATATTTAGTGATTTAATAACCTCAATCATACTAAAAATAACCAACTACTATAGTATATTAATTCAATACAATCCATAAAATTCCAACCTAGTGGGTGATGATAGTTTATAAATGTATTTTAAAATCTAAAACTAGTTTTGATTTAAAATTTAGGTTCCTTTTTCATAGATTATGCACCTCATATATGTTTCATGCTAAAACCTAGGTATAGTAATGGTAAAAATGTATATAATTATGTCACAACTATGTATCTAAATCATATAACTATGATTTTTGGCCAATTTTCAAACTGTGTGGATGTGGAGAACACATTTCTATAACATGCCTTCATTATATATCTAAAAATAAAATTTATGTGAGGACAACTTGTTTCCAAAACATGCCCCCAATATATATTTAAATTTGGTGAACTAAGACAAATGTGGAGGCCATGCCTCTATGTCATGCCCCCACTAATATGTGCCCCCTTTTGAGGTGAGGGGAAGTATAAATTAGTAGTCAACATAACTCAAAAGGATAAGATAACTATATAATCTATTTATGAACCATGTATCATATAAAAAGAACATATCTAGGTAGATATATAATTGAAGCACACATAATGTGATCACATCAAGTCCTAAGATGAATGATGTGAATTATGGAAATGTTTAGATTTTAATAAAATAATATAAAAATCAATCAAGCACACACACAAGACAACTCAAAATCAAATGAAAATATAATAGTTGAAGGAGACCTCAAAAAAGGGACATGTTCAAATGCCACATAATTGAAGTAATGTGACTTAGTCAAATGTCAACATAAAATGAACCATGACATATATAAATATCACAATAAGTAAACATAGGTAGGGAACCAAAATCAATTGGAGCATATTCAAATTATCAATAAAGTAAAATAATGCATGAACATAAAAAGCAAGGAACACACTCAAGGAAGTGTAAAATTGAAAGTGTAGACAATATAAACCAAACATAACATAACATACTAGCCCATGAGTCCTATGTTTTAGCAAAAAATGTTAAGCACATAGCATATCAAATACACTATAAAAGATATAAACATGGACAACGGAATGTTTGAGTACATAAGATCAAAAGTGATAATGAAAATTTATCATATAATAATATAACTTGGATGTATCATGATCAAAGAAGTGGATTCCCCCAATGTCCACATGACATGAGTATAGGGATGAACCAACATCTAAAAGTTCATAGATCATGTATCTATGTATGTGTAGATCACACTTAAAATATGGGGAGACACGTGTATATATAAATATATGATATGTTATTTACCAACATGGAGACAAAAACACATATGCTAAGGAGCTAATAGAATATGTAAATGCTGAATTTTTTTTTTTGGATTTTTGAAGTTTTTTTTAATTTGGTAATATTCCAAGATAATAACTCTCCTATGATCTCATCCAAAGGATGCTCATAGGTATATTCCCATCAGGAACCTGGTGTAATAAAATGGTGGTACTACCATGGATCATGTATAGGTATTATATATATATATATATATATATATATATATATATATATATATATATATATATATATATATATATATATATATATCACTTTAGAATCTGTAATACTCTATGTATATATAATAAGACTCTTTGGTCATGAAGAAATAATAAAAGAAATGGGGATTCATGTAACCCATCATTGAGTGGTCTATGGTTTCTTTGGAATAATAGTAATATGAACATGTTTAGGTTCTTTGGATATATAAATATGATGTGTAGTATATGAATATTCCTTGGAACCCCCTATGGATATTTGATGTGATGGTCTCTCAAGTACTGGTCACCTCAGAAATTGGATTGCCTATTACTTACCATTTTATGGAGGATTAACCTTGGTTTGATAACTAACTTCCTGGGTATAAATTTATATTTTTCAAGTGTATTTTCATATGTAATTATGGAAATTTTAATTAACTGATTAACATAAATGTACTTAACACACCCATACACTATAAAAGGTACTTCTTAAATTGTATGTATTTAAGATTATCCCAATAATATATTCAAAGCACTTGTGGAAAGTATAACTGATAAGGTATAAACCACATATGTGGTAATACCTATAAAGGTAAGTCAATATCATAAATAATATATTGTGAGGTCACATCAAATACTCTAACTGATCTAGCCAAAGGATGCAAATCTTGATTTATATAACCCAAATACATAAGTTATGTCATGCTACAAACATTTTTGCTTACACCATTATCAATCATAACACTGTGTATAGATGGTGATCAAGGTATGCTCAAATTAATAAGGAATGAATATATGAGTCATCATACCTGATCTCACTATCATAAAGAATAATAAAGTGTCTTTGAACCATAGGAGGTGTATGCCACATATAAGTACCAATAATCTCATCCAATGGGTTCATGTAATATGATGGAGGAGGATGTGCATTATATGCCATTTTCACCTCTGGATCCTTCTTAGAATGTTCTTATTAAATATTGTTAAATATTTTCTATTTATATTGATCACCTGGTTGTGAACTTGATTCCTTTTAGGGGTCATAAAATGTAATATTTTGGTTAATGCCAAGGTATTGTATCTTATACTTCAAGGTAAAACATTTATTTGTAGAATTTGTGGGGACTTGGTGATAATCATAATAAGCATTCACATCATACCCTTTGGGTAGATCTTTGATCATATCAACTTATATAGGATGAGTAATAGATATTAGGTGACATTATATAAGCTATGGGAGTAATGATGTGAGAGACTCAGGAAAGCATGAAAATTATCTTTGTGGTGTATTGTATAAGACAAGATACTTAGGTTGTTGTGACACCACATTAACCATGGTAGTTGTTTCTTTTTTACCTTCAAGATATTTTACCTTGTAACTTGGTTTGGCAGTAAACTTGGTATTATATATAGATGTAGTTAGTGTGTTTGCTACATAAGTTTTTTCAATGAGATAAGTTTCATTTCATTATTATGAGTAATATGGCATAAGTCATTGAAATATTTGATTTTTTTTGAAAACAATGGACTCATGTAAGGGGGAAAGAAAACTCTTATTGAATATGTCCTAAAGCTCTTTATCTTCCATAAGATTGGTCATTTTCACTAACATTATCTTGTAGTGTATAAAATATTCATTAATTAGTTAATTGGTTCTTTGTTTAATTTTTCCAATTTGGGCATAGGAAACCTTTTCCGTGATATTGATATAGAAGTGTACTAAAAACTAATTTGAAATAGGTTTGAATGTGTTTATTGATTGGGTTGGTAAATCATAAAACCACCTTAAATCATATTATTTTAATCTCCATAGAAATAATTTGGTAAAACTTTTATCATTGGATCCATAGTCAAGGCATGCCACATAAAAATATCAAAGATGTTGTTCAAGATCACCCTTGTCATCATAAAATGTGAACTTAGGTGTAATAAAACTAGTTTGCAATGGGTGAAAAGGTATCTCTGATGAAAGAGGATTATGTAAAATGACTTATGAATCAATATCATAAGGTGATTTCATATTATTTTATTCCATACTTTTAACCTTAGTTTTCAAAATATTCATGGTTTGGACAAGAGCTTACACATCTTGGTCTTTAAGATTGAATATTTGAGAAGTAACCATAGGAGGTGCACCCATAGGTTGGGTAGATATAGGCATTAAAAATAGAAATCTAGTTTAATTATTAATGTTTCCATTGTAAGATGTGGTAATAATATTTTTAGGGAATAAAGTTTGTAATGCATATCATATGCCCCAATTATAAGTATGAAATGGTAATGTTTTCAAGGGGAGGTTTGTTGGTATATGGTAATGGCCTATAACTCTAATAACATGATCAATAGATGAACCTAGTTGTTCATCTATGTTTTTTTTTTAAAATTTTTAGTTTCTAATATGGTTATTAGGATTTCATCAAGATATTTAGGTTTTTGATGAATATGCTAAAAAATAATGCAATTACTTTCACTTGCTCATGATTTATTTACTCATGTTCATTTGATTCATTAAACTCATGGTTTTCATTATTATAATCTTCTTGTATGATAACCCCATCAATATGTTTTAAATTATCAACATTTGTATCATAATATACCATAGGATTAGACCTTTCATTAGTTTGAAATATCCTAGATGGTAGGAGATGAATCTAAATGTGTTCAATAGGCACACCTCCCTATCTAGGGATATAGCTAGGTTATATGAGAAATAATAATATAAATAAATGAGAAAAATACAACTTGAATCCCTAGTTGATTGAAAACCCTAAGAATACAAAAAATTTCATTTATATAGATCAGGTTCACCAAATGTTTAACCCTAAAATCTAGATTGTCAAATCTAGGTTTAAAGGGGTAGAGATAGGATAGGGCGTATGGATGATAGACTATCTCTAAAGTAGGCCAATTAATTTACAAACTTATATAAGAATATCATTAATTTATTGTAATGATATATGCTATAAATATAAATTATAGCTTTTCTAGATATTATAATGATAATGAACACATGATAATTAGTTAGGTCTAATACTAATATAGATTTAGATATATAATAAGAAGGAATAAGACTGGAAGTGGATTATGGATCAGTCATAAAATTTTATATTAATCACTTCTATGACCTTAGACATGTGACTTGACCTTATATGGTTATATTGACACTTTTTTCTAATCTAGATTTAGGTGTCTTATATATAATACCTGTTAGATCTAGATGTAACTACCTAGAATATTCTGGGTTTTGTGTTACCTTTTCTTTTTTGTTTTCAGATCTGGATCATAGGTTATAACTCCTTATCAAATAGTAAAACCCTAGTTATTAATATTTGCAGTGGTTATGGAAAAAAGTTGTTAGTGATAACATGATGTTAGGCTACCCAAAATACCCCTCTATTAATGAACACTGTCTACATATCCAATACTCTGAAAAGGGCCTCAGACTTATGTAGTTGGTTTGTATGTGCATAAGGATGTAATGTGTGATACATAAGTACATATGGTGACATAGATTATAACTTGTACAATGTGGATCATGGGATTCTCCTTCAATAATTTAAACCTATAGACATGATGTCCCTATAAATTAGGCCCTTCATTAGTTTGAGACATTCTAGATGGTAGGAGATGAATCTCAATGTGTTCAATAGGAACACCTCCCTATCTAAGGCTATGATTAGGTTGGAAAAAAAATAATATAATAAGGAAATTTAAAAATACAACCTAAAATCCTAGTTTATTAAAAATCTTAAGAATAAGAAAATTGTATTTATATAGATTGGGTTTACCAAATGTTTAACCATAAATTCTAGATTGTGGAATCTAGGATTAAATGGGTAGAGATAGCCTACAACACAAGGATGGTAGACTATATATAAAGTAGGATAATTAATTTATAAAATTATATAAACATATACTAAATTTATCATGTTGAGATATGCTATAAATAGAAAGTATAACTATGCTAGATATTATAATGTTAATGAAAACAAGATAATTCTCTGGGTCTAATGTTATTATAGATCTAGATCTAGAATAAAAAAGGAATAAGAATAGAAGTATATTATTTATTAGACATCATATTTTAGATTAATAACTTATATGACCTTATAAACTTATGTCAACCTCAAATGGTTGCTTTGACACTTCTATTTAATCTAGATGTAGTTGTCTTATATAGAATACCTGTTAGTTCTAGATGTGACCACCTAGAATATTTTGGGTTTTATGTCACATTTTATTTAGTGTTCTCATATTTATATCATTCTTTTTCACAACTTGTAAATAATAAAACCCTATTTCTTAATATTCATAATGGTTTTGGGAAAAATGGGTTAGTGGGCACATGATGTTATGCTACACAAAATACCCTTCTATTAATAATCACTGCCTACATATCCAATAATCTGAAGAGGCATAAAACTTATGTAGTTCTTCCCTACATGTTGGTTTGTGTGTGCATAAGGATGTAATGTGTGATACATAAGTACATAGGATGACCTAGCTTCTAACTTGGAAAATGTCACTCATGGGATGCTCCTTCAGTACTTTAAATCTATAGATGTGATGTCCTTATAAGATTGGGCCCTTTATTAGTTTGAAATAACCTAGATGGTAGGAGATAAATATCAATGTGTTCAATATTCACACACCTCCCTATATATTGATATGCCTAGGTTTCATAAAAAATAATATAAGAAGGAAATGAAAAAGTACAACCACCTAAAAGCCTAGTTGATTGAAAACCCTAAGAATAAAAATAATTGCATTTATATAGATCAGGCTCACAAAAGGTTTAAATCTAAATTATATATTAGGGAATATAAGGTTAAATGGGTAGAGATATCCTATGGCACAAGGATGATAGACTATATCTAAAGTAATCCAATTAATTTACAAACTTAGATAAACATATACTAAATTTATTATGCTAAGATATGTTATAAACAAAAATTAGAACTATACTAGATATTATAATGGTAATGAAAACAAGATAATTAGTTGGGTCTAATGTGAATATAGATCTAGATATATAAAAAGAAGGAATAAGAATGGAAGTGGATTATGAATCAGTTATCAAATTTTAGATTAAGCACTTCTATGACCTCAGATACTTATGTCAACCTTAGACAATCACATTGACACTTCTATCTAATCTAGATGTAGGTGTCTTATATAGAATTCCCATTATATCTAGATGTGACCACCTAGAATATTTTGGGTTTTGTGTCACCTTTTCTTTAGTGTTCTCATATCTTTATCATGGGTTGTCACTCTTTGTCAAATAACAAAACCCTAGTTCTTAATATTTATAGTGGTTGTGAGAAGAATGGGTTAGTGGGTACATGATGTCAATATACCAAAAATACCCCTATATTAATAATCACTACCTACATATCCAATACTCTAATGAGGGCCTCAAAATTATATAGTTATTCTATACATGTTGGTTTATGTGTACATATGGTTACAATGTTTGATACACAAGTACATAGGGTGACCTAGCTTTAGCTTGGAAATTGGGGCTCATGGGATGTACCTTCAATAATTTATACCTATAGATGTGATGTCCCTATGAATAATATGGAAATAATGGAAAATATATAAGCCTTATCACTTGAATTCTTGACTGAATGCATTTTTTGAGTTTCCTTGTGAGTTTTTAGGTTTGTGCTAGGTGATGAATGAATGAGGATTGATCCTACATTTATACCAGTACTTTTATAGAATATCTCACATTAAACTACTTAGAACAACCATATGAATATGTTTAATTTTTAAATTGGATGACTTTAGGTCACTGGACACGTATATTGGGTTAGGACACTTGCATCGATAAATGCATTTGACTAAGACCAACTGTATTGGTATTTGGAAATTAGGCATAGGTCCATAACCTTTATAAATACAAGATAAGTAGGTTTATAACATTCTAATCATGATATAAAATTTGAGTCATTAGAATAACATTGGTCAAGGACTAAGAGATAATAAATATACATAAGAGATAGTGTATGTGACCCATTTGGTAGTAGGAAGGTCTAAAAGCTAAAAGAACATCCATGATATGTATTTTCCAAGAGTACAAGACTAAGGTGCTATATAATTTTAAAATAGTGTATATAATAATGCACCAAAATTTAACATGAATATTGATCATCTACTTTGCTCCCAAAAACCTTTGACATTACATGTTATACCAAATTACCTATGTCTTAATCCACATAAACCTTTTAATTAATTTATTTTCCAATAATTTTTTTCTTAAATCTAAAATGGGAAAATCGATGGCCCTCCTCATGGAATTTTATATAAAATTCATTACAAAAAAATTAAATCAAAGGGAAAATCATAATCAATAAAAAATAAACCACTCCTTTCCCTACTAGTAGATAAATCCAAGATGCCTACTTGATGAATATGTAATCTTCATTGAGGGTGACAATAAGGGAATATCACTTAAGGACCACTTGCATAGATTCACATAATATATTAAATAATAATAATATGATAGATAAGATTAATCTACCAATAATATACTCAATAAAATCCTAAATAAACCCATGGAGTATTGACATACACATTGGCATCTTACATCTTACTTCACACTTTGGGAATATTATACATGAATTATGATTTACACTATGAAAACTCATTTCTCCTTATTATATGAATGCAAAGTCATCTTAACCTTATTGTTTGAGTCAAAATTTATTTAAATTTACCTCCATCAAATAATCCATAATAAATAACTTTATGAAGTCTTCCTTCACACATTAGATCTCTTTGACAAAAGACTCTTGAATTTTCTACAACATAACCATAACTACAAAAATTGCATCCCTAAAAAACATGAAAAAAATTAAGTGGAGAAAATTTGACATTAGAGATATAGTTCTAAAATTATATTTCACTCAAAATAAATAAGGAAAATATTCAATAAAATTGTGGGTTCCCTACCTTTTATAAGTCATCATCGAGTGAAGCATTTACGAACTCTATAAAAATGAATGACAAATATTTAAAGAACCAACTAATGATTAATTTTTAAAAAAATAATGCACCTAACATATGTTTTTCATTTTTCATTTATTTAATCTATCTAGGCTTGTAACATAATTTTCATTAAATATTTTAACTATTTGCAAAATCATATTAACATTCTCATTTATATCTTGCATATCATAAAATTTTTAATTCTCATTTAATTTACATCATTTTATATATCATCATATTAGTAACATTAATATTTATATAATTATCCTAAGTGTTTTAAATTATTTTATATTTAAAATATCTAAAAAAGTATGAAATTATAAAAATTTAGATTACATAAGATATAACATTACCCATAAAAACTGAATATAATAAAGAGATTTATTGCACTTAAAAAACATAGAAATGACCAAGTGAGAAAGCACATAGTTGATATTATGTTCTATATTTCTCTCTTTCTGTGTGTGATATACTAAATTTATATGAAAAATCACTGTGTTTATTCCACTAAAGATTAAAATTGTCAAAATTTACTAGGATGCTACCAATAAAATCCTAGACAATTAATGTAAATAGTTACAACCACTATCTATTGATAAGTTATACTTATGTTATTTTTAAGTTTGTCATACCATAAAATATTGCACCTACATGTCTAAATTATTTATATTTATTTTTTGACCTTGGCTGTGTGAGTAGATACTGATTTTATCTTCCTTAGCCTTGAAACCCTAGCTCCACTTTCATCCCCTGATTCACTTAGAAAAGATAGAGAGTAAAATATGGTTTGGAAAACATTGAACACTCCTTGATAAGTGATTAAGTTTTGCATATTTTACAACTATCTGAATAAGGTTCAAACCACACATAGTTCTTCTACCTATGTGTATGTATTATCAATAGTATTCCACTATAGTTCAATGCAAATATTTGGATTTTAACACTTGAAATCGTGAAAATTTGACCTTTCTCTTGTATTTAGACTTGGATTTTGGGATAGTTCATTTGAGATTTTTTAGATTTGGATGGTTTAGATTAATGTCCCAAGGATGTGAATGGATTTATTAATATTTTCCAAATGATTTATATAAGGTAATGTCATTAAGATTGATGTGTATTTATTGATGACTCTTTGAAATTTCCCAAATAACTAACATGTAAAATATGTGTAGGCCAACCTAATGGAAAGATTTGAACTTGAAATATATATATCAGAGTATTGTGACACTGTTAGTAAATACAAGTGTTTGACTATTTCCCAAACTATCTAGAGAGGGAAAATAAAGGATCTAGAATATGGTGTAAATATTCTTAGGATTATAGAGCATTCTAGCACATACTAGAGATATCCTAAGTATGAATGATATAAAATTGGGATGGAAAAATAGAAAGGTAGATAAATGGATAGGGGAGAATGTGATTAAGAGTAAAATGTGTATATACATGTCATGTATGTCAAATATAGGCCAAAAATTATTTTTTTGAGTGTCTAATACCAAATTTATGTGTCTAAAATTTCCCCTCTTTTAGTATAGTATTTAAAATGATATTTTAAAATTATAATGAAAATTAATTCATTACTTTAGTATAACCAATATTGGTGTTTCTATGTATGCCCCATATATCCATCTCTCTCCACATAAAAACTACAAAGAAAAATGTATAAATCAATGCCCACCCATGATAGAAAATAATAAATAACCTAGATCATTAAAATACTTGAAATTGAAAATTTGAAGGAAAAATATACCTATGGATATGTGAAATAATATTCCACTTTGAGATCAATAGAAAATTCCATGAGTTCATTATTCCCTAAGGAGATACACCTAGTGAAAACATGTGTTGAGGAGTTTTAGTGCCTTAAGCATAATTGGAGTGAATAAGTGATGAATTTGAGTGATGTATAACTTTAAATATACTAATCAAAGTATCACAACTCTTCTAGTGGAACCTAAAAACATGCTCATATGCAATGTGAAAGTCTAAATTAATCAGTGCAGGAAAATTTTAGATTTAAATTTCTTATGTAGTACCATCAATCTTCCATATATAAATATAAAATTACATGTATGAGAAATATTTGTGACCTAATTATAATCCACTATACCTCAATGTGATACATAATTCCATAATATGTATGTCAAGCCATTAAATCTTGTAGAAATGTCTAATTAAACCCATGTAACCTATCTCACAACATCATGGAATATGTCAAATGTCATTCATAATCCTATAAAATTATAAACATATTTGGTTAATGTGTATGTCAATTTATCAACTTGTCCCTATTTGAATCTCAATTTATCCCAAAATATGAATAGTTTTCTTTCAAGGATTGAGTCTGTGTGACAAGCGCACTAGTATGCCCCCCTTTTGAGGTGAGGGAAGAAGCCTACAAATCACTCATCTCAAAGTAAATTTTTATATAAATCATGTGTATTATTAAAAAAATTCCATAATGTAAAAAAATTAACCATGATAATATATGTTATCATAAGAATATTGGATAATGAAAAACATATGAAACATATAATCTAGGTAATGACATTTTAGTGTCATGTCTAGTAGATATAATAATTAGGAACAAGTTAATAAGAATTAGATTAATATTCCATGTGTAATATGATGTATTATATACATCATGGCATCACACAAAATATAATAATGCATGATATCAATTGCAACAATAATTCTAAAAAACTTCATATATATAATCTCACATATAAGCATGAAATGTCATGATTATGATGCACACAAGCACTCAAGAAACAAATTTTATTTTAATAAATTATAATCCCATGAAAACATGAAATGGACTAGAGGATCATAAACCAAAATTGATGCATGATGTGATAACACAAAATCAATGCACTCATATAAACATGTAAGATAGAAATCAACATGAAATATATCACATAATGTAATAGTCACCAATGATCACACATAGTAAAACCCATCAATGAGCACACAAATCAAATAAATTTTAACACACATAAATTTTCACACATATAGTACACAATTAAAACTTAATTCAAGATCTTACAATAAACCATACAATAATGATCACATAATGAACACACATTAATAGTCACAAAATGTAAGACACATCAATAATCACATAGTGTAACACACATGAATGGTCACACAGTGTACCATATCATATATCTATAATGTAAAATTAATGAATGGTCACATGATGTACTATGCAATGTAACCATAATGTAATAAACATGAATGGTCACACAATGTACTATAAAATAAAAGTATAATGTAATAAGAAGTAATTAATTACACACATAACAAGTAATGCTAGTCCAAAAAATCCATAAATGTCATCACCACATGTATAAAATTAGAATATCCATATAAAATATACAACTCTCAAAGGTATACACAAGTTCAAGTGGTATGACACTTGAAAATGTCATTTTTACCTATCTTTGACATACATGATTTGTGCATATACATTCAACTATTGTTCACATTCTCCCTTAACCACTAACCTATCTATAGACTTGGCCTTCCCAAATTTTATTCATTATACACAATATCTCAATATTTTTTCTATAAAATACCATTATATTATGCAAATAGTCATCATATTACATATTACTATTTAATCCATCTTGGATAGTGTCAGTATTAGTTATACAATATTGGTTACTAGCAGTGTCCACCTTCACTGGTTGTGTCCCAAGTTACTCTAACAAATATTTTTCAAACTAAAATCCCTTTATTGGGTTAACCCACACATTTCACATCTCAGTTATGGGGGGAAATTAACCAAAGATTCATCTATCTATACAAATTAAGCCTAAGGCTATTCCTATTTAGAGCATAACTGACTTTCAATTAGTCACTACTTGGAAACTCCTTGCACATTAAGATATATATTTTCACATCCTTGAGGTATTATCATAAATCATCAAAATTTGATAAACCTTAAAATGAAAAATCCCTAAGCTAAGTCTTTACACTAATTTCAAGGTCAAAGTTACATGTTATCAAGTGTTGAAAGTAATAATTATGCATTGCATTTTAGAGGAATACCATTAATCACACATACACATATGTGGGAGAAATACAAGTGGTTTACACCCTATTTAGATTAATTTTATGTAGCTAATTATTAATCACTCAAAGGAGTGTGGGTGGGACTGACCAACTCATCTTCCTAATCACTTTTTTATAGGTCATAAAAGTGTCAAAAATGGAGCAAGGGTTTCAAGGCCAAGGAAGACAAAATGTGAATCCACACACATGACTAAGGGAAATATGTTACTATGAAATAAATTTATAGGTAGAATCAATGATTTATGGAAAAATAGATGAGAAAAACACATGGATAATTTTGGTATATAGTGGAAATATCTAGTCATTACATGTGTCTCAGACTTACTAGTAGTATTCTAGTATATTTTAATACTCAAATTCTTGATTTGAGTGGTGAAAAATCCATTTAAAACTATTTTATATTATTGGGAATAGATATAAAGCATAATAAAACAAAAAATATATAAATACACTATTGTCTTGCAATTTATATAGATAGTAAGCTCAATTTCAATATTATTTTTACATTTAGATCTACATATTAAATAATATATCTTATATAATCTAAATCATTATATTTTTATCTTATTTAGAAAACTAAATCCATTTAAGTTAAACCATTTTGGTGAAACTAATCATTCATTGAGTGTGGGAAACCCTAAGTTTCCCTTATTATTTCATCCTACTTTTTTAGGGTTTCAAATCTAATTTCTGATTTCTATTTATTCAGATAAATAAATCATGGATATAATGGTTATACATATTTTATAATTTTTTATTCAAGCTACAATTTTAATAATTACATGTTGATTCCTTGATATATGTAATATTTTTTACAACCATGTAATGAAACAGGTCAAATTTATTTGTAATAAAAATAAGGCTAAAATTAGTGATGAATAATCTTTTTCTCTCCTTAGTAACTCATATTTTATATATACATAATTTGAGATTATTTGAGTTATCACTTGACATCAAATGGCATGTATGACTCGTTTCACTCCTCCTCCCCCTAGACCTCAATATAGTGATAGATATCATTGTACGAACATTCTTTACCATAGGATAATATTAGATTATGTAGTTTATGATATCACAATAAAAAGAGGTAGGAAGCCCCATCCTATGTGACATTATAGATGTACTAAAAAATTCCTTTACCATCCCCGTCCACCTCCCAATATGATAACCAATCGAACTAAAGGGTATAATACCATTGATAAAATTAAGAACACTCAAGTTAAAATTTCCATAAAAGATTTAACCAATAGTTTAAGTATATACAAAGATATTATATATGTAACATTGCATGACACAAATTTACCAAATTATGCATAACCTAATTATTTTAAATTCATTATAAATACATTTAATAATAGTGAAACATGATTTCTTTTGAGAAGGACAATTTTCCTACTAAAAATACTATAGATAAAAATCCCCTTTTGTTCATTCAAGTGAAATTATTGAATAATAAATCCAATCATGTCTTAATGGACCATGATTGAATATTTTCAAAATCACATTTATGAAAACATTGGGTAACAACATGGAATTTATTCATAAATTAGATAAGGATGTGAAATGTTTTTATAATATCCCTCACCATGTGATAATATTGATTACTTTGGATGTGACAATGAGTCCTAAGATGATCTTTACCATGTTTCACATGATACCAAATAATTTGTATAACCTACGCTTAGGTATACATTGGATTCATGCAATTAAAGTTATACCATATAAATTACATCAATTCTTACAATTTTTTCATAAAGGATGGTTTGGACTCATGTCCTATGGATAATGAACCTTTCAAATATTGCAAAGTAATGAAACCTAGTGATGGATGTAGTCCACAATCTGATTTTTTTTAGTTAATCATAGTCCCCCAATAAAAATTCATACTAATAGAAAGAATACATACATACAAAATTGGGGATACAAGAAAATATAATGAAAAAGAACCAAATCTAAGTACATAATTAAATCAAGAGATAATAGAGGATACACAAGGAAATTTTGACACAAAAAGAGAACATACCAAATCTTATCTTATTATTCAATTTAGAGAATCTTGATTATATATTCATGGAATACAATGATATTGATGATGATGAGAATGAGTTTACAACAAACTTATATGGGTATTTATCTCATCTATGTTTTACACACTATATACACATAATATTTTTCATTATCATTTATTGAAATTTTCTATTTGCCCTACTTGTCAAGCATTTATTTCCTTGAGTGCATGCCTTAAAGGGTGCACAAGAAAATTGGGGAGGGGGGGGGAAGCTTGTGGTGATTCATGAGAGTCTATGTCATGATCATATCATTCCTACTACCACTCCAATTTATTCTTATTTTGATAATAGCTACCTCCTTTCATCTTATCTTATCTATTTATGGTAATTTTCCCATATCCTACGAAATCAACTAGGACAATACCATCTATTTTTCACCTTTTCCCTTCTTATACTTTATCACTAGCTTAATGTATTTTTTATCTTATTTATAACATATTTATAAGATTAGCTTAGTCGATATTATTTATTTTCAGCTGACATATTTTAAATTGTATATATCTAATTAATACCATCAACTTTTATTCCAACATAGGCATATACACTCATTTCACTTTATTTTCACTTGAAATTTCACCCTAAGTCACATTTGGAGGAGTTATGTCTATATTCTTAACTTGAATAAGATTTTTTTTTGAAGTCTTAGAGATCCAATAGGATAAGTCAATAGGAGTATTATTAGGTATTATACCAACCATTTAAGGTATTAATAACCGCAATGACTCTTGCAAATCACCATTAGACTAGGGGAAGATTGATGCTCGATGGGTCCACTCCAAGATAAGTATTTCTAACCTTATACTTTTTGCTTTATTTACTTATTAGATTAGATGTTACTTTTTCTTTAGTAAATGAATGTGTGTGTATCTTTGTCTAGGTTTTCTTTACACTTATAATAGTGTGGATATAATATTACTTAGACTTGCCTTATTCTATTTTAGGTTGCTTAGAACCCCATTTGTCAACCATGGCACCTTACCATTTATGATCATTCTAACCCTTCCCCTTTATTTTCTTTTACTTAAAAAATTACTTACATTAATTTTTAGAAATCATTTAATTTCATTGAGTTCTTGTTAGATGTATTTATTTATTTATTTCATATGATTAAGCTTTATAATTCTTTCCTATTGGTATTTGTGACATACATAATCCCTCTTCTAAATGTGTAGATCCATTGACTTTTAATCAAATATGTAGTATCATGTATCTATTTTATTAATCTTATCTGATTCTAGATCTATTGAGATAGGATATTTATAGGCTAATCCTATCACATGCATACATTCTAGTAAACCCAATGTGATCCTTACTATTACCTTCATTGCTTCAATATATTTCATCAGTTATCTTGATATAGTTTTTTTTTTTTTTTAAAATCTAATTGCATTGGTTAACACAATATAGTTTCTCCATAACTTTGGATGGAATCAACTAGTCCAATCCTATCATATATTTACACAAACTACATCGACCAACCTGATACAATCATGTTTAGTGTTTATTACTTTATCATCAAACCTAATACATTTTTGTTTGTTTCATTTTTAGCATAATTAGTATTTAAATGTATCAGCTAGTCTAATATAGTTTTTTTTTCCTAATTATTTTTAGTATTATTTAAATTCATTTTAGAAATTTATTTTATCTTTGTTTGGATTACCTTAAAAACTATGTTTTGGTAGTTTTGAAACTACTTGGTGACTACCATGCAAGGATACATGGTGTTATGTTTATAAACATCATGACATGAGGGGTTTATCTTAATACTCATATCCATAGTAAAAAATTAAATACAAACTTTAATTTCCATATACCTCATGGTATATCAAAAACTCTTAGGATTACCTTTTTATTGTGCTTTAAGAAACTAACCATCTATTTGATTTCATGGTACACCTGAGTAAAGTGTATCACCTCGGGAATTTACTCTCACCATGCCCACTAAACTAAGGTTAGTGGGTTACATGCACAATTATCCTATGTATTTATTTCTCTAAAAAATTAGGTCAACATTAATTAGTGTATGAGAAAGTATATTTGAGAGCCAAATTATCAATCAAATCCTTTTAGTAATTTAATTGATTTTGTTTTCAAAAGTTAGTTAGATGCCATTTTCTACTTGATTTTTTTTATTGTATTACATATTGCATTTATCATTTTTATATAGTTATGTGTTGTGTCATAATTTCATTGACCATATTGATATAATTATCTATGTGTTTTAACTACATCAGACAACCCAATATAGTTCCTTGTGTTTATTTCCTTGACTACATAAAATATATCAATACACTCTATTTTTCCATCACCTTCAATATAATTACATTAGCAAGATTAATATTTTTTTTGTTTTTAGCCCAAATTTATCTAACAAAACACTATACTTATTTCTTGACATTTGATCCTGATTATAATGACTATCTTGATATAGTTTGTTTTCATAGATTCTATCCTTGACTATATCAATGGATGATATAGTCTATTTCTTACCCCCAACACCCTAAGATATGCTCAAGTTAATCTCATTCCACAACCTTAAGTTATTAATAAATTAATTAAACATCCTCAAAATGAACCATTTCTTCCTCAAATTAGAAATATAGATATAGGTGGTATCACTCCTACTATCACCTTTAATGGATCCATTGATTCCACTTTATATTTGAAATCCTTTAGAAATATTTAAAACTATTGGATTAAGTTAAACACCTTTATAGATAAAAAATTATAGCTATAACCATTTATATTGATGCTCTAGATTCATATAATCAACATATGTCTAACACTATCTCTAGCTTAGAATACCTAGTTAATGCATTGGATCAAGAATTTCAATCCAATAATCTTCCTAAAAATATCTTATCCTATTTTATTAATTATAAGTAGGAAGAATATAAAATTACCCAAGCCTTTATCAAGTGTTGTAAATCCTTAGCTAATAAGGTTGAACACAACATGTCAAAAAGTAACCTATTCTACCTATTTACTAATTCTAGTCATCATAAAATTCAATATAGATTAAATACTCTCTCTCCAAAATCATTGGAAGAATCCCTTGATTAATACAAATTCTAAGACTTCTTCATAAGATAGTTTGATACTTCCCAAACTTTATTAATAACTCATATAGTTATGAAGTCTAAAAATAAACATGCTACCAATTATGGTGTTATAGATACATATAAATACACTCACACAATCAATGTTATTATCTCAAATGGATCAGATGAAGTTATACTTTCCCAACCTATCATGGTATGTCCCTTCCATCCTCCTTCTTCAAATCATGTTAATAAATCATGAACTAAAAATCCTCTTTAAATAGATAAAATTAAGAAATATATTCATAAACATTTAGGTAGGGAACTTGATCCTTCGTGTAATAAAAAAATGATATGATCCTTAAATTTTTTTGGGTACCATAAAAATTAGGGATACTTCACAAAATTTGTAGACAACTTAAGACTCCTCTTGAATTTTTAATCGATTCCAACTTCAATCATGAATCTATGATCTAAGAACATAAATAAGATTATGAAAAGGTATCTAAAGTTAATGATTTAAGGTTAATGTGATTCTATTAAACCAAACAATTTTTACTTTTCTATTTATTCAAATCCATTTCCTTAAAATAATCAAAATCACAACCTAATCCAAATCAGCCCATGAACACTAATGTTTTTGAAACCACATTTAATCATACCTCTTCCACTAATGAGAAAAACCTAATTAACATGATCAATACAATGATCATAGTCTATTTTGTTGACCCTTATCCTTATTTCACTTCTACTCCCTATATTTTTCTAGAATAGTTCATGACATCTATTCACCTCATTTTATAGAATTATTAAATATGATGAAATCAACACCATTTAATATAATCCAAATGCATCAGCCATATCGATTCAATAATATTTATTTATAATTATTTATACTACATTAACTAGCTTGATTCAGTTTATCAGTCCCTAGTTCTTTATTGCAACTTTATCGACATGTATGATATAGTCAATTGTTCTTAAATAATCTACTATATTAGCTAGCTCAACATAGTAAATTTATATCGCTATATTTATTTCTACTACATTGACCATCTTGATGAAATCATATTTTTTCACTCATTCCCATGTAATTACATAGACCAAATTGATGCAATCTTTTGCTAGTGCTCATGTGCACTAGATTGTATCAGCCAACCCAATGTAGTAAGTTATCCTTAACCAAACTACATGAGTTAGGCCAAGACCACATAGTTTCTTCCTTAATAAATTTAACCATACATCAACCTCACCTTCAATTGATCTAAATTAACATTATGCACTTTTATCCTAGTCTTATATAACTCACCCATGATTTGATGAATGGGATTCCATTGAATAAATTTCCAGGTTCCCCTCTCAAATATTTTTATTGAATTGATGAGGACCTATCCACATCATCACAACTAATCGATGTAGATTTTTTTTTTAAATTAACATTCCTTGAATTGTACCTATGGGACAATAATCTACCTTACCCTTTATAAGGATGGTATCTTAAAATAGTGCATGAATAGATTTTCATTCAAGTTGATGAAAATTTGGATGATTCTATCTCACTTAAGTTTCCTATAACCTCCATGATCCTTGATGAAATATGACTTTGTGAAGATTATCTTCCCCTTTTCATTAGTGTCTAAGTTGGTTAAATTCAATTTAAATGTAACTTGATAGATGAAGAATATTTCACCTATGTCACCTCCCTTGAGTTCATCAAAACCCTTGGATACTCTTAGTGTAACCTTGAGTCTACTAAAGTATGTGTCAAGGATATGATAAAAGACAAATGCCTCCATCAAGTTTTTTCTAGTTTACTATAATAGTCCCTCTCATCATAGTTAGAGAGGTTATGATATTTAAACTTACATTATAGTATAACATTTTTTTTGGTCAACCCCAAATCATTATATGAGGTAAGTTACTTCCTTTACATGTTAGTGTGTCAAATTTCCCCACCAAGTTGCTATATATATTATTCTAGGTGACACCAACCCTTAAAATTTTAAAACATTCTAAGAACCTAGCATCTTTGAAATAACCACCCTTGAACCCTTTCCTAGAATCTCCTTTCACAAATCTCAATGTTTAAACTATCCCATAAATTATAATTGAGATTATAGTAGTCATCCTGAGCTTGTGGGAAAAATTACACCTAACCTCTTAGATTTTTATGATGATGAACCCAATGAGATCAACCTTGAGATCAAAATCTTGGAACTCCCTTCTAGTATTATATCTTAGTTGCCTCCTTCCTTGGGATGTCATTCTCAAAATAAATTGACTGATGAGTTTCATGCTTCTTTAATTATCCCTTATAATTAGGCTTTCCACTCTTCCTCTAGTGAAAAATTGGTCCAATCCTTCCATATTTGTCTTTATACACTAGATTATGATGATGTTTAATTCCTTTATGCCCCATACTTAAATGGTTCTACTTAAGCCAAGGATGCAAAAATACTTCATTTTTAATCCTCTCTTAAACACTCTTATGAGAATTATTTATCTTCTCATTGCATTCACTTAGTTGATATTATTTTCTCTCATTCCACTTCCCTTGATGTTATTCTTCACTTAATTGATGTCCATTGGTTAGAGATGAAGAATGTTCCACTTTCTTTGTGTCATGCCTCAATTTATTTTGAGCCTCTTCAAAGTACATTCCTTGATCATTCTATTATGATACCTTATTAGTTTTATATAGTTTATAATACTTTGAGTACACCTCCTTTTAAGATGTTGGATATAGTAATTATAACCACACTAAGTTAGTATCCTAAATAAATAGATATATGATAAATCCAAAATATGACTCATTATTACTATCAAATTTCTTCCATTTGATAATGATTCCATAGTATTTATAAGGAAATTTGATCTAGTAGATATAGAAAGTCATTCTTAGTCGATATGCATTAGATTTTGTAATATATTTATCTTCCTATTTCAAACCATCAATTACCTATTTTGAAGAAACACTGAAATTAGGAGATCTATCTTGATAACAAAAGAATAGATATTAAGATCTACGGATCTATAGTTACAACATTATATAAGTATATCTTCATGTCTTAATACAAAAAGGAATAGAAGAGAGATAATATATTATTGTTCAATTAATATTATAGTATAGTTACAGTTATATTCATGTAATTTTTTAATATTAATTAATGAATATACCTCCAGTGTTTAAGTACTGAGTTTTTTTTCATTCTTGTTCATAAGGAAACTAAGGGCCCACTCTCCTCAGGAACCACGAACATATTTATATATGGTACTATATGTATTTATAATTTTTAGTAATTATAATATATTTTAATTTAATAATAGTAATTATAAATAGATTTCATAATTGATAGGAAATTATCATTCACCTTTAGGAGTTAATTCAAGATTGTAAATCAATGTGTTTATTTTTGGCAAATTGTTTACATTTAGAAAGCATAATTAGTTTTAGTAGATTGTTTAATTTCAAAAATTGTGCTTACTTTCAACAAATTGTTTATTTTCATCAAGAGTGTTTATTTCAGTAAATTAGATTACAAAGTATTCTAATTTTACAAGAGTGTTTCTTTGTTACATAAGCAAAACATTTTTAGAATAGATTAGATTAGACAATTAAAAAGGAAAACAGCCCCTTAAATCATCTATGTAAGACATAAAACTATAAGACTTGTTGTAGACAACTTTGGACATTTCTCTTCATTAGAATGACATCAAAAAATAAAGTTGATTAAATAAAGGGATTAATGACACTCATCATTTTTGGCATCATTGTCTGGTACCTATAGGTATTATTAAGGTAATCCTTATTGGTCTATAGTAAAAAACCAAAAACATTGAAAAACAAAACCAATAAAAAACAACAAAAAAATCAAATTTATGAACAGACCTAGAGATGCTAAAGGAAGGTTCATCTCTAAGGATCTAGAGTTAGGACCAGAGGAGGAAAGAATAAAAGTTTTGACTGAGAGATATGGAAATATAAGAAAAATACTTGAATCATACTTAGATTCGTCACCAAAATTAAGATCATCCTCACAAATAAACCTTGTAATAAGACTCATATTCAAGAGATCTTCTCCTATATGAATAATTGATCCCAAGGATCCTTAATCTGGAACAATAAGTCTTAGACCTCAAACTTTGTAAGATTAAGATGAAGTAATAAATTAGATCTCTAATATAGGTTAGGAATAAATAGAAACCATGGTTGATAACTAAGAAAATATAAAAAATCTTAAATAAAATATAATGTGATTTCAATGAGACAAAACCTTTTCCTTTCCTATAGTCATATATTTGGCAGATCAAACCTCTATCAAAAACATTTCACCATCAATTCTGCCAAATATTAGGGGTAAATCCTTAGAATATCTATATCAATTCCTATTTGAGTTCAAATTTTTATGCCAAATATATGATTATATAACTGATAGTCATAAGCTCAAATTGTTCCCTTCTACACTTAAGGAGGTAGCCATGAGGTGGTTTATGGGCCTTCCAAGTGATTCTATTAATACATGGAGAGACATGGAAACTACATTTCTTGACAAGTATCAAGATTATTGTAAAGTAAGGTATATGAAATAGGGTTTATTCAAGATCAAATAGAATTAAGATGAAAATCTAGAAGATTATCTAGATAGATTCACATTTGCCCACAAGCATAGTGGTTATCCACTTATAGAAGACGTAGTGATAATGGTCTTTCTTAAGGAACTAGATGATGAATCTAGAGATGCTCTAAACCTGATCGGAAGGGAGACATTGTCAAAATAACATTGCACTATATTTTGGATCTATGTACTAATTAGTATAAAACAAAACCAAGCATCAAAAGAATAAAATTAGGTAAATCCAATGAAGTTAGTCGATTGATGGAGAAATTTTACAATTTAAACACTAAAATTTTGGTCTAGTTAAATACTACATTAGATGATATTTAAGCCAAATCTAATTACACCATATAACTCTTAGACATATACTTTCTAAAATACAAATTAAACATGCTCTCAGAGATTATTCTTTGGATAAAATAGTAATATGTGGGATATGTGATAGTAAATATCATGACACAAATTATTGTAACCATGTTTCTATTTTGAAAAATAAATTGAAACAAAATTCATAGCCCATAAAAGATCTAAATTATGTCTAAATAAAAAAAATTCTTTCCACAAAACTAGACCCAAGGTTAGTTCAGCCCAAGAAATCCAATTAATCCATAGATGACACCCTGGATTACTTAGACACCTCAACGTATGTAGGTACAAGCACATCCACAATGGGACAATTAAGAATGGATGATGCCTCAACCTTGAATGATACCTTGGTAGTGATGGATACCCCAACCATAGTCATAATAATGGGGAAATACATAGTGAAATTTTAATCCATAGTTTAACTCCCAAAGAAAGTTTCCATGATAGTAAGCTTTAATGATACTTCCTACAACTCAAATTGTAGAACAAGTTAATCAACCCTAATTTATTACTCAATTGGTGGCTAACCCCAAGAATAAACCATCAGCCCTTATCTATGTAAATAATCAAGGAAAAAACATTAATGTAGGAGCTATTGAATTTGTTAATATTCACCTTAGATCAGGTAGAACAATTCAAGAGCCTCATATTACCATCTCTAAACTTCCTAATGAAAAACCAAAAATAGATACACCTCAACACAGAATCAAAAAAGAGGAATCCAAAAAAATGGTAGAAAAGATAGAGGAACATAATATTGATCCTCCACCTATTCATTTTCCTAATAGATTGAAGGAAATTGAAACCAAATAAGAATCTAACTTGATTCAAGAATAAAGAAAATTGAAAATTGAAGTTCCCTTGTTACAAGCCATCAAAGATATTCCATAATTAAATAGAGTCATTAAAATCATGTGTCAAGACACCTAGAAAACTAATGTTACCCAAGGACCATACATGTAGATTATAAACTAGTTGATCCTTTAGAAGAAAAACTATTGCTACCCAAATATGTAGACCTAGGTAGTATAGTCATAAAAGTTACTGTAGGGAAGAAATAAATACCCAATTTTATGATAGATTTGGTAGCAAAAATCAATGTGATGACAATAAAAATATCTAGACATTGTACCTTATGGGGTGTAATCTACCTCCACCATTCTATAAATAGTTGATCAGTCAGTTACTAAACTAGAAGGTACTATAGAATTTGTAGCTATAAAAATTGAGTCATGGGAGTATCCATTAAATTTTATGGTGATACAACTGAAAACTAAGAATTTATGATACAACCTCATTTTATGAAGACATTGGTTAGCTACTATAACAATATTAATTGATTGCATATCACGGGATATGAATATTTCAAATGGTCAAAAATAAAAATGAATATCCTTATATCCCTTTACAAAAGCTTCACTAGATTACACTAAAACACTTTAGGTAGATGAATTAAAAAAAAGAATAATCTTTTATCCTTGGCCATTATAAGAGTACAAGGACACATGCAAGAATTAACTGATGAGTTTATGCAACATATGGAAGAATCCACTGACCTCATGAGCCTAGTTGTAAACTCTATTAGTCTATATTCTATGGACTATGTCAGTCTATCCACTATAGACTTTTTTAGTCTATCCACTATGTAATTTGTTAGTCTATCCACTATAGACTTTGTCAATCAATCTGTTATAGACTCTACTAGTCTATCTATTAAAAACTCTATCCTATTCTTGGCTACGTACTCCATTAGTCCATTGGCTATAAACTCCACCAACCTTGTTACGATAGACTCAATCTTTGAAAATTTAATATATGACCACATATCATTGCAAGAAAGTATTTGGAATTGGGCATAAGATAAACCAACTAATTTTTTAACTTAATTTAATTATCTATTAGCTAGAATCATTCCTCTAGAAGATGGATTTGTAAAACATGTAACTTTATTTCATCTATTATTACCACATACATGTCCTCTTAATTACTTGATGAGTGAATTTAAATAATTATAGTTTGTCCATCCCAACACTAAATAATTATGATATTACCAAGGAAAACTTTGAATATAAATAGTTGGTTAATACTTGATCAAGAAATGAAAGTTCTTGATGTCCTATAAAAACACACCATAGAATTTTCTTGAGATTATACAAATATGAGAGGAACTCATCTGAGTGTTTATACCCATCACATTTACACAAGCTAGGACAAACTAGTTAGACAACCATAAAGATAGATAAATGCAACATTAAGGGATATAGTAAAGACTAAAATTGAGAAATTTTTAGATGTAGGATTCATTTATCCTATCTCAGATAGCCAATGGGTTTCTCCATTGGTAATTTTACCAAAGAAAAAATGGAAATGGAGAGTGTGTATAGACTACTAAGAAGTAAACAAAGCCACTATGAGGGATTATTTTCCTCTTCCTTTTATTGATCAAGTGCTTGATAATTTGGTAGGGAAAAAATAATTTTCTTTCCTCTATAGATTTAGTGGATACAATCATATAATAGTGGTAACTAAGGATTAAGACAAAACCACCTTCACCTATCCATGGGGTATATTTGCTTATAGAGTATTACCATTTGGTATTTGTAATGCCCCAACTAATTTTCAATAGGCATTTTTATCCATATTCTTTTATTTGAATAATGATTACGTGGAAGTGTAAATAGTTGACTTCACTACTCATGGAGATACATTTGATCAAGCCTTACATAATATTGATAAGGTTTTAACTAGATGTGAAGAACACAAACTATCACTAAGCCATGAGAAATGATTGATCATGATGGATCAAGGCATATTATTATTAAATTACATATTATTTAAGGGAATCCAAGTAGACCCCATGAAAATTGAAATAATTTACAACCTACCTATCCCATAGAATTAAAATAATATCAAGAGTTTCTTAGGTCATGCTAGTTTTTATAGACATTTATAGAAGACTTCAATAAAATTATTGATCCTATTTTTTATTTTATGGAAAATGACAATGAATTTATGTTGAGTGATGATTTACAAAAATCCTTTGAAGCCATTAAATAAAAATTGAGTTCTGCACCAGTATTGAGAGGACCAATTGGTAAAAACCCTTTCACATTTATACTAAGGCTTATAATTATGTAATGGGGGAAGTTATTTGACAAAAAATGAGAATGACCATATGTATGACATTTATTACATCATAAAAATCTCACACCAATTGAAAGGAATTACAAAACTAAAAAATAATAATTCCTTTTATGCCATCAACAAATTTTGACACTATTTTACATGTTATAAGGTCTTTGTATACACAAATCATTCAACCATAAGGTATCTCATGAATAAACCTATAATAGGAAGAAGAATCATAATATGGTTATTATTTTTATAGGAATTTGATATACCATCATTGATAAACCAAGAAAATTTAATGTGGTTTCAAACTTTTTGTCTAGATTAAACATTGTAAGTAATGAAGAACCAATTGAAGATAGATTTCTAGATGAATAATTATTTGTTATTTCAACATAATACCCATAGTTTGATTATATAGCCAAATATTTGGCCATATGAAAGTTTCCTTCTCATTTTAATCAAAAAGAAAGAAAATGTTTAATAAAAAAAATTCTTCTTTTAAATGGATTAATGGCATATTATTTAAGTATGAACTTGATCATGTTTTTGTATGTGTGTAGTATATAATGAAGCCTATGACATCATTATAGATTATCATGATGAACCAAGAGGAGGTCATTATTTAACCAAAAGAGCCATGCATAATATAATAAGAGTAGGATATTACTAGCCATCCCTTCATAGGCAAGTAAAGAAGTATATTAGATAATGTGATCCATGTTAAAGGATGAGATAACCTACACTATCAACAAAGATACCTCTTCATCCATAGGTAGTATTGGAATCATTTTAGAAATGGGAAATAGACTTTATTAGTCCTATAGATACTTCATCCTAAGGAAAGGAATACCTCCTAGTATATATAGACTATGTCACTAAGTGTTTTGAAGTCCAAGACTTGTCTTTTGATAGAGAAGAAGTAGTAATATATTTTTTTTTTTCAAAATCATGCAATAGTTTGGTGCATCTAGAGAGATAGTCTCAGACTATGGATCACAATTTATGTTTAATACGATAAAAAATTTCCTGAAATTCTACCAAGTCAATCATATACTATATTCTCCTTACCATCCATGGTCTAATGGCTAAGTAGAAGTGACTAATAGAGAGATGGAGAACATTCTAGAAAAGATAGTTAGCAATAGTATAAAATATTAGATAACTAGAATACCATAACTAGAATGGGCATATAATAGTATTTAGAAGAAAACCACTAGTTTTTCACCTTATGAGTTAGTGTATGGCAATAAAACTTTACTTTTCATTGAATTTGAATTATAAATTTTGAAAATAAAAATGGAATTAAGTATTGATTTGGATAAGGCAGAACAAGATAGAATTCTCCAATTAAATTAACTTGATGAGATAAGGATAAGAGATTTACAATAAATAGAAATGATGTTGCATTAGAGGAAAATATGGCATGAATCCCATATCAAATTAATAATATTTTAAGAAGGATATTGGGCACTTTTGTTTGACTTCAAGTTTCAAAAATTCAAAGGTAAGTTGAGAACAAGATGGTTAGGCCCATATCAAATAGAAAAGATATTTTAGAATAGATCGATAAAATTATTTTCAATAAATGGGAATCATAAGATTTTGATGGTTAATTGACATATACTCAAATTATATTAGAAACCTGTCAAGAAGGATGAGTACATTCAAAACATCAAGCATGAAGTGGTTTTCATGGAAGGACCTAGTTCTTCCATGATAACAATTCTATAATGGTATATTCTATTAAAAAAATAAATAGACCACTTATTGGTTTTATTCTTCCAATATATATATATATATATATATATACATATACATATATACATACAAAACATCAAGCATGAAGTGGTTTTCATGGAAGGACCTAGTTCTTCCATGATAACAATTCTATAATGGTATATTCTATTAAAAAAATAAATAGACCACTTATTGGTTTTATTCTTCCAATATATATATATATATATATATATATATATATATTCAACAATTAAAATCCTTTTTAGGATGATATTAACAATGTTGATTTGAAAACTGGCCTACTGGTTGGTCATGCATTGAATAATGAGCCTTGGCTTGAAAACCAAAAATGTTTGGTTAAGGGAAAAATCATAAAATAAAAAAAATAAAAAAATAAAAAAAAATTTAATACATACATATTCAACAGTGAAAATCCTTTTCAGGATGCTATTAACAATGTTGATTAGAAAACTAGCCTATTGGCTTGTCATGCATTGAATAATGAGCCTTGGTTTGAAAACCAAAAATGGTTGTTTAAGGGAAAAATACAAAAAAAAAAAAAATGGAAAACAGTAAAAAATTGATCATTTTATTTTAGGTAATAAAATCACTAATGTATTTATTTGTATACATTCCTAAAAGACTAGTTCATGCATTTGTTCTCTATTTATAATCAGGTGGTAGAAAAAGAATCAAGGCTATGAGTATGATTAGGTAGGTAGGGTATTTTATTTATCTATATTAGGTTAGTATAAGTCTTTTTGATTTACACATGTTCATGTTAAAGAAGAGGTTTGAGGAAAATATGTCTTTCAATGGATAACCAAACAACAACATTTGATGACATGAAAATTTAATAAGTGAAAGGAGATGCAAGTAAAAGGAATGTCATGTCAACTAACATCAGTATTTGATGACATGAAAAGGTAATAAGTGAAAGGACATTTAAGTAAAAATATTGTCATGCCAACTTTATTCACATGTATAGACCATCTAACAACTCAATCCATAGTGATTTGAATAATGATGATGTGTTTGATGGTGCACAAGTATAATAAGTGTGATAGTACATTGAATATCTTTAAAAAATAGTTTTATTAAAAACTTCCATATTGTATCATGATTGCTTTGGATCATGTTAGCAATAACCAAAACAAAATTAATACCCATTTTATTGCTTCCTTTCATTTTTAATTATGCACTTTTTTCCATTGTCACTAACTATTTGTACCTACTAAACCACCCCCAGCTTCCAAAAAATTACCATAGCTACTATGGGCTAAAATAAATGTTTTGAACCTGAGTTCGTAGCTGTACTAATGATTGATGGCATTTCTATAAATTTTTTTGAAGAAGTTGGTTGGTTACCATTTTTGCAAAACATTGAAGGGCATGATGAAACTTTGGTGAATGAATTCATTGTAAATCTAATAGAAGACTCCAATATAGTTAGATGCATTAATTTTATAGTTTCTAGCACAATCATTATTGAAATTTTTGGGATTAATGAAGAAGGTAAGAGAATACTTGGGAGAACTCTTTTTTCTGAGTTAATTTCATAATTTAATGGGAATGAATAATTATCTATTACATGCATACATAATAATAAATGAAAGATAAAAGGGATAAATAGTGAAACACCACCTAAACCTTGGAAATTTATTTCCTTTTGGGTTATGAAATATTTCATGTGTGAAGCTCAATGCCAAATTTTGGGGTCTGAAGCTTTGATGATCATTCTTCATCTCAAGTACAGTCAATAATAGATTCAACATAGGGTTAACCCCCCTTTATACTTATATGGATCCATTTAAATTTTGGCCACTAATAGATCAGCTCCACTTCATCATCATGGCCTTATCCATTTGATTAGTCAACATAATTTCCTTCAATATAGTAAATCGACATGGAAGAATTTTTATAAATCTAAAATTAGTCAGTCTTCAACATCTATTTCAAAATCTTATAAAAACACCAATATCGAAGCGAAAGAAGCAGCTTCCTCTTCTAGGGTTAGGTTTTTATCTAGTGAAATATGATATACTAATTTACAAATAAAACATGTGATTGAATAGAGTCTTTAGTAGACTCCAATAAAAAAGAGATTAAGACCTAGGATTTAATAGTCTCATCTAAACCTTGAATATAAAGATATCCCTTTAGTAAGAACAACACAGGTACTTCAAACAACTAGAGTATAAAAATTAGATGAGGATACCTATTTAAAGGACCCTAGTTCTCATATGTAGATAAAAAAAATATGGAAAAAATTAATCTTGGCACAAGATGATGAGATAGAAGTAGCTGTAACCATTGATGGCCTTTGATAATCACCATTTTTTCTTCACCAATAATTAATAAAAAACAATAGTGTCTCCTGATGAATAATTCATCATAAAATATACTACTAAGTCAACAATAGTAGTTCTTAATGAAGAACCTATCACAATAGATATTCCTGAGTCAACACTAGTATCTCTTGCTGAGGAAACTATTAAGAAAAAAATATGCTCACAAGAGAAACCCTAATACAAGTAGCAAAATACCCTCCCTCTTCTTTAAATCCTAATACAAGACTAGTAATAGACAAAGGGAAAAGTATTATGGTCTCTAAAGAATAAAAATAATTCATCTCCACTGAATATCTAGAATTGCAACTCATATTTTCATTGTTAAGGCTAAGGTCATCATCAAACAATAAATTGTAGATATTGTTGATCTTTTGGCTTAGCTACAATGTATATATTTACTTAGTTCTTCTTCAACTTAAGGATTAGATTGTTTTAAAATAAGGTTTTGGATCACATGATTAAAATCAAAAGGCTTGAGAAACAAGTAACTTATTTTTATGACTAAATGGTAAACTATTGGATATATGTCACTTAATTAGAAGAAGAAAACCTATTGTTAAAACATCAACTCCAGAATTCTCAGCAAGAACAACCTTCTATGCAAAATTCATCATCTTCTTCTAAACCTTTAGTAGATTAAGTCTATCAAACTACCATTTATAATGTTAAATACCTAGATAAATGGAATTAGGTATGCTTTGAGTTCAAGGAACTCAAGGAACAAAATAAAGCCTTAGAAAATAAAAAAATATACAATGAAGGAAAATTTGGAGAAACAAAAACAACAAATCCATAAAATTTAAGGTAATATACAAGTTGCATGTTAGATAGGGGAATACCTTATATCTATTAGATCTCCTTCTCCCTCTTATATATTGTACTTACATGAACAATTTTATAGGTGTCACTAAAAATATCATGTGATTTACCTCATAACATTGAAGATCCTCCTATGTTTCTAAATATTTTTTATAAATCCACTCCAAAACGATAGGATTTATTGTGCAAATTTTATTTGTGTAATATGATATTAAAGGACTATAATAAGTTCATGGTCAATCTATATGTAGGAGAAGTTCAAATAATAGATCTTCTTTCTACTTATAAAAATTAGATAGCTTGGAAAGCTAGACATGAGGAGTATGTGACAAAATCCCAAAATACAGGGCTATGTATTAGACCTAATTTTACCAGTGAAATTTTTTTATTGATTAAATTAAGATCTATTTATTTTATGAATCCAAACATAATGGATTATTACTTTCAAAATTTGTATAACACTATTGTCTCTTTTAATCTATATACAAGATAATTTTTTAATGATATATTTATAGCTAGTGTTAGGCATTGGGACAAATTGATAATTCCATTAAAGAGAAGAGAGGTTATGTCTCTAACCAATTTAATATGAAGCTTATGAAAAGCACAAGCTATAAATGACATGATTGTTGATGTCATTAATTCAAGAGGTGAACAAATTTGGGTTGGCATGAGATTCAAGACATCACTTCTTCTAATTCCCATTCCACCATGGTATAGATGGATTCCCTAAATAGATGACCAATTTTAGAATTGGAAATAGATGGTGCAAACATATCATGGTTTCACTAGTCCCCTGGATGATCACTAGGTAGATGAATTTAACATATATGACCTTAGCCAACATTTACAAGATAGAATTCAGAGTTATGAGGGGATGAACAATAACTGAGTTTGAAAAAGGGGCTTATAAAAGGTAAAACCTATGGGAAATGATGAGTCCAAAATATGACTCATTATTAATATCACTTTTCTTTATTTTTCTTCTATTACCTCTCATCTAGAATGAACAATGCAAGGATATTAAGCTTATATCTAATCCTAGTGTAGTAAATGGATGTTTTATCTTACTTAATGCCATTAAATTCTAATTTTCTAATTATGTCATTTAACTCTAACTATTTGCATGTTTAGACTCTCAATTTTGTGTATATATAAGTGATAGAACATTCTATAAGGAATAAGGACCTTTTTGATGATGTTATAAAGTAACCTATATGAAATATTTTGACATTTGACAAGCTATAAACTCATTAGATAGTTTTAGTTAATTCAAGTCTTCTTTAGATTGAGCTATGAACTTGTTTTGTAGCTACAAACTCACACAGTCTACTGCTATAGACTTATCCAATAGCTACAAACTCACCTAGTTCATAACTATAGACTCATTTAAGATCTAATTTCATTCTTCATCGAAGTATTATACCATTCTGATTAGGTTAACATCCTTGCTATGGGATTATTCATCATCTAGGTTCCTTAAGGCAAGTTGCTATGGACTTCACTAGGTTTTCATAGAAATAGCTCCAAACTCTGCTATAATTGCTATAGAGTTTCTCTGGACTCTACTAGAACTGCTCCAAACTCTTTCAATCCAAATTTGGGGCTTGTAGAACTAAAATATCCATACTTTCCATCTTTGTCCATATACTTGAATATTGTTTTGGTCACTTATTATTTTCATGATTACTATAAATAGTATATATATATATATATATATATATATATATATATATATATATATATATATATATATATATATATAAAGTATATATACAGATCTACTATTATATATAAATGTCAGCATAAATGTGTCCATAGTTTTTATAAGAAAAATTAATCTAGTATATATAGGAAGTCATTTTTAGTATATATGCAGTGGATTTTATAACAAATGGATCTTCTTATTTCAGACCATCAATCACCTATTTTGAAGAACCACTGAAAATAGAATATTCGTCTTGATAACAGAAGATTGGATACTAAGATCTAGGGATCTACAGTTATAACATTATATAATTAGATATTCATATCTTAATACAAAAATAAATAAAAGAGAGATAATATATTTTTTTAAGTTAATATTCTAACACAATTATATTTATATTCATGTAATTTGTTTTTATCAATTAATGAAGATATCTCTAGTGTTCAAGTACTGAGTTTTCTTTTAATTCATATTCCCAAGGTGAGTAAGGCCCCATTCTCCTCATGAACCAAGAATGTATTTTTATATGGTATTTTATATTTTTATAATTTTTAGTAATTATAAATATATTTAATTTTCATAACAGTAATTATAAATAGATTTCAAACCTACTGGAAATTATCTTTCAATTTTAGGAGTTAATTTAAGATTGCAAATCAATGAGTTTATTTTCAATAGATTATTTACATTTAGAAAGTGTACTTACTTTCAACAGATTGTTTACTTTCAAAAATTGTGCTTACTTTCAATAGAGTGTTTAGTTTTATCAAAAGTGTTTATTTTAGTAAATTACATTACAAAGTGTTTTAATTCTATAAGAGTGTTTCTTTGTTACATAAGCAAATCCTTTCTAGGATAGATTAGATTAGACATTTAGAAAGGAAAATAACCAACCAAATCATATATTTAAGACCTAAATCCATAAGTCTTACTTTACATAGCTTTGGAAACTACCTCTAGTTTGAATGACATCAATAGATAAAGTTGATTAAATGAAGGGATTAATGACACTCATCAATACAACACTAATTTTTCCACCTACTATTAAATGTTTTGATGATGATGAATTATTCAAGGAGGTTTTTTATAGACCCTTATATGATTCCTTACCTAGGTCAGATGTAATTACACATTCACCCACCCTAGTAGATGAACCATACTATGAATTTCATAAGATAGCTAGTCATTAGGCCAAAGATTATCAAGCATACAAGAGATTTTTAGCACACTAAAAGCCACAAGGCTTAGTTTCTACCATAGATAGTAAAAAAACATAATTAACTACTCCTAGTATTTTTTTCTTGGTACAATAATGCATTCCTCAACCCTCAAGATATTTGACAATATCTAGATGCACTTCATCTAGAAGTAACCAAGTTTTATTGTGTCCCAAATTTCCCCCATCCAAATATATCTCCAAATTACATCCTCAATCTCAAGGAAGTATATTGTATTTATAATTAGTCATTACACATAATATATATATACGTAAATTACTTCAACAACATTTTCATGAATTTCCAAGGCCTACACCTCAACCTTCTTAGTGACACTCCCAGGGTCATTCTCATAAGAAGGGGTACCCTTATCTCTAACTAGATCCTTCCAATAGATAATAAGATATGAATTTAATGGTGTAAAAAGTTACTCAAAATGAGTTTCTTTCATAGGACGTTGCATATCATCCTCATAGTATCCCTAATTTATTCATAAATCTCATCTGCGAGACAGTCCTTGCATGATTCTCTAAGAAAGTGTAAGAGACTATGATCTGAGCTAGAAATCAGTTACAATGAGACATATTAGATGTTATTGATGATATATGCTGAGAATTATACTAACATTTATGATCATATATTATATTATCATATTATTCTTCACATTTTCATATGAGTGGATACATATATTATTTACAACATTTGTGATACTTAACTTACATATATTGTTTATATCATGATTCTCTTTCATAAAATTTTATTGCTTTAATTTTTAGTAGTTATATCACTTTTTACATCATTTTATATCACATTTATTTAATCCTTTGTTTCTCTCATAGAGCATATGTAGCACCTTCAAGTTTTCTTGTTATCACAATTTATCAGATTTATATTCATATTTTGCCTTAGTTTCTTTATGACTCATGGGATTTTATTTTTCCTCCAATATTAAGATGAAATTTTATTTTACCCTATTTTTTGGATGACCATTTATTTTTCCCTATTTTTGGGATGATCCTTTTGATCCCCTTATTTTGGGATGACTATTTACCTTACCCCTCTTTGAGATGAAAACTAATTTCACTAGTGTTTGTGCTATATCCCTTGTAGGTTACTAAAAATTATATAGTAGTGTGATTATAATAGCATAAACATGTCCCTTTTTCAACATTATTTTCCCTCCTCATGATCATTTATAAACATATTATTCATTGTATCATTCTTATTACATGGTTGGATATTCTATGATCTCCCATATCTCCCTTATTTTTATTTCACTTGAGGCATACATAGTTCAATTTTGAGATTACACACTTTCATGTGGGTAATTATAGGAGTATTTAGGCACCATGGTATTTGGGTTATCTTCTTTAGTGGCCAATTTTAAACTCTTTTTTGATAGTCATCTTTAGCACCCATTTTTGGTTTTCAAAATCTATATAGAGGATGAATATAAAAATATAAAAAAGTTAAAAACCATATCATAAAATAAGGAAATGTTAAAAGGCTTATTATATCTTAAAATTTAGATCACACGAAAATAGATGATCTTTGTCTAGCACATCTCTTATTTTATTAGAATCTCAAACTCCATAGTTGGCCTCATGATAGAGTCGAGATCAATTTGGGTGTGGTAGGCTAGTAGACTAGGGTAGGAGGTATTATATCATTACATTATTATATATTCTTACATTTGAGTGCCACCTATCTTATCACACAAGTATAAAAACTTTAAAATAGGATGAAAACTCTATAATGGTCCTGAGGAGTGGGGAAATGTTATGGAAAGGTAGGACCATTTTAATTTCATGTATATAGCCTTCATACAATTATAAATATACTTTACTTGTTATCCCAAGATTTGTGTTTAATATTTAGAGTATCCTAATTCCTCAATGCTTATTGTTCTTAGACTTACCCACTTATTAAGAGTCTCTCATTTCCACTAAGGATATTCACATCAACCATGTGGTGCCTTGCATTTCATATTTTCATCATATTTTTTCTATCCCCTTGTAGGATATAACTTTTAATTTATCACATCCTTGATAACATCCCTTTACCTATGCCTCTTAGATAAAATTTTATGTGTTTATAGTATAAGATCAGGGGAATATAACTAGGCCACTCCTCATAAATGACCACTACATTTTCCATCAACCATTGTTTTTTCTTTGGTTTTTATCTAATTATATACATCCTTTGGATCCTTATCACACCTTTGATATTTTAGGTTATGAGTTGTATTGTATCACCTTAGATAGGACTAGGTATTCCTTAGAAACATCACTCACCTTATTTTCAACACCATCTCATAGTCATAATTATCATGTCTTTAGGTGGTTTTGATTTCCTAATTCACATTTTAGAGCAAGAACTAAGTTAAAATTACCACAAGCATCACTCTTGATAGTGAAGGTCTTGTAAAAATATGGCATAGCTAGAATAGGGGTAGTACATAGATTATTTAGTTCTTAAAATACACACTTAGCATCTTGTGTCCATGTAAAAGCATCCTTTTTCAACATAGTTGTCAGCAAAGCCAAAATATTCCCATAATCCTTGAAAAACTTATGATAGTATCTAATCAACAATAAAAAACCATGGAGGCTCTTGAGTGTCTGAGGATGAGGCCAATTTATCATGGTATCTATTTTTTTGGGATCCACCTAAACGCTTTGGGCTGAAATAATATGCCTAAGATACTACACTTCATCTTGGCTAAAAGCACATTTGGATTGTTTTGCATAGAGTTGATGATCATAGAGAAGTTTTAGTGTGATCTCTAGATGTTAGAGATGATCAGACCATGTTTTACCATAGATGAGGATATCATAGAAGAAGACTGAAATGAATTTCCCTAAATAGGGCCAGAATATTTTATTCATCAATGCCTAGAATGTTGAAGGAGAATTAGTGAGGACAAAGGGCATGACCAAAAACTCATAGTAGCCATCATGCATGCAAAAATTTGTCTTAGGGATATCATCCTCATGAAGTCAGATCTGGTGATACCTAGAGTAGTGATCCAACTTAGAAAAAAATGAGCGCCATGAAGCTCATCAAGAATTGCATCAATAATAAGGATCAAGAACTTATCCTTGATTATGATGTGATTAAGTGCATAAAATTCAATGTAGAGGCTCCATGACCCATATTTTATCTAGATAAGGAAAAATAGGGAAGAATATGAGTTGGTACTTGGGTGAATAATGACTTGCTTTAGTAAGTCTCAAATGAGCATCTTGATCTTGGTCTTTTGTTGAAATGGGTAGTGGTAAGGCTTGATATTGAGAGGAATGCTTCTCAAAAGGAGATAAATATGGTGGTCCTCTAGCTATGAAGGTGGTGATCCCAATAGTTTGACAAAGACACCTACTTACCTCTATATAATGGTCTATAGATTAAAAAGAGTAGTGGAAATTGTTGATGGTTGGATTTGAAGGGAATGAATTTGGGAAATGATGCCATGTGAATTATTTTTAAGAAGATTTTCCATGTAATGTGAACTTATGATGATGAGAGACCCTAGTTTTAAGCCTTTTAATGTGTGTTTTTGCCCATTATTTGAAAATTGCATCCAAAGTTCAACAAAATCCCATAAGATGGGTGTAAGTGTGTGTAACCATTAGGATCTTAAAACAACATCACAACTACCTCAGGGCAAGGCAAACATGTCAAAGTGCAATTTATAGTCTCCAATAGAGATACTCACATTGTGAAACCTCCCTTTGTAAGGTAATGTGCAACTATTAGTAATCATAACTTTAAACTTAGAGCAAGGATGGATAAAACAATCAGCTTATTTGGCAATATGAGGGTCAATGAAGTTATGGGTGCTACCTGAATCAATGAGTATTATGAGAGGGAGATTCTTGAAGTAATCCTTGATCTACATGGTTTATGGGGTGGTGATTCCTACTAAGGCATAAAGAGAGATCTTTGCTTGGTATTCCTAAGAAGTAGGTTCCATAATTAGTGGAGCTTCTTTCAGATTACCTGTTATGTCTTGAGCATCTTCAAAAAATTTAATTTTGGGTGGAGAATCCACATCTAATAGGTAGAGATTTTCTCAAAACATTGATGTCCCTGATTGAACTTGTCATCACAATTATAACATAGTACTTTTTATCTATGGGCTCACATCTTTACTTTAGTCAAATGCTTGATAGGAGTGATTTTCAGGGCTAGTGTTGTTTGAGATAATTATGGAGTTGTATTTCTAATTGAAGCAAAATTGGATCTAAATTACTATTGAGCTATGATCTTGTCCTTTGCTGACTTAGCCAACCCTATGGATTCTATCATTGTGTTGGGTTGGAACATTTTGACCTTTGCATGAATCACATCCTTCAGCCCATTAACAAAGCAACTCCTAAAGAATTCATCAGATAATCCCTCTATGTGATTGGCTAGTTTTTAAAATTCTATTTGATATTATCTCACAATTATTGTTTGGTGAAGTTTAGTGAGTTCTCTAGTGAAGTCATAAAAAACACTAGGGCCAAACAGTTACAAAATGAGCATACAAAAATTGGTCTATATAGGTTTGTCACTAGCCTTGGTATACTAACTATATCATTAAAGGGATTCATGTTCCAAGTGAAAGGATGCAAGTGGGACCTTATTAGTATCAAAACTATTATGTAGACTAAAATATTGTTTTATCTGATAGATCCATCTAGTAAGATCTACACCATTGAGTCAAGGAAAATTAAGCTTTGACCCATGAAAATTAATGGAAGAAGAAAATCCAGTGTTTGAAGAGGACTATGAATGTTGTCTGTTGTTCATGGTGGTATGTTGAAGATTGAGGCTAAGAATTTTTTCATCAAGATCTTTGATTTGGGTCTTAAGGGTGGAAATTTCATCCTCCATGTTTTTTTCTCCTATTTGCATTACTAGCATGACTAGAATAAGAGATTTTTTTTGGAATGGGTAGGAAAACTAGAGTTAAGACATGTTTAGTAAGGGGATTTTTTAATTTGGATGAAAATGGAATGGGTAAAGGTACTTTTACTAATTTTTTTACATAGTGGGAGTATGATTGACGAAGGTGAGGATAATTTTAGGAGTGAAAATGGAAAAACTAGAAGATTTATCAAAGAGGATCAAAGGAGTATAATTAGGAGATGAACAATGTGGAATTTTTTTGAGACAAACAGATAAAAATAGAAGTTATGGCAAAACCCAAAAAATGGGTAAATTAAGATTTGTAGGAATTAGGAGTGGAATCAAGATATGGGACCTCAAGGAAGAAAATGTGGGGAATGGAATTTTAGGTGTCTAAATAAAGTTTGAGGATCAATAGGGCTACAAATAGAGAGATATGGAAAAAATGAAAAAAAAATTACTCTTTGGTTTTTGGTTACTATGTTCTATAAAACAAGCCTACTAGGAATATCCTAAAACTGATATGACAAGCTTGCAAATATGATATAGCAATTTTTTGATACTCTACTAGTAATATGCTAAAATTGGTAGGGCAAGTCTATTGATACTCTACTAAAGATATGATATGGTAGTTTTCTGATACTCTATTGGTAATATGCTAAAATTGGTATGGAAAGTATGTTGATAATCTACAAAGATCTAATATGGAATTTTTTTGATACTCCACGATAATATTTTTAAACTAATAGAAATAGGCCCCAAGTTTCAATGGTTGTCTAAGGGTTTAAATATATCACTCTAGCCACTAATGCCATCTAAATGGGTATCGCTCTCCAAAAAATTTCTAGCCACAAATTTACCTCTCGGTGATATCTCTTGGTTTTCCTCATGGATGGGAACTACTCAATCTGGAAGGGGCTATTACCCATTTCACTAGTAGGTCCTCTCAATGGGCTAGATACTTTTGGGTGCATGTGATACTCCTCACAATGAGTTTTAGGGCTTTCACCCAAGCACTTCCCATAGTTATGTGGTCTAGATTTTACCCTTATCCAAAATAGATTATTATGATACATATAATTACTTAAATTAATGATGTAGTAGAATAAAGTTAAGACTTTCTAAAAAAAATTACTTAAATGGATTATGTAAAAGAATAGAGTTACAAATTTTTGAAAAATTACTTAAATGGATTATGCAAAAGAACAAAGTTAAGACTTTCTAAAGGAAAAAAAATTGGCCCTAGAAAGCACTTTGATACTATATTAGAGGATCCTCCTACAAAAAATTAATGGCAATACATGAAATAACAAATTTATATAATTAACAAAAGCTACCAAAATGATTATATTGATCACATGCCACTTCGAGGAGGCAACCTCCTTTGAGAAAGCTCAATACAAAAAATTGTGGATTCCTCTATTGGCCTCAACACTTAATTATATACTAAGTCTAATCTAAGAAACTACTACTTCCCATGAATGTGGGATAAAACAAAATGCTCATGGGATGACTTACAGAGCATATGCATCCATACCAACTAATATACTAAGAAAGTAAAGAAAAGGCATCACACAGGTTCTTAACATTCTTGTTAGATTTATCATAGACTTTAATTTATCTTATATAGAACATTAATTTTCATTTATTATTCATGTTTGAATTCACACATTGGTATTAAATTTTGAATTTCATTTCAATTAGATATATTTGTTCAATTTCTACTACAAAAATTTGAGTTTAATTAAAATTGTTTACATATCTCATCTTTTTGTAATGTGTTTTAACATTCAAATTTGTTTAATTTTTCCATTTTCATATCTTTTTATTTATTGATTTTTATATCTACTTAATATTTTTTATTTTAATTTTTTGTTATTTTATACCATAAATTTTGTCACATTTGATAGAAAATAACCAAACATATACCATCAAATACAACATTCTCCCATTACATGATAACCAATAAATGCATGTTGTAAATAAAATTAAATGATATATCAATCCATAAATAACACCAATGAATCATAAAAAAATCATACATGCACGCACGTGCACACACACACACACACACATATATATATATATATATATATATATATATATATATATATATATATATATATATATATATATATATATATATATACAGGAAATGGAAGTGATAAAATTAGAAAATTTACTTACCAATAGTAGTGTCATCTCTATGGATGCCTACCAAATAAGGAATGTTATGGATCCAAGGTGGTGAAAATCCTCTATATCTCCCCAATTAGATTATTATAGCTTAATGTGAAACTCTATGTGTTGGCCACTCTATATTTTAGTAGAAAAATGGTTACATAGTAGGATCTCTTTGTTTTTGCTTAGGCATTACCATTAGTTTTTCTCCTCCTCCCTCTACATGTGCCACTCATTATTGTAACCATCACCATGTTTGTAGTCTAGGCTAGTGAGGTCATTCTAGGTCAGTAAAGTCATACCAAAGGTTTCTTAGTTGGAATTCCTCTCCCTCCAATACCTAGTCACTCTCTATAATTTTGGGCACAAAATGCTAGGACCACCAAAGGAGATGTTGGGTGTGCAAGCCTGAAATGTTAAATAATGTGATTACATGAATGTGGATTCACCCACTAGGTGTAATTCCAAGTGATTTGCCTCCACCTTATGGTTTATATTGTAATTGTATATGATGGCCACACATCCACAATACCCTAGTATAATTTCTATATGATCTTGTCCTTATACATGGTCTATAAAGTTAATGTGTGTGGGACATCTTGGACCACATGGTACTAATCCCACTTCCTCACTCATTGGAGGGAACCATTTATCATGTGAGGTAACTTCGTAAGTCTATACATGTGTAAATTCTCAGATATCTAGCTCCCAAATAAAACTATTAGTCCCATTATATACTAACCTCTACTCAAAATGTCATAGAATTCTTGCACTAGCTACACCTAGATGACTAACCCTATATATCATACACTATGCCCTGCTCTACCATAGAGAATAAATTAGAAAAAGTATATAATGACAAATGAAATGACCCTAACTAACTTATGATAGATCACACATGTTATCATAAGTCCAATCAAGGCCTTATAAATGTTTGAAAAACTTAAAATATACATCAAATAATCATATAACAAGTGCACATTGATTGTACCTACTATATTTAATATCCCATTACATTAGGTATCTACTCTCATCCATTAAATCATGGGTATATTACACCATTAGTTTCCCATGATCAATAACTCTAAGATTGCATGGGTGTCCTAAAGCTTAATGGCCACCTCTATGGTGTCCTCCTCCATGACACCTATGAAGGTGTCTATAATCCTCTCCCATACTCAGAGGAACATGGATATTAGCTCCACACTGAGAGGTATCTGACACATCTCCATAATCCCACTAAATTTGAGTGTGGTTAGCTATTCCCAATCCATTATATATAGTGTATCTATGAGATGTAATAACCATATCACATCTAATAGTCTCCATAATCTTTATTGACTCTATAAATTATCAAAAAACAAAGCACAAATCATGGTTCTATCCAAAAATTGAAATAATCATTTGAAATCATTAAAAAAAGATAACTTAGTTCATTTTATCTTCCTCTATTGCATTATCCATGCATTAGACTACATCAACCATGCCTATTTTTCCTAAAGTATCGACCACTTACAATGGTATTGGCCAATTTGAAAACTACTACATTGGCCATACACTACTATATCAATCATACTTAACTTTTCCTCAAACTACATTGACCCCATGAAAAATTACATCAACCTAATTTTACTCCTTAGAACTATTTCCCATACCCTATAATATTGGATAAATTACCTTATATACACCTACATCAACCATGTCATATGGGATCAACTAGTTATTTACTAACTAAATCATCTAATTCTTATGGTATCAACTAGGTAAATTACACTATGCTTACAAACTGCATCAACCTAGCTATTATAGTTATAAAAATGCAATGATTTTTCTACCATCCTTAATAAATTACCCTAGCCTAGTTTTAAAATTTTATCACTTACACATTATTCATATTATTTTTAGTTCTTTTTATGAAAATTATGTTACATGGATTGCCTTAGTGCCTATATTTCCTAATCTAATTCATTTTATTATTAAATGACAAAAATAGACCATTAATGCATTTAATAGATGTATGAATCTATTTTAGTATTGATGTGTCCACCATTATGTCTACCTCTTGGTATGTGGGCCATGATATCTCAAATTTATAAATTTGGATAATAATAGCTATAGTTTCTAAACATAGAAAATGCACAAATGAATAAATTTTCACCCTTTTATATTAAAAATTTCAACCTTAAGTTATTTACCAATAGATTCTATTTTTTTATATCTTTGTTTTCATAGATCCTTTTCACAAACCAAAATAAGCCTTAGAATCCTATAAAGATAGATAATTTTACATGATAATAAATTATTTTTGCAATTTTTTGGAATTTCATCACATTTTTTAGGTATGTCTCTTTTTCAACACACTAGGCACCTTTCGTCATCTACAACACATGCAACATTTTATAAATTTGGAAAGGTAAATGAAGGTATGAATGCTAATTTTTATTTATTTATTTATTTATTTTACACATTTTAGTTAGCTCAATTTTTGTGTTATTATGTTATTTATTTAAGGACCATCCCATGTTACACTATTTTGACATGCGTTGAGATTTGTGTGGGGCATATTTATACATAATATTTTTCACTTTATCATTTATTGGCATTTTATCTTGTTGTCACTTTTTAAACATTTATCTCCCTAAGTGCATGCCTTAAAGGGGATCAAGAAAGTGGTGAGCAAGTTCACATTACTTCATGATAAATGTTGATATATATGTCATGATCATATCATTCCTAATACCAGTCTAACTTCTTCATATTTATCTTACACTTACCTCCTTCTATCCTATATTATTCATATATGTTATTTTTCCTATATACTATAACATTAACCATGTTGATCTTGTATATTTTATAATTTTTACCTCATGTACTATATTGGCTAACTCGATGTAGTATTGAACCTATTTTCTGACATCCATATGGTATCATCCTTGGTAATAATATTTAGTGTCAGCCAACATCTTTCAAAATATATCTATCTAGTCATTATCATCAACTTAGAGTTTATTATTGGTTTTGGGTATTGTAAAAATATATATACATGTCATATTTCATTCCAACATAAGTAGATACTCTCATTTTTATCTTCTTTCACTTGCACTTATACCTAAAATCACATTTGGAGGACTTAGGTCTGAAACCTTATTTGGAATAAGCTTGTCTTATGGAAGTTTTTGAGATATATTAGGATAAGTTATTAGGAGTATTTTTATGTCTTATACCAACCATTTTAGGTCTTCACAACCACAACATAGATTCCAAATCACCATTTTACAAGGGGGAGATCAATGCTGAAATATTCCACTCCATGGTAAGTATTTATAATCTTATATTCTTTCCTTTGTTTACTTATTAGATTATATGTTTCTTATTTTTTAGTAAATGAATGTGTGTGCATCCTTGTATAGGTTCTCTCTACACTTATACTAGTGTGTCTATAAGATTAATTAGTCTTTATATCTTCCATTTTGGGTTGCCTATTGTAGAAACTTCATTTTAACCACTTCCATGCCTAAGCTGAAATCAAAAGTGACTTTCTATAATTTAATTAAAAATCACCAATGAACCCAATTTACTACCACAAACACCATTTTAACTCAAAATAATAATGACACGTCCATGATTGGGGCAATAGATTGTATCATAATATTAATTCTATCAAATCTATCCTAAATCAAAATAACCATTAGAAAATATTACGTCACGAAAATTAAATGAATATTTGATTGACAAATAAACATTGAATAAGACATTATTCTTATAATTATTTATTAATCCTACTTAATCAAGAATAATCTTCCTCTAATAGTAAATTACATAGCTTTTGGAAATATCCTATCTTCCTAAATTCAAAATTTGAATATTGCCTCATAAATGGATGACATCATAAGACAAGGTGTGCAAGTAAACAAACATTATGACATGTATTAAACTTCACTTACACAGTCAAGACAAGTTCTTACATCGAACTTAAACACATAAAAGGGTTATCATTTAAATATATTACAACCTTGTAACATACTTTAGGTCTCCATTAATAGAGTATCTTACACTTTCAACCTCCTATGATGATGAGGGTGAGGATTGATTCTCAACCCTCCATCTTGAGATGAGATTAAAGGTTCATAATGATTCATGAATTCTATAAATACAAGCCTCATCCCTCTCATTTCATAAGTTTTTTAAGTGCAAATTTATCATGCATAAATCTATAAATATGTTTCACATTTCTCAACACATACCAAGCCTAATTTAGTGTGGATAAGGAGAGATGCTTCCAACATGGAAAAACAATGTTAAATACTTATAGCCTATAAATTGAGCTCAAACCCCTTTTCATATTGGTTTTCAAGTAAATTTCTAAGGTATAAAATTAATTGTGTCTTCTATTTTGTATTTTTTTTCTTATTTACCATATCTCATTGTAGGGAATAAGATTAGTTAGTTATTTCTTCAAGTTTATTTTTTATTTTGATCACTAACAAATTATTTAACCTATTTTATATTTTTTTCTACATAATTTCACACTTGGTGGGATATAAACACCCTAATTTGGTCAAACAACCATAAGTACTATGTCTTTTTTCTCTCTTTCACACAAAGGGTCTTAGTAATGGTTATAGTCTTTGTTTTCATGGTCACCTTGAGTCTTTTGATCTTTTTTATGTCATTTTATCACTATTTTGACACTCCCAATAGCCACTAGCTACCTTTTTCTAGTCTCAGGGACCCTTAGCCTATCATCCTTCACTTTTGATTTATTTTGAGACCTTGGACATTTAAACCATTTTGAGGAAACTGAAGAACTATTTTAGATAATATGGACTTATATCCCTAAATTGGATGGGAGATAATCTTTTAAAATGAATAGTTTTTAGTTTCTATGCAGTTACACATGGAGAGTATGGTAATAATTTGGATCTATTCCCCATTTAAAATATTGGAAAGAATTTAAAATTATAAAAATTTGAATAATGTAGGTGTATTATTGATATTTGTTTTTTATTTGGACTATAGATAAGTCAAAATTATCTAAAAAAGTGCCTAAAGTAGTACTACATGATGTTACTATCCACTTTTGCCTTTAGTGTCCAACATGCTCTTTAACCCATGTTTGAGTCCCAACCCCTCAATGACCCTTCTCTTATGTTTTTATATTTTCATGACATCTCATCCAGTGAACATGGTAATATATTCATAAAAAATATTCTCCTATATAAATATCTTCACAAGGCATTTTACATCTATCAATTACTGTTTTGGTACATATTACATAAAATTAATCAATAGAACAACTCAAATACTGTACATACCACTCAACATTCATACTTAGACATTTGCATGCTTGATAAAATAAGGGCCTAAGAGAAATTCATCCTAGCATATCATGAAAGTTGATGGTGCACATTCCCTAAGGGATAACTACATGTGATCTGAGACCCCTATCATTGGAGTTAGTGTAGGAAGTGGTCATGATAATAGGGGTTATGCTCTATGTGATTGTAACATCCCATAACCAAAATTTTCCTTTCCTTTTACATTTAATTATTTCATTGTTTCATGTGTGTAGGTATTCAATAGGGTTTTGGATAAGAATCATCCTAAATAGTGACATATATGAGTCTCCACAAAATAGTAAATCCCCTATAGGACCCTTAAAAATTATTTAAACTTATTTGAAAGTTACAAATAGTCACTACAGGAAGGACACTAGTTCCAGGTTTGGACATTAGTACCACATGGAACTATTATCCTAAGGGGGGCACTATTGTCCTAAGCCAGATCTCAAAAAATAATCTACAGAAAAAATATTCCTCTATGTCTACTCAATCATCTCTGGTATTTAGATCTATGTGAAACTTTGTGTATATCTAGATAAGTATATCTTCTCCCTATATTTACTATATTTGGAAAGATACATTGAATTAATTAATTCCAATTTTAATGCATATATACTACATACCTAACCCTTTAACTAAACTTAATATTTACATATTAAAAACCCTAAATGGTTAAAACATTTGGTGAACCCATCTTATTTTGAACATAGTTTTAAAAACCCTAATTTTTATTAGGGTTTATCTTCTATAAATTGCACATCAAATTAGGGTTACAAAAATATATTTTTTTGGATTAACCTAGCTAACTTAATTTATTCAATAATATGTTTTATTTATTTAATTAAAATTAAATACTTAAAACACAACCATCACTTCAAACCCTAGATCCACATACTAGGTCCTTATACACATAAACATTAGAAACTAGGGTTCTCAAAACAACCCTATTTTTTTTTACAATATTTATTCAATAAAATCACACATTACACACATACTTCTGTTAGATTATATTCTACCTCTTTTATGTTTATTATTCATTATTTACATTATCTTCTTTAGATAGTTTAAAATGGCATCTACAAAGTCTTCTACCCCTCATCCACTTGATGTAGTCTTAAGTTTTTATCATGATTATACCAATGAATGGACTAATTTTCAAGTTTGTAAATTAGAACATGATAATGATTTCATTTATAATGATGATGATGATGATGATGATTATGATGATGACTACTTTTACAATGATGGATATGAGGATTATTATGCATATGATAATATAAATGAAAATGAGGATATATTAGATAAATCATCTTCTATTTCCTCTTCCTCTCCTCTTATTCCTAAAATTCAAATTAACAACATAATCCAAAATAACCTCTTTTTTGTAGTGTTTTATTACAATAAGATCCTATTTTTTCAACTACTTTTGTTACTTCTTGTTTAAAATAAATCAATATAAATGTACTACACAAAAATCACTTTTACATGATTCAAAGAAAGTAGATCAAAATAATTCATATTATTTACCCTTCTCAATTACATTTTCAAATGTAAATACAAAGAATTTTAAACCTTTTATAAATGCACAAACTAGGGTAGATGAAATTCATTTATCACCTTATTTACATTTCAAGTTCAATGCAATGATTCTTTGCCACAAATAAATAATGCACATGTTTCTAAATATTTTCCTATATGTCATAATGTACCAAAATAAAATACGATTATTAATCCTTCTTCCCTTCATCCTCAAATAAAAAAATTATATTCATTCTTGCATTTCAAAAATGACTAGTGAATAGATACCTTGCATTACACTTACACAAGATGATACATGGCATAGTAATTAAAATTTAAAATCTTGTCCTTATCCTTATATTAATGGGCATGTGAATGATACTTATTATACTCTTACCTCTTTAAATTAATTAAATTCTGATTTTGAGGAACAATGGGATAATGATGATAAATGTGATTATTATGTTGATGACATAGAATCTACAACTTATATGTATTCTCTTACTTTACATATTTATCTTGTTCAACCAAACATTATATCACATGTTAAAAGAGACAAAAAAACTCATTATTATGTGCATAATTTTCATTCACTGGAAAATAAAGTACCTTTTATTCAAACTAACAATACACAGGATACCAATGAATCCCCCTTCAACCCCCCTTACTACAGTAGGACTTAGTTCTCAAATAAACCCAAATGAGGGTGATAGATTATTTCCCTCTAACCATGTCCAAGTTATCACAACTCTAAAGGTTATTGAGAGCACATCGACCCTTCCTAAACAATATTTTCAATCTTATATGCCAATGGATAAAATAAACAATAAAATTTAAGCATTAAATGAACCCATAGATAATGATAATATACATTCACAAGTGTTAATTTATTTAATCCATGTTGTGGGTAATTTAAAAATCCAAGTACATTGTCTCACTTTGGAGAATGAGGCATAAAGATCTTAAGTTGATGTCAATTTTATCCATCATAATCCTAATCCATGCAAAATTAAAACTATGAGGTTACCACATAACTTTCAGATACCAGTGTTACCTATCTTTGATGGACAAGCCAATCCATATTTATATCTTTAGGCTTATGAGAAAGCCAAGGCTCATGTTAAAAACAAGTTAATCTTACTATAAGTGTTTCCAAAGTTACTCAAGGATAAATCACTAGACTAGTTTCACCATACACTCCTTAGTGCATCTTTACATACATATGAAGAGCTAGAGTTAGTCTTCCTTAAGAATTATATATAGAATAAGGGACCTCTAGTCACACATGAGAGGTTACCTTGAATACATCAAGGTGAGACAAATACTACCTCAAAGTAAATTCTATGGTTTAAATATTATTTGAATCTTTTAATTTATCAACTAATAGATTTGGAAGTGTAACACATCTTTGCTAGAGGTTTAATTTCTCCACTCCAAGACATATTTCTATATCAAGCATCTAAATCATTTAGATATCTGTGCAATGTAGTTATCTCATTAGAGGCATTATTAGGACTAGTTATTACATAGTTAGAGGTAGATTTAGATTTAGATACTTTAGAACCTTAGTCATCAAATTTGATACAAGATCCTAATACACTTCTAACTCAAAAACTAGTGGAAATAAAAATACTCAATAAGGGAAAATATCCACTCTATACAACATAACCTATAGTGATTATCACAAACAATGTATGTAGAGGGGTTATATATTTTTTAGATAAGGATGGGCCTCATAAAATTTTACTTACACTATTAGATAAGGGAATAATTACACTTCCTTCAACTACTCATCATCTACCTCACTGTTTACACCAGGTACCACATAAGCATTTTTATTATATTCACTAGATTAATGGAAATTCAAATGATAGTTTATTTTCACTCAAAGCTTATATCAATCAATATGTTTAAAGAACCATTGGTTAATATTCATATGATCCCTATGAATTCTAGGAAATCTATTTTTTAGGTCTCATACATCACAACCTCAATAGCAATGAAAACTAGTTTGCAGAGTTAAGAATGCACCTCTAATGAATACACCAATTAATATATTTGGGAACACCTATAGACCCAAAGGCACAATTTTAGTATAGAAACCAATAAAAATATTTGGAAATAATTACAGAGCTCAAAAATCATCTCTTATGCACAAACTAATTAATATATTTGGGAATAACTATCAACCCAAGGCTATAATTTTAGCTCAAAAATTGATAAATATTTATGGCAATCAGTATAGAGATTAGAATCCAACTTTAGTTTGAACACCGATTAAGATATTTTCATGAAATTAGGTAACTTAGATTACCAACCAATAAATATTTTTGCATCAAAGTCTACATAATTATCCACTAGCAATGCATCATATGCAACTTCACTTTCATAGTATACATCTACACCAACACATCATGAGCAGTATGGTCATTGGTTCTCCATACCATCAAGGTTCAGATAGGGAATCATGCCATCATAGGTATCCATGTAGATATATTATGAGATATAAACAAATTAGAAACAAACACCATATACTAATACAAAAACTTAAATTTAATATAATATGCCTAAAACATTCATAACACATATACAAACCAATTAACATTACTCCAATGGAAATAAAATCACACACATCAAAAATTACAAACAAATAACCAAATTTAAACACATAAAAAATTACATAATCTAAACCAGATCCAAATACAAATAAATAATGCCAAATTAAATAAAAACCATCTACATATATATAACTCATAACATCATTTTAAATAAAAATGTGATGCATCACTCAATGATGTGAACATGACTACTGGGACTAGATTCCTCACTCTCACTCTTAGACACATCATCACTAGAACTAGAGGCCCCACTATCTCCACAAGAACTCAATCTAAAGTTATGCCTAATTTTTCTCTTTCTTGGTACATAGCTAACTCATCCTTACACTCAACATACTCTCACTAAACTCATATATAGTCATTTACTATATGAATACTCTCCTCACCTATAGAATTAAGAGAAGGCATGGTCCACATATGTAACTCCACATGCAATTCATCTCTATATATTGCTTCTCCCCTATATTCCATAGTCACTATCACCACATGATTAAATAAATGAGAATGAAATTTAACTACATTGGTGGCTTGCTCTGCTAATCCATCATCTATGACATCTTCTAGGATATGGTGTGTCAACTCACAAAGTGCCAACTTGATGGTAACCCCCAAATAATTATCATCTCCTACACTTAAATTTTTTTAAACAATTAATAAAAATACTATTAACTCAAATGACATATTAAACATTATGCAAAACATATAAACAAACTATCTAACTTACCATCCATGGCTCTCATGGGCTCTATGTCTAGTATATCCTTTATAACCATCCCATATCTTAGGAATAAACGTGTCTGTCTATGCTCACTACACTGGGTTGAATAGGCCTCAATCACTCTAGCATCATCCACATTTGGAATCTCAATCTTTGGATCTCACTCTATCTTTGACATAAGAACTAGTTTAGTAATTAATGGCCTAGGCCCACTCTCAAGCCTCATAGGAGCTCACAAATTCCTCGACCACACTACCAGTGTTGGGGGCATATCTTATATGACACCAAACTATCTATTGAAACTCTCATACTAGAAAAAAATTTATACATTATCCCATCAATCATGTATCCAACATCTCATTTGGACCTACCTCAACTAAATGTTATCTTCTGGCCATCCCTAATAACCCCTATAAGGTCTCTAGATAATATCCTCTTCTCTTAGATTATCTATTAACCTATGATAGGAAGTACTCCTCAAATTATGACCTATCCTAATCCATCTATCTATAAATACCTTCAGGTGAGACCATCCATCCCATGTATGTGCCACTAGCCTACTTACTACTATGTGCTCATATGCCCAATAATGTATTAGTGTCAATGCACTGATACCTCCACCACTCATATCTTGATTAAAATGGTATAGGTCCTTATAGAGATGAGCCAACATAGGACCCCAAGAATATATTATTCCATGATTCTCAATGTAATAAACTATCTTATGCATCCTATATGAAATGGAGACACCATTCCCATCTATGATATGAAATGATGACACTAATACCTCTAGAAACTTATGCAAATAAAAAAAATTAGCCATAATAATAAACATCAATAGTATTTCACTTGACTACATGTGCAATGAGTACTCACCACCATAGCATAAAAGTACCTAGATGCTCTATGTATAGCCCGTGCACAAATCACCTCCTATAACATGAATTGTTGCCCATAAATTAGTAGCTATAAAATATTGTATACATCCTCCAATGTCATGATCATATCACCTATGGGTAGCTAGAATGTACATGCATATGTATTCCATCTCTCGCATAGTGCAGTGATTATATGCTTATCCCAGAGCATAGACTCCAGGAAAGTTGCATGTCAGAACCCTAATCTATCAAGCACATCTATCTCTACCTTAAATAGGGGAAAACCTCAAATAGTTTCCATCATATAAATAGCATGGAACTCCCTCATATAGGCATCAACCTGAAAACATTCAACCAAATATGACATCAGTGAAATAAAAAACTAATACCAACAAACAACAACAAAATTTATCAACTAGTCAGTAACTCTAAGAACCATATTTGGGGCTTACATGACACTAGCACTACCTAAAATATAGTGGCACTAGATATTAACACCACACTCTAGATAGTAGTGCAAGAAGCTAGACACTAGTACCTAGAGTAAGATAGTAACACAACATTTTAAATAACTAGACAAAAATAGCCTTTCTCTAGTAAAATCACTAATAAAAATAACTAAAATGATAAAAAAATATAAAAAGTTAGGGTCTCATACTAGGTGAACCTCCTCCCCAACCTCCTCATAGAATGAGAACCTAGCATCTTATCTCCCCGACATGTTTTTCTCTCTCAAACTCAAACTTATTCTAACTCAAATGATGCAAATGAATTGAAAATGACCTATTTAAGTCATCACTCACTCAATGCCACCCTATCAAGGTTTCCCCTACATTCCAATTTTGGTAATTAATATGAATATATTTTTATTTCCATATCTTGAGAACCACAGCTCTGATTCATGAACCATTTCTTGAACATGGGACTTCATACAGATATAACCTACTCCATAATGGTAAAACCAATACTCTCATTATTTCTAAACATATAAAATGACACAAATAATTACATTTTATTACCTATATAATAGATAAAGTACCTATATAACTACACACTAAATTATCAAACTCTGACACAATCAATACATTATTTAAATCTAATACAACATCAAAATTACAAAGTAAAATCAAACATAATTGATCCTTACCACTTTTGGTCACATATCCTCCTCATAATATTGAATCTCTTATAAAAAGGGGGAGGGATAAAATATTCATAGACTAATTTAGACACACATAATTACACTCAAATTTTCAGACACATGGGTATCTAGAGTCACCATTTATTCATATTATATAGATATATAGGTCTACACAGTTTAAAAAAACATACATAGTTACACATTATTAGAGATACAAACATATAGGTATACATAGGTTTACATAAGCATTCAATTGCACAAATTTTTCAAAGATACAGAGATACAGGTCTACATATGTTTACACAAGCATCCAAAGTTATAGATTGTTAGAGATTCAAACATAAAGGTTTACACAAGTTTGTAGAGGCATCCAGAGTTACATATTTTTAGTTATATAAACATACAAGTATACAAACTTTTACATAGGCATTTATTTGCATAGTTTATTTAGAGATACAAATGCATAGGTTTACATAGGCATCTAGAGTTATAGATTTTCAAATATGTAGATGCTCAAGTCTACACAATTTTACATAGGCATCCAAAGTTATATATTTTTAGATATACATAGACACATGGGTCTACACATGGATTCAGATATACACTCCATGCAAATATACACCATTTACATAGGTATAAAAATTCATTTAGATATTTAGATACATATTTATATAACTCAAATATCAAGATTAGGGGGTTGATTCATAGTGCATGCTATTGGTTCCCATTTTTAGATTCACCAATATCACACTAGTATCATCACCAAGTTTTCACTAGTTTGGATCACATGGTCATCTACAATGGTTTATCCATATCATCACACCAAACTCAATTTACATTATTTAGATTCAAAGTGGGGGAAAGTGAGCCTTTTTTCTCCACACCTTCAATTCACATTACTTAGATTCCAAGTAGGGTCAAGTGAGACTTATTTTTTCACACATTAAACTTATATTAATCAAATTTAGAGTGGGGGAAAGTGATCCTTATTTTTCCACACATTAAACTTACAGTACTCAAATTCAAAGTGGGGGAAAGCGAGCCTTATTTCCCCACACATTCAACTTACACACTCAGTTTTAGTACAAGGGCATTTACAACACACACTTCCTTTCATATATTTCACTCTAGTTCTCATCCAATACTATAGCCAAGAAGTGGGCCAAATCTAGATTACATTCACATAGGTTAGTATAGGTATGCATTTATATTTTATTTTACTCTAGTTCTTCCATTTCATTGCATTACTAGAATAAAAGGGGGGAAAATGTAAACATCCTAATTTCATCAAGAAACCACAAGTACCATGTATTTTGTTGATCTTTCACACAAAGGGTCTTAATGATGGTTATAGTCCTTGTTTTCATGGTCACCTTGAGTCTTTTTATCTTATTATGCCTTTTTATCAATGTTTTAACACCCCCAACAATTACTAACTACCGTTTTCTAGTCCTAGGGGCCCCTATATTGTCATCCTTGATTTTTATTTTGTTTTGATTCCTTGGATATTAGCATCATTTTGAGGATAGTATCACCATATATAACTACTATCCAATTTTACCTTTAGTGTTTGATAGGCCCTTTCATATATGATTGAGTCTTGACCCTTTTATGACCCTTTTATTATGTTTTTTCTATCTTTTTTAGGACATGTCAGCTATGAACAAGGTATTATATTAATAAAAAACATCCTCCTACATAAAGAGCCTCACAAGGAATTTTACATCTAACACTTACTATTTTGGCACTTATTACATAAAATCAATCAATAGTACAACTCAAATACTCTATATACTACTCAACATTCACACCTAGACATTTACATGCTTTATCAAAGAAGGGCCTAAGAGAAATTCATCCCAACATATCATGCAAGTTGATAGTGCACATTCCCTCAGGGATGAGTACATGAGATATGAGACCCATATCATTGGAGTTAATATAGGTAGTGGTTAGGACAATATGGGTTCTACTTCATACGATTGTAACATCCCATAACCCAATTTTTAGTTTTTTACATTTGATAATTTCATTGTTTTAGGTGTGAAAGAAATAATTAGGGTTTTGGAGAAGAATCAACCCAAATAGTGACACAAATGAGTCCTTGTGCAATAGTAAATCACCTACAAGACCATCAGGAACTTTAGTAGCATTTTTGAAAGTTGTAGATAGTCACTACATGAGGGACACTAGCACCAGATTTGGACATTAGCACCACATGGTGCTAATATCCTAAGGGGGATGCTACTATCCTAATCCATATCTCAAAATATAGTCTACAAATGAAATATTTCTCTATATTTGCTTAGTCATTTCCAGTATTAAAATTTATGAGAAACTTTGTATATATCTAGATAATTCTCTCTTCTCCTTGTATTTACTATTTTTGGAAAGATACATAAAATCAATTAATTCCAATTTCATTCTAGATATACTACAAATCCATCCCTTTAACTAAAATTAGGATTTACATAGTGAAAACCTTAATAGGTTAAGGTATGGGACATGATACACCTCACAAGCTCTTCTAGACCATTCTCATTCTTCTAAATACTAAAATTAACCTAATAACTAGTTTAATTCACCTATTTTTCTTCAATATTTCACTAATTTATATCTTAGGACAAATACTAAAATCATTATTATGTAATAACAAAGTTTGGCATTTTATCAGTGAAATCATCCTTTAGCAATGATGAAATTGTTCTTTCTTATCTATCTATTATTTGTGCTAGGTTGAATAATGAAATCATAATATACATCAGTGAAATCATCCTTAGTAGTGTCAAAATCATTCTATGATATATATTTTTTGTGTAGGATAAAATGGTGAAATCAACATCCATATCAATGAAATCATGGCCAACTTTAATATAATCACAGCCAACATTAGTGAAATCATGGTCAACATTAGTGAAATCATTATCCATTGGTCTGTGTAGGTCAAAATAGTGAAATTATAGAAAAATTTGATGAAATTATATGTAGTATTGGTTAAATCATTTATCTGGTCTTTTTAAATTTATTATGTGCAAGTTAAAACTATGAAATTATAGACAACTTTGATGAAATCATCTATAGTAGTAGTGAAATCATTTGTTTGGTCTTTTTAACTCTATTTTGTGTAGGTCAAATATATGAAATTATAGAAAACTTTAGTGAAATCATATGTAGTAGTAGATAAATAATTTGTCTAGTATTTTTTACTTTGTTCTATCTAGGTCAAAACTATGAAATTGTAGACAACTTTGGTGAAATCATTATACAAAATAGTAAAATTGTCATGTGTAAAAAACCCAAGACCAAAATAAATTATTTTTAATTTATCTTACTAGTTCAAAATCACATTTTAAAAATTTATAACCACTTGTGTTACATAACCTTGATAAAAAAGTGGGTTTTAGATTCTAATCAAAGCATATTTTTTTCTACATGTCTTTATTTGTGATTAAAATGAATTAGCATTTCATTTGGGATATAAAAAATAATTGTTTATCTTCCAAGCATTTTCTTTTCATGCAAGTTTTATTTTGCTTCTTATTGCTTGGGTGTCTTACAAGGACCTTTGTACATATGCTATACCCTTTTGTGTGACCCATAAATGCAACATTCATATTTATTTTTAGCCCAAAGATTTACATACTATGCTCTTCACTTTCCCTCTTGAGGGGATCCTATGAATCAAAATGACAATACCTTCCTTTCATTTTGATTATGTAGGGTGGAAATCATCATCTTCTTACAAGTCCTTAGGGTGTGGTGACCAGGATTTCATCCCTCAACATTCATACTAACCTCATTATCTGATAGGTATATAAATTGAGGTTATGTCAATGATATCTTAGCTAAAAAGTCCCTCAAAGCTTGATTTTTTTGGTAGCACTTCATTAAAATATTATTTTGAGTTGGTCACAAAGGCACAAGAGCATCTAGTAAATATACCATTAAATATCAATTTATAATTGATGGATTTTTGTGCCCACGTATCATAAGATATATCAGGACCATCTAGAAATCTAATGAAAATTTAGATTAGAAGCCTCTTTACTACAAAAAAATCACTAATGTAGGGGTGAAAAGGCAATATCCCTCAAATATTGTCTTACATATATGAAACTTTAAGAAAAGTGTGGGATTAAAACACCAAAATAATTTCATTTAATTTTTTAATGAATGCTTAAAATTTTAATCCTCTCAAAGGCAAGTATATCGAATGCTCAGTTACTATGATGAAATCCTGATGTACCATTAAAATAGGGTCATATGCTTGAGTGTGGTTTGCTTGAATGTTGTGTCAAAACCATATCATATTCAAACCAAGTCAAATAAAAAAACAAAGTCCAAAACATTACCATACCATATCTACAAGAGGTGTTACTCTACACAATTTTTGGGTCCAAAGTCACTCCCTTCTAGATAACTTGTCAAATTTTGTCATAAACACACCATTATTTTGTAAATCATGTCATTATGCCATCAAATTTGAGCCAAACCCTAATTTTGATCAAATTATAACTTCAAACCAATTTAAGGTAAAGATCCAAATTCTTATTTGAACCATGTCATTATGTCATCCAATTCAAAACTAATTATAATTCAAAGCCAAAATATAATTATAGTCTAAGACAAATCTAAAGTCAAATGTGATTGACCAAGTCAACCCAAATCAAATCAAATAAGAACTCTTTTAAAATTCAAACACAAGTCAACCCTTCTTCCAAAGTTCAAATTTAATCAACTTTCCAAATCAAATCAAGTTTATTTTAATTCAAATGTTCCAAACAATGCAAGGTGAATATTATCCAAGTTACATGCCCAATCTAAAATTCACACAACTTCACATCAAACCATAATTCAAAACCAAAATCAAACTTGTCCAAATAATTTGATGTGCCAAGATTTGTGCACTCTTTTCAAAACAAATTTTGATTCACACCTTTCCTATTTTTATACTTATTAGAGTTTTAAAAAATTATTAGAGCGAAAAAAAATTATTATAATTAAAAAAATTATTAGAGTTTAAAAAAATATTACTAGAGTTAAAAAATAATAGAGTGATTTTTTTTTTTGATTAGTGCTTAAGAATTAAAGGGTGTTGTGCCCTTACACCATATATAGCATATGAAAAAAAGGTGGTCTGGCTTCACATTAAAAAATGTTAAGACAAAATTGACCAATCAAAACTAGAAAATAAATTCAAGAGAACCACTTCTTAATTACCCATCTAATCAAATGAAAAATCCATTATTATTCTTCTTATCCTCTTTATTTCTACTAATATTTCTGGATGGTGAGTTAAGAAAGAGTCTACCTTTTTTACTACTTATAACCACCTTCCATTCTTATTCATTACCCAAAAAATATGAATCCAAACTTAACACTTCTTTTTCCTCCTTGGGTTTACCTCTAGACACTTCACTCTTATTTAATCTTTTACCACTAGAGCTGGGTAATACTTCTTTATTAGTAGATTTAACCAATGGAGTAGCTTTTTATAAATTATTTTCTATTATCATCTTGGAGACCTCACCTTTAGGGTGATAAAAAACTACCAAATGATGCACATTAACCTCCTTGCCCCAAGATGACACAAACTTATGGTTCATTTTTTGACAAGAAGTAGAAATATGACCAACCTAAAAATAATTTTGACATCTAAAAGGAATACCTTTGAAATTTAAATTTTGCATCCAGCTCCTATCTTGCACTTTCAACTCAATCTTTTTAGGAAGATCTTGAGAAGTATCTAAATAAATGAGAATATTTGAAAATATAGTTTGAGAAAAATTTAATTAGGAGGTATCAATTATTAACAAAACACCCAATGTAGATCTAATGAATGAAAGGCCAAATACTAACCTGAACTAAAGTGGGAGGTAAGGCATTCTCATCCAGATTAGATGTAGAAAAAGATTTTTAGTCAAGGGGTTAAAATTAGGAGTCCAAATTTTTATGAGCAAAAGGTGATTTTCAAAACTCCATGAATGAGTCAAAAAAATCATATCTTGATTAGCCAAAAAATCAAAAGTGACAATAAAAAAACCTCTAGCATAGGGATAAATTTCCATAGTGCCAGTGAAGAGTGATCTCCATGAATATGATAGCCACTAATTAAGAGTAGAGACAAAAGGATATAACTTGTCAAATTAATAAACTAGACCCTTCTTTGTGAACCAAACTTCACCTTCCAACACCTCATCCAATGCTTTATTTTTGAAATTAATAGGGACTAAATTAGATGGTGAAACCCTTACCTACTCCATTGCTAGATCTATAGATGCTTCATTTGATTTAAATAATAATTTCTTTGGAGGATAAAGGTTAAGCAATACCCATCCCTTAAACTTCCTTACCCATCATCTGATACATCCATCACCCTATCAACATAAAGAGTCCTACACCCTCAGAAAGGTTTCCTCCATTAAAGAATCCATTGACTACCCCTGACTACCTTTACCACTAGCTTGAAGATCTATACCTATTGTTACTAGTGTTGTTAACCTGTACATCGATGCCATCAAAGAATAGTAAGTTTTCTCTACCCTAGTTGAAACAATAGTTGTGAACTCAACAAGAAAATAGAAAGAACTCATTCATAGAGTGAATTTTTTTATTAAAGTTATTTTTTATTAGAGTTGAAAAAAAATTATTAAAGTTAAATTTTTTTATTAGAGTTACAAAAATTATTGGTGTTAAATTTTTTTATTAGAATTAAATTTTATTAACTCTAATAATTTTTTTAACTCTAATAATTTTTTTTTAACTCTAATAATTATTTTAACTCTAATAAAAATTCATGTAACACTATTCATTGGTACTATTCATTACTATTTATGGTGATGTGGTAGATGTAATGAGGTGATGTGGCTTAGCATGGCCCATGGAGGATCTTTCACATGTGCTAAAGTTGATGTTGACCTCCATTATGAGAGTGGCTCAAATTTCTCATGTAGGATATGAAAAGTGTGGTAAAAAAATAGAATCCATCACCTTTTGGAAGCTTGTGATGGTGGGGAGACAAGTTCTACTATTCTTAATTGGTATCTCATTTTTCCTTTTGACTTTTCATGAAGGCTATCACTTATTTTCAAAGATACTTTTCTTTAGCAATGATGAACCCAAGTGGAGAACATGGAATAACACTTCTTTACTCTTTACACATTCTTTATCATGATTCCCCTCCATGTGAAGTGTGATGCTTAATGTTTTATTGTCTCCTTTGATTACTCAATATTTATATAAATATTTATATCCTTTCCATAATTATGTAGGCAAGTTTGGGATAGACTTAGAGAGTGAAAGAATTTCAAGGCCTCCTTTACATAGGATTCTCAAGTTATGTAATTGGTTTGAAACTTTGTTGAGAAATTTTATATTTTGAGATGATTAATGAGAAATATAATGTTATTTTGAGAGAAGATTTTGTGTTGAATTTAGGAGAATATTTATGTTATTTTTTTAATGTTGTGAGATATTAATTGTTGAATCCATCCATGTGGAAGGAGGCCACATCAAGTGGTCTCAGATATTTGAGATTTTAAGATCTATGGAGTGTTGAATCCATCAAGTGGTATTAGAGCAAGTTCTAATTCCTGTGGAGAGAAGAATTTGTGAGAGTAATATCCTTGTAGAGAGGATATTATTGATAATATTAGATTTTTTTTTGTAATTGTTTAGGTATAAAGAAAGCACAAAAGAGTGGTAGAGTACCACCAAAGGAAGGATGGATGAATAAAATGAAGACTTAGGGATAGATTGTTGCAATTATTGATGAAGAGATTTGAGAAATGTGAAAGTGAAGAAGAAGAAATAATGAATTCCTTGAGATCAAAGGTGGCTGTATTGAAGAAGGAGATATCCACATGAAATATTTAAGAGTGAAACCATGAAGAGTTGTAGATGAAGGATAAAAATAAGGAAGAGAAGAAGATGGTTGTCTTTGAAGACAACAAGGAGCTATCATGTGATCAACCCATGGAAGAAGAAATCCTCATACAAGAGGATATGGAGGTGATTCTTATTGAAGGAGAAGATGAAGACATCCTTGTGAAGGATGATGGGGATGAGAAAGAATAAGGCATCCAAGAGGAGGATGTAGATGTGATTTTTGTTAAACCAGATGAAGGAAACCCATTATTTGAGGATGGGCATAAGTTAGTATAGTTAGAGGTGAATGAACATTGCACCCATATAGATTTTTAAGCTTATTTAGAGGGATATTTAGATGATGAGGATGTGGTTAATGTGTTAATGAATATCAAAGAAAAAATAGATATGATGATAGATCATATGCAAGAGGAAGAGAGCTGAAGATTTGGCATAGTGATGAAGAAGAGAGTGAAGTGGTTTGTGAATCTACTCATTGATAGAAGAATGAGGCAAGATGAGACTTGCCTTAAAGAGGGAAGAGACTATGAAGAGTATTTACATGAAAGGCAATATAAGAGAGGAGATAATTTTTATGGTAACCCATAGTGTGATTGAAGAGCATGTGGAGCATGCTAAAATTAAATAAGAATTGTATGTTTCTTATGAATCAACTTGGGATGAAGATGATGTGCAAGTATGTGCACATAATGAGATGGAGGAAGATAAGTATTTTAGCCAAGTAATATGGCATGATAGTGAAGAAATTGTAGCCATGGGGATTTGTAAGGAGAGAAATATTTCATCCATGAAGAGTTATAGATAGAGGTAGAGGAAAGCCAGGAAGATTTGAATATTTCTATGAAAGAAACATTGGAGATGGTTTTTGTGCAAGTAAATGTGCATGAGGTGATTTTTGTGCAAGAGAGTGCACATGTGGAGAGTAAAATGAATGTTGTTTTAGTATGAGAGAATATTTATAAGTGGTTGTGTTATGTGATGTGGAAAATCCAATAGGTAGTTGAATGGTTGATAAAGAAAGCTAGGTGGGATTTTGGTGGAGGTTTACATTCAGTGGTAGGCTAGAGCTCACATAGGTTGATAAGATGCATGATAAATCATCTTGGTTGAGGAGGCCAATTTTGGATGGGAGTTATGATCCCATGAGTATGGTTTATGGTGGGTGTCATCCCATGATTGTTTGTGGTGGATTGGATTCCACATATACATCCATTGGTATATGGATGAGATCGTGGAGGAGGAGGATGGTTTCAAGGCTAGTACATAGATGCTAGAAGAGGAGAAGAAAGAAATCAAAATTATCTAGATGAACATAGTTTATTGTAAGGGGATGCTAAGGTCATTACACCAGGTGATCTAAAGGGTGGTTTTACCACTCACCCACTCTATGTGATCATGATAACACATTATTTACCCTAGGTGTCTGATGCAAGAGCATCTAAGGGTTTGGGAAATATTTCATCACCCAAAAATAGAGTGATGTTCTTTATTCATTTTTTTAGAATAAGTGGCATGGATAAAATCATGGCAACTCATGGAAGTTGAGATATTTTCAATTAGAGGAGAGTGATGTGGTAGTAAAACACTATTCATGGTGATGTACTAGATGATGTAGGAAGATGATGTGGCTTAACATGGCCCATGGAAGATATTTCACATGTGTTAAATTTTATATTGACCTCCATTATGAGAGTGGGTCAAATTTATCATGTGGATCATGAAAAGAATGGTCAAAAAAGAGAATTCATCACCTTTTGAAAGCTTGTGATAGTGGAGAGATAAGTGTTACTATTAATGATTAGTATCCCCTTTTTCCTTTTGAATTTACATGAAGGGTGGAACCTATTTTCAAAGATGATATATTTAGTAATGATGAACCCAAGTGTAGAATATGGCATAAGACTTCCTTGATCTTTACTCCTTTGTCATGATTCCCTTCCATGTGAAGTGTGGGGATTAATGTTTTATTGTCTCCTTTGATTACTCAAGATTTATACATATGTTTGTACCCTTTCCATGTTTAAGTAGGAAAGTTTGGGATAGGCTTAGAGAGTGAAATACTTTGAAGGTCTCCTTGACATGGGATTGATAAGTTATATAATTGGTTTGAAGCTTTGTTGATAAAACTTGTATTTTGAGATGATTAATGAGAAATATAATGTTATTTTGAGAGAAAATTTTGTGTTGAATTCATCAGAATGTTTATGTTATTTCATGAATGTTGTGAGATATGGATTTTTAAATCCATCCATGTGGTAGGAGACCACATCAAGTGGCATCAGATCCATATCAAGTGGTATCAGATCTTTGGGATTTTAAGCTCTATGAAGTGTTGACTCCATTAAGTGGTATCAGATCCACATCAACCAAGATTTGTTTACTCTTTTAGAAATAAAGTTTGATTCACACCTTTCCTATTTTTATACTTACATGAAAAAACATTGATTTAAATATTCCACTTTGACATTAGCATTGATATACCCACTTTAAACATTCAACATCTACCAAAGTCACAAATTAGGTCAACTTTGGCCAAGGTCCCATCTAAGAAAAAATCCAGTTCATATTGAACCATGTACTAGGACAATAAAATAAAAAATATGTTTCATCTTAAACCATGTACCAATTTAATCAAATCCAAAATTGGTTCATTTTGAACCACATACCAAACCAAATATATACCATGCCAATCCAAACCAAACCAGGTTCATCTTGAACCATGTAACTTTCCATTCCATTTCTATTATGTTCATATTGAACCACATTTCAATCTAAGTAGTTTCATATTGAACCCCATTACAATTTTAATTATAAATTGGTTCATCTTTGACCATAGTCAATATCAAATCCACACATTGGAACAACGCTAAATTGGGTTTATTTTCAACAAATCCAATTATCCTGAATCAATCACATGCTACTTAAAAACACTTATTATCTTTCCATTCAATCTTTGGTACATGTCAATTGAGAATTATGAAATCATATCATCCATCCTTTCATTCATTTAAGCCAATCTAGTCTATTTTTCCTTGGTTAGGGCAATTACAATCTAAGCCAATCCATGTTGTTTAGGTAAATTCTAATCCAATCTATTCTATACTATTTGGGGCTAATCCAAGCCAATCCAATTACATTGAGTCAATCTACACTCTTTGGGCCCATTTTAATTGAGACCAAGACTGACATTCTTTTGGCCCATTCTAATTTAAGCTAATTCACCCTATTTGGAGCAATTCTAAAGTAGTTTATTTTTCCATGTTTGGGGCCAAGCCAAGCCAATTATATTAATACCAATTCCACCTTATTTGGGGCTAATTTATTCTAATAATTAACCTTTGCATGTATCCTTTCTTAGGGTTAGTATTCCAAGGTTAATTTGAGTCATAGCATCTCCTAATCCTAAACCTATTCTACCATAACTAGTCATGTGTCAAGGTGAAATAGATAAACTCACCTAGCTTAGGAAACATATAGCCCACTTTGAATAAACTTTGGAAAATTCATCCATTAGTCTAAAATCCAATCCAATATAATAGATAAACCAAAACTAACCATCCATTCTACACCAATAATACCTCACAAATATGCCATTCAATGTTGATCATGAACACAACCACTAATACCTCCCAAATGTGTTATCTAATGTAAACTATGGACAATACCAATTTACACAACACCTTTTTTATAACAAAGATGAAAATATTATGAGATTGTTAGAGCATAGTGTTAAACTTCTACTTGGATTTATAGTAGATAACTTACCCTATTTTATTAGATCTCCTAAAAATACACCTCTCACATTAATCGATAATCAAGCTACTTCTAGCCAATAGTCTAGACCCATTATGCCATTGCCCCTCCAAGGAACATTATCTATTAACAAACCAAGCGTGCCCAAGTCTAATAACTACTATATTTTTATATGTCATGATCCTCTTCCCAAATATGATCAGATACATCCACTTCCAAATCAAGAAAAAGACAATCAAATCATTTTTGACATTTTTGTCTAATCGCCCATATTTGACCAAATCTAAACCATTTATGATCCACTTATATTTGAGAAACCTCTATCTAATGTAGGACCCATCTTTGATGAGCCCATATTTGAAGAATCTATTGTTGATAAATAGTATATATTTCATCTATTTCCAAAATTAACCCATTTATAAACATTCTTTTATTCTAAATCCTTCATTTCTAAGTGAAAAGTGAACAAGGTACTTGTGGACAACATAATCCAATAGGCCCTCTTAGTGGTTACATTTACATCATAATTAGGTTCTATTTTAGAACAAATATTATATTTGGGTTAGATTCTATAACCAATGTTATATTTAACATCATAATTAGAATCGATGTTAGCCTTAACATTAGATTCATATCCTTTTGAGTCATAATCAACTTTAGAATCAATATATATAAATGGTTATTATGACATTTTCTACAAACTTCTAACATATCTAATTGAAAACATTGTTGATCTTTCCATGATTATTGAGGATGTTTCCTTTGACATTGATGCAAGTTTTCCTAGTAACCTCTACAAGGATTGTGATACCTTTTCCCCTTCCATTACCATTACACATACTTATACCATTATCCAACCTAGCCATTATATTGATATAACACCTCCCATAAATGTTGATTGGGACTGATAGAATCTTACATTGTTGAAATATTTCCATGGTGACATCTTAATGGTAAAATTTATAGGGAACCAAGACAAAATTCAAGTATAAGAACAATATCCTATTAAAACCCTATTTGAGGTGATAAGGGACAATCAATGTCTAAACTTAATATATTCTAGTGAAACCCTATTTGAGGTGTTAGATTATAAGCAAAATAAAAAATCAAAATATTTTAGTTAAACCTTGATTAAGTCACTAAGGTAAAATCAAAATAAATTATCAACATCCCTTAATGAAACCTTATCTAGGGCACTATTGGGAAATCCAAATTAGAATAATAAAAAAGATTGTGTTGGTGAAAACCTCTTTGAAGTGCTAATAGCTTAGCTAATTAGTTCATCTTTACTTGATAAAGATAATATTGAAGTCAATATTACCCCCACCATAACCAAAATCATTTTTAATCCATAATCAACAATAATATGTGCAACTAAAATCCTAATTTTCATTTATCCCCCAATAATTATACATTCCATTATGATCCTATTATTCATTCAAGACCTATATTACATTATCCAATTAGATAATTTATCCCATGCATACCCTTATTTACCCATCCTAATGGTACTCTTTTTTCTAGAGTCTATGAAAACATCTTGTCTAGAGGTTTTGAGGAAGTAGAATCAATAATTAATGAATATCACATCAGTATCATCACAACCCACATTAATAATAATATCTTGACAAAGCAACCTTTTTGAGAAAGTATTGGTTAGATACTAAATGGTTCATAGTATGCATCTCATAATTGTTCATTGAGTTGAAATGCTATTAAAAAAAAAAAAAAAAAAAAATCAATTAAACATAAAAAAATATAAATATAAAGATAAATAATTCATCCAATAGTGAAAACCATGCTTGTGGTGCCTTGGGAAAGTACCATGATGAAATTATGTTTTTGATATTTAAACCATGATATTTCTATTTTTTTTTTGCAATTTAAGCCATGTTCTCACCATTTTATGAGTAATTTAATCCATTATCTCACAATTTTATGATAAATTTAATCCATGCTTTCAACTCCCACTATTTTGTGAGCAACCTAAGCCACACTTTCACTATTTGAGAAGAAACCTAAGCCATAATATCACCATTTTATGAGCAACCTAAGCCATGCTCTCACTATTTTGTGAGCAACCTAAGCCATGCTCTCACTATTTTATAAGTAATCTAAGACATGCTCTCACTATTTTATGAGAAATTTAATCCATGCTCTTACCATTTTATGAGATCCATTATTAATTTATAATTACAAATGTATTCCTATAAATACCATGTTTCAAAAACATAAAAACCCTAAAAATTTTAAAAATCCCAAAAATAACCTAAAAATAGAAAAAAAATCAAAAGGGGGCTTAAAATATCCATGAGAGATACAAATCCATAAAATGTTCACTTATTTTGTCATCTTGTTCACCAGTGGTCTTTACTTTGTTCTAAATGGTGTGATTTATCATATTTTATGAGTGGGAACCTCTTATCTAACTATGATAATTTTCAATTTACTATTTCCTTTCCTTCATTTACACTCCTATTTTTAGGATAACTACATTGGTATAAGGTCCACATGGACTATGTAGGCAATGCTTGGACACATGGGGCATCTCTAATTAGCTCGACACATCTTATTATCACTCCGTTTCTTTTTATTTATCTAAACACTCACAATTTTGTGACTATGCCTTTTCTATTCTTCTTCTTTAATCAATTTCTTAATTGTCATCATTATTCTTTCCCACCTCCCTAGTAGAATTACATTTGGCCTAAAGTCCATTGGACTATGTAATAAGTGTCTACTTGTATGGGGCATTTGGAGTCAACTAGGCCACCCATTCCTTTTCCTTATATTCCCTCTTCCATCTAAGTTACCATCTTGACCTAAAAATTATCCTCCATAAATTAGGAGAAAACTTTTTGAGAGTAAAATTATTTTGTCAAACATGCATAAATGATCGATTGATTACTTGTTTCTCTATTTTTGATTGTGTGTTTACATATGTGTTTGTCTAAGTTGTTTAGTTTTGATTATTTTTTGTGGATTTATTTAATTTTACTCAATTGCCTTAGTTTTAGTGAATTATTATTACACTTAAGTTTGGATCTATTATATCCTATTCTTAAGTTTTAGATATTTATACCTAATATAATCTTAGTTTATTAAATTATGCTTTACACTTATAACTTGATTCTTAATATCTCAATCCTAATTTGTTTACATTTACATTATAATCAAGTTAATATGATTATGGCATCCAATGTTATCATGATTCATTACTAATTGTGAAACATATTGTCATACTAAAAAATCAAAAATCAAGTGCTAGCAGTCTCATAAGTAATGTTGTAATAATAAATCTCTTTGTTTACTATCCTACAACTAGATCACTGAATCCCATGACTAATCTATATGCTAATCATGATACATATCAACAAATGAGCCTATACAAAAAGTCATAAACATTCCTTAAGCATGATTAGATATCTATATCACATGACCAAATGTATCACATTTTTAATACATAGAGTCATATCATACCATTTCATTCTTCCTCAAAAGCACATTTTTGACTCATTTGACCATTTTTTGTCCCATTATTTTCAACATTATACTTTTTTCAATCTTTTTTGCCTAAAAATAGTGATTTTTATTTATTTTGAGGGTTTGTCTATTTGAAAATATTCCCTAATTATTCCCTTGAGGGGGCATCGAGGGATAATTAAGTGCCTTTTGGGGCTTTCATGAACCTAAGTTACTTACATTTAATTCATTGTGTTAATATAGTATAGTTTTGAATTATTTGAGACATATTTTGTTATTCTGCTATGGTATTATAGTTAGTGATATACAATGACACATTTTCATTATAATTGTTGAGACAATTATGGATTACATTTTATTATAGTATTTTATATTATATGTTTTATGTGTATTGGTTTATTATTCAATTGGATGTATTATTTAAATGTTATCACATTTATTATACTTAGATGTCTATATGTTTTTGATAGTCTATTTGTTGACTACAGGGATAAGTACTTGAGTTAGGTTGTGATTGAAACCAAGAAATAGGTAAAAATGGAGAAATAAATGGATAAATGAAATAGTTAAATTAAACATAAATTCAAGATTGTTAGTATTAATTATTTATTCATTATGTTTTTATTATTTGACTATTATGTGTTATCATTTATGGTTAGTTTCATTGATAGCTGATTTGAGATAGTTTTTACTTTGGTGAAAACATCTCTTTATTTGATGATATCATTCTAAAGAATATCATTGTTTGAGTCTAAGTAATTGATCACTATTATCTTATTATTGATTTTATCATTTTCATCAATCTAGTGTTGTGTATTTTTTATAAATTCCTTACTCATTGATTTCGATAGTTTATTCGGTCATATAATTGTTCATGTCAATAGTGGTTTCAATATTCATCATCTTTACTAATTTCATGTTTGATCTTTGAATTTTGATGATATTTTCATTTGTCTAAAGGCTATGACATAGTGGTTTTAAAAATGACCCTATATAATTTTAGACTTGTATTGAAGCATTTTAAAATTGTGTATTATATTAAGCTAGGCATGATGGTTTGTGTTTTTTAAATGGACCTTTATTTACATACTTTGCTTGTTTGATTTTCATGTGGTTAAGTAATTATGTGATGTTGGAGACTTAGGTTAGGATGTTGACCCACATGGGGGTCATGGAAATTAGTTTATTGTGTTTTTATTACAACCAATGACTTAAGGATAATAGAATTGGATTTTATTACTATGTAAAAGGGTCGAGATGCTTTGGTTGGTTTTTAGGGTTCATTGTGTTCATTTTGAGAATTTAGCCTTGGAGTTGTAACCTTAGGGAAACTCTGCCAAAATTTTTGTCATGGTGGCCAAGGGGAATGTGAAGTAGGTCTGCATGAGGAATTTTGGAGCCTAGAACTATAGTTGAAATCATTAATCTTGATAGTCATGCAAGGATTATAGAGATTTATTTGGGGTTTGTTTTTGTGTTTATTAAGTGACTAGTTTTGAAAAAATATATACAAAATTTTTATTCTTGGAGGCTAGAAGAGTAGGAAAAGTACTATGGTTGACTTACATCAAATAAGTAATTCATTTAATTAGAATTCTAAGTTTAGTTTTATAAATATAGTCGAATCACAAAGTATTAGGGATTTATCCAAAAAATTAATCATTAGTTTTGATTTCAGATGAAACCCTAATAAGAGCCATCAGGTTAGCTTTATTTTATTTTTTGGTGGCTCGATTGAGCACTTACAATATTTTATTAGGCTATTGATAAAAATTTTTTTGAAATGAATGTGTGTGGGTGTTATCATTATGTTTGAATGTGGTTACTCTATAGTGAGGTCATGGGTTTAAACAACCATAATTTTATTTGGACTATGAAGTCACTACGTATTTTTGATATCATGATGAAAATGGGTTTGTGGAATGACAAACTCATATTCTTCAAAAGTCTTTATTAGGTTATTAAAGTTGACTATGTATAATGATTTTGTTATGATTATAATCAAGTTTTTTTTAGTTTTTAGGTTTAAAATTTTTTGAAGTCAAATATTCGAATTGGTTTGAGTAGAAGCCATTAAGGCATTTTATATAGAGACTATGTTTTATTTTGTTATGGTTGCATTTTATTTTATTGATGGACTGTGTATAAAATAAAATCCATATGGATTTATGGTAAGTGTTGGTTTTTTTATTAGATCGAGTTTATTATGATTAAGTTAATTATTTTAAGAGAGCCATACAAATCAATAGTGTTAAAACCTAACCAGGGTTTGGTTTGGTTTATTATTTTAAAAACCTTAATCAGGTACAATCAAGGTTAATAAAATATAACAAAGAAAAATATAAAATAAAAGGCCTATTGGTTGTTTCAAACTATGGATATTATGGGAGACAAGGACCATAGGGAGTCCCCATAGGGGTTCAAAATAATTTTAGGGGTTTTGGGAACAATTTATTATTATTTTCATTTTACCATTTAACTTTTTATAAATCTTTAAGTTATGATTATCTTACCTAGGGTTATGAAATCATGTTGAATAATTAGATTAATTCTAAAAGTGATAATTAGAATAATTATTATTCATTATTACACTAACCTATTTGGGGTAATTAATCTATTGATTATTTAATTATTCTAATTTTATAAATAGTTTCAATTGAAGTTTTGAGTTTTTATTATTATGTTAAGTAAAGTAAATTTTTATCAATAATGTGATCTGAAGATTTACATAATTTTTTAATTGGTGGAGTTGTTATCTTTTTTATGAATTTTATTTTTTTACTTAGATAAATATGTGGTTATTTAAGGCCCCTAACCAAATAAAATTCTAAAAGAAACTACTAAAGAAGGCATGAACCAAATACCAATGAAGTCTACACTGAGGCAAGATAGAACAAAAAAAAAAGACTCCAAAATAAACTTGGAGATTACAACATCCAAAATGAGAAAAACACCTATTTACCTACATACAACTAACAGACACTGATATAAAAAACTATGAACAACAAATAAACATAACATTATTGATTAACATAGGCTTATGTCTCATCATCCATATATTCAATGAAGATGATTTCCCTACCTATGTATTCATTAGTGATGAATTCTCCAAAAAACCTCACATTTGTATTTATTTGATAAACGTTTGTAACTTGCTTCAAAAACCATTGCATTGATGTTGATAGATTTGTCCTAAAAAAACTTTGATTTTGGAAATTTTTTGAACCATTAGGGGGATGCTACCAAACCACATGCCACCATTTTAAAAATCTTCTTAACCACTTCCACCATCACCTTATTATGGTGGCTATCCCACCACTACATTATCTTAGAGATTAAACTTTTTAACTGTGACATGGATGACAAAGTTATATATTATCCTTTTAAGGGGTTAGAGGATCTTAATTTTTGATGTAGGTCATCAAAAAAGCCCACAAGGAGCATAAATTACATTTATAAGGCATGAAATATAGAGACTAGAACCAAACCTGAGCCATCTAAGCTAGTGAAAGGCAAATTGAGAAGGAGGCCTAGATCAAGCTTGACAATATTCTCAACTAGTCTAATGCAATGCTCTAGCTTGATGCATAATGACACCAAATTGGTAACCACCTTAGAGTTAGAAACTAGGGCCATGATATTTGATGCAAACATAAACACCAACTCAAAATTTACATGAAAATGAACCCCCTTCTCTAGATATTCCATCCCTAAAACTAGTGAGATAATCTCAAGAAATTCCTTCGATGGCACCCAAAAGATGTTTTTAAGATGTGCCAAAAAAATTACTCCCTTGAACACCATTTTATGAACATATCTCCTAATATAAATAGTAGGGGTGGTGAGAGTGATTTTAACTCCACATTCTATGATACGACTAGCGTCACCCACTAAAGACACATAACTAAATAGGGAAAATGTTAAGTGAAAATCCAAAGAAATAATAGTAATTACGATTTGGCTTGCATCAAAAATGCCAAAGAAAATGAATTTAGGGTGATCATTAACCAAATTGAAAACCTCTCGATGAACTTGCATTGTGATCAAACTAATATTCAAGCCAATAAAACCATCATCCTTCACATTTATGAATTCATCAACTTCATGAGAGTAATCATGAAGGAATATTATGATGGTAGATTTGGTAAAAAATTTAATTCACCCTCTAAAATCACCATTAAGAATTGGCACAGCTCTGTCAAAAAGATATAATGCTAAAACCTCCAATTTTTGTGATTATTTTTTATAACAAAACAATACAAAAATAAATCAAGAATAGACTATCACCCCAAATTGATAAGTGAAAGGGATGGAAAATCCTCCCAAGTCTCCCACACATTATCCATGTGGCTTAATTCAACTTGATTGATGCCATAGTTTACTAAAAAGTTTGATGTCTCATTAAATTCATGATAACAATGATTTGATTCAATATAAATTAAGAGACCTAATATTTCCCAAGCACTTGATAGAATGTTTTCTAGTTACCAAGAAGTAGCATCATTTTTTTGAAATGTAGAGATGATAATCTGTAAGTTGCCTTTGATGATTAGTTTAGTAATATCCCATTGAATTATGAGTTTAATCCCACTGACAAGTGCTTACACCTATAATTCATTGGTGATATCATCTACATTTTTTTTGGAAATTTCTTGGACTAAAGATCCACTATAACCATGCATAATATAGCCAACCCTTAAAGCCCTAGTATTTCCTCTAGAAGCTCTATCAAAATTTAACTTTAACCATCCTACAGGTGGAGGGTTCCAATAAATTATGATTTTTTTTAACTCCTAAACATCTAAAAAATTAGTATGTAAAGACGACTATGACAACATAGATTTATGATCCTTATTATATTCTAAAATAAAATATGACCCATAAATTTAGAAGCTCAAAAATAGAGCTGAATTTGTAATCAGGTACCAAGTTAATGCATCTTAGTGAGTTAGTTTATATATTTGGGTTTATTTTGTTTATCATTTGTTGATATGTTATCAAGATCTATTGTTTATTGATCCTTTATCCATCAATTATTTTGTTACCTTGATCGATATCCAACTAATGGTTGGGATGGTCTAGGACCACTTATGATTAGGCTCATTGGAATTGACAAGGTAAGATTAGCTTCATTAGATTGCATGTAATGATTATATTTATTTATTATTATTTTATTTATTTTAATTGATTAAAAATAAATTAAATTTTTTTAGTAATTTTTATAACTTTTATTTTATTTATCATAATTGTATTTAATACAAAATGATGTAACATGACATGTATATTGATTCATGAAATGATTAGAGTTGGTCATTAGATTATTTGAATACTATGTCATTACTAAATTAATATGAATTTCATATTTAATCATGATTACTTATCTGGAATAAAAATTTGAAAGGTTGAATTGGATGTTGTAGAATTTTGAGTGGTGATTTGATCATGTCTTTGACTATGTTTATAAAGCATCAGTATAGTGATTGAGAAAATAATTAGTTATTTGATTATATAATTATTAGTGTTTGACTCAGATATAAATTATGTTTTAATTATAGTTTGAACCATTATTTTTTATAATATAATGAAATGAGACATAATATTAGATATGTCAAAGTTACTTGTATGAGTCTATATAATCATAGGCCTATTTAACCTAGGTAACAATATTCATTAGATATGTTTATATTTTTTATCTTTTGTATTAGGTGAAATTGAAAATTATACTTATACAAAATTTTCTAATCCCTATAGATTGTGAATCCTATTAATTACATGGATGCATGAATGAAAATACTGACACTTCATTAATGTATGGACTATAACCTCGCAATTAGTTAAATTAAATATTGATAACTAGATTGGTAAATTAAAGGATTAATTTCAGGTCAATATCTTGTGAGAAATTGTAATAACTTGATAATTTATAGAATAAATTTTATATAGGAATACTTACCTAAGTAATTAATATGAACTTATCTTTTTAAAGATAATTTATTTCATGTACATTAATAATTACTTATATGTACATAGGACTATATGGACAACTCCTAAATTAATTATTATAATTGAATAAAATTAATATTTAGTTAGTCTTTTATTATAATAAAGTTACATTGACAATAATTTACTTCATTTGTAAGTTATTAGAAACATGACTATTTATAACTAAGCATCTTGTGATTGAGGAAAAATTGCTCTATGTTCATAATAGATCATTAAATATTTTATCAATGATTTATAATTCTTAATTGATAAGAGCAAGATTGTGAACATATATTGTCATAATAAGAATTTATCTTGGAATTGAGGCTTAATCAAAAATAATCTTTAAGTAATATGAATACTTGAACTAAGACCATGAAATAATTTAAAGGAAAATACTAGATCTATCCTAAGACCTTAATGATCATTAGAAAAGATAGACTTGAATTTTTACCCTACTTGTAATTAGTAACATGTTCTTAATAAAAACTTAAGAATGGGTATTGAGACAACCATTGAAGATTTCTTACCTTCAGTAGTTGATGTGTCAAACTTCATATGTTGGTTGACTATGTTTTAAAAATGTGTTCAAATACTTTGCATTGATTTTGGAAATAGTCCTTTTCCATTGAACTCTATCTATTAGTTATGATTTTTATGAATCATACCTAAGCAAGCTTAGTATGATGATTTTTATATTGAATTTGATCTTACTCTACCTTATTTATTGAACTTTGATGACACTATCCATGAGGTACTAGCTATTTTATATCCTATACAGGTACTTAGGTAAGGGTTAAGTCAATAACAACTCTACTAAGGAGATTGCAACACAATACATGGATAGAGGTGAGTGGGTATGACCACATTGACATGCTTCTATCTGAATACTAGGTAGATAAAATTTACTTCTTAAAGAAATGCACTTATTCTAGTTTATATATTGGTTTTTACATAGTTATGGATCTCATTACATATTTTTGTGCTAAAATTTAAGTGAGTTATTCTATTAATTAATTTATTTATATGTTATAATAATAATAAAAATTATGGTCATGAAATATTGGTATTAGATCATGGTTTACTACTCTATTAAACTTTGAAAAATATTTCTTAATGATTTTTGCTAAGTATTTATTTGTTTCACCATAGGATGGTGAGGACAAGATCTGGAATAGTAGATAATAACCTAAAAAATGTTAACCTAAGTAGAGGAAGATTTTATAAGGCCAACATTACTAAAAGAGAGGAACCACCTCTTAATAATGTTGACAATAATGTTGAGGGCCTTAGCCATGAGGAAAATAAACCTAACATTAATCATAAAGTAGTTTTGAATGGAATTCTAACTATGTTAAATTATCTTCAAAGTAATTGGACACCCAAGAGATAAGGCAAAACAATAAAGAATGTTTACCAACTGATGAAATTATAATTAGAGTTGAAATACAAGTGGATGAACTAAAACTTAAAAATAATCTTGGTAGTATGGATGATCCTATTATTAAAGAGTTTAATAAGTTTCCTCCACTAACCTTTTTAGGAAAGAATTGGGTGATGTATCTAACGCATGATTAGTACACTTGTAGAAGTATTTTAATCTATATTATATGTCCTCTAATTTGAAAGAAATAGTTACATCCTATCATTTAGTAGGAGCTATAGCTCTTTGGTGGAATCATATATGTATTTTAGCAGGTTACCAATTTATGATTCTTACCTGGACTACCTTTGAAAGTCAATTAAAAAAATCTTAGTTCCAACTTGAAGGAATAGAAAATCACTAATTTTAAGCTACTGAAACAAGAGAGTATGACTATGACTAAGTACAAAAATTATTTTTTGAATCTACTACATCAATTTAATTACATGCATGATGAAGAAACTAAATTCACTAAGTTTAAGTTGGGATGGAAATAAAAATTAATGCATGATGTAAATAAGTCTAATCTTAAGACATTAACTATAACTATTAAATCTATACATATGGAAAAATAAAAAGAGAAGGATAAGCAAAAGGCAAGACAAGATTTTTAAAAAATAGACAATAATCTAAGAGTAAAATTCTATCCCCTTCTCCTAAGAATTTAAAAAAAATTGATTCTAACCATAGATTCATAAAGAGTACAAGTGGATTCAATAAATTTCAAGGGTAAAATAAGAATCTCAAGAATTTGACTTTTTTGAATACTACTAATTTTAAAAGGAATTCAACTCAAGGTAATCAAAATATACCTATTATCAAGGCTAATACTATTCTTATGACACCATAAATAATTTTAATATGCTAGGCATGTAGAGATAATCACTATTGTAATGATTATTTTAAGTTAAAATCTATCCAATCAACTAATCACATACTATATACAACTATTGACAATAGAAATACTGATTTTTAAGCAACTCCAATTGAAATCAAAGGTAAAATAAATAATTGTTTTGTTTTAATTTTATTTGATTTAGGAGTAACTAATATTTTTATGGATCCTAAATTAGTAACATATTATAAGTTAAATCTAATGAATTTGGAGGATGGCTGAGATGTTGATTTTGGTTCAGGTAAAAGAGTACCAATTACTAATATGTATTGAGGGAGTAAGACTAGACTTATTTGTTTTTCAAACCCAAATAAATTTATTCATATCTCCTCTTGAATCTTTTGATATTATCTTGAGCATAAATTGTTTGCATTAACATAAAGATAATTTAGACTATTGTATCAAAGTGGTATATTGTTATAGTGACTTGAGAAAACCAATATAAATTCAAGGTTTGCTTAAATTAAAATTAAATAAGCTAATCTTATCTTTATAGTTGAATAAAGTAGTATGTAAAGGTCGCAAGTTTTATGTTATTTTGATTCAAGAAACTACACCTGAAATAACAATGACATTTGAGGAACATCCATTTTCATAAGAGTTTTTTGATGTTTTTTGATGAGACCATAAAATGGTTCATTATATCTATGAAATAACATCTTTTTTTCTTGCATAAGAAGTGGATCTACGTGTATTTTTTAAACATATGATTTATTTAGAATGAAATAGAGAACTATATATTGGTTATTTATTTATAAATCATTATCTTCTTTTTTTTTAATTCTTGTTACTAAATATTTAGAAAAAGATATTAATGTGTGTATATGCAGCCCATAATAATCTATATTCTACTTGAGCATGAAGATCCAACCAAATATCAGCTCTGAAGTCAGCTACAGGCACTCTAGACATAGGTACAGCTCACCTAGTCTAGCTATAAATTTACCCAAATTTACTATAGACTCACTCAATTAATATCTATGGACTCAACTAGTAGCTATACATCCATATAGTTTATTGATTGAAGACCAGTTCAAAGAATCAAACATCAGGAGAGCCATCATAGTCATCAATAGTTCAAAAATGTAACTTGAAAAAAATCTACAAATTTTGTAGGTTATGAAATCTATAGACTCTATAGGTTATAAAATCTATAGAATCTGTAGGTTCTAAAATCTACAAAATTTATAAGTTTTAAAATATATGGACTCTACAGATATATCTATGAACTGTGTAGGTATATCTATAGATTGTGCATGTCTATCTACAGACTAGTTTAGGATTGTATATAAATTTAGATTTGTATAATTTTATTTCATAAATAATTCTCTTCATATTTCTTAAAGATTGAGCTTATGTTGTAAATAGATAATAAAATCTCTCTTCACATTTTATAGAAGATTGAGATAAGCTAGAATATCTAAGTTATTATGTTTCTCTCTATATTTAGTGGAGAGCATCTAAGATTGTTATTCTTGAATAAGGAGTTAGTTGGAAGCATGAGATTATAAATGCAACCTCCAACACCATTGTAAATCAATATTAGTTATCAATAATACATTGTGAAGCTTTATGACATAAATTCAGTGTTATGATTAAAATCCTCTTCTAAGGAATGAGTTGGCCACTCATTCCAAAGAAGATGGATAAATGTATTTTTATTTATTTATTTATTATGTAATTATTCTTTTGAATTGTTATTATTTATTTTTCATGTAAACATTTATTTTTTGTAAAGTTTGTTGTGAACCTGCAAGTGTTTTTTATGTTTATCATTTATTTTCAATTTAGCAATTTACTATCCTTTATTTTAAATTCAATAATTTACTTTCTGTAATTATGATTTAATTTTCTGCAAAGTGTGTTTTTCAATTCCTATAAGTGTGGAGTGTGGTAGAAGAGATTGGTTGATAGAGATATCTTTTTCTTATTGCATATAACCTTAGACACCAGTCCTAGATTAACATTATTAAATGATGAATTGATGACTCATCATTTTTGGTACCATTGTTAGAAACAATGTGTTATTAGGAGATTTATAATTTGTTAAGAGAATTGTCTAGTGGTAGTAGATAAACAAGTTCTTAGTGATAGGGAATGTCTCTTTACAAATTTTGTGACAGGGGATACTTAGTTAATGGTTTATTTAAAATTTATTTTCCTATAAAATAGATTAGAATTTATTTTCCTACAACATAGGTTAGAGTTTATTTTTCTTCAATTAGATTTAAAAAATTTAATTTCATGCAAAATATCCCACACCATACTAACACTTTTATGTAGAAAATAAATACTAACACCATACAAAAGGATTTAAATGTTGATGCAGGTTGGAGGAAGAAAATGATGATCTAAAATAACATAAAAGATGTAGAAAACTAAGTTGAATTATTGCAACTATTCACAAAAAGGAATCTAAAATTTATGTTCCTATGCTTAACATGCATATTGAAACATTAATTTCCTTGTGTGAAGAAAAAAATTGAGATCGAATAGATGGAGGATAAAATATAATTTTACATTTTCTAAAACCATCAAGAAAGGATCACATAATTTTTAGATCATTTGACTTTAAAAATATTGCATGTGATTTTATTTTTGTAACAAAATAAGGGAAAATACTCAATTAAGTCAATTTCATTGTATTCTAAGAAAGATATGATAGATCATTCATGCATGAATTTAGTTGCATAAATTTAAATTATATGCTTAAATCTAGGTGAGAAAATAACATGCATGAAGTTAGTTGCATAAATTTATATTGTATGCATAAATCTAGGTGGAAAGATATAATACATAAAGTTAGTTGTGTGCATAAATTTATATTGCATGCAAATAAATCTCCATGAATTTGTGCCAATACATAAATAAAACATTTCATGCAAATAAATATCTATGCATGTGGGTCAATGCATAAATCAAACATTGCATGCAAATAAATCTCCATGCATGTGGGTCAATGCATAAATCAAGAATTTCATACAAAAAAATCTTCATGCATGTGGGTCAATGCATAAATTTAGATTACATGAAAATAAATATACATGCATGTAACATTGCATGCAAATAAATTTTCATGCATATGGGTCAACACATAAATCAAATATTGCATGCAAATAAATCACCATGCATAAAGCTAGAACAGATTTCATGAGGGCCAATAAATTTGATAATAATAATAATAATAATAATAATAATAATAATAATAATAATAATAAAAGTGAATTATTGATAGTTTATATTTTTAATTCCTTGGATAGATTTTAAGAATGCCAAATGAAGACAAATATAGAGAATTTGTGGCTGCAAGGAGAAGATTAAAGGTTTTATTTGAGCCCAAGAAAATAATGGTCAATGAATACAAATGTACTATGGATATTAGATGAATTAATGTTGAAAATATTAATATCAATCACATGGTTAAGGTTGAGGTATTGAAATTAGCATTATAATTAAGACCTTGATCCAATCCTTGATTGTTATGACTAAAAAAGATCTTGATCTAATACAGTAGTAGTAGTAGTAGTAAAGATATCCTACAATACAATTTTATATATGAAGAATATTCAGGTATATTTTTCTATACTCTATTTTATTTTTAGTTTGGTATTTTCATATCATTTTTCCATTGGCTACTATACATAAAAATCATAGGTCATTGTAAATTATTTCCATCCATGAAATATCATTTAAGGTATGTTAGATTTTTATAAAATTAATAACTAGTTTTAGCTAACGATTTTTAAAGATCTATCATTATCTCTATGCATATCACAATTATACTTTCTTAATCAACTTGTAAATAAAAAGATTTGATGAAATTTATCTTCATTTCATTCTATCAATTAATCAAACCTATATCCACCAATCATAATAATATAACTTATTTAAGGGAGTTCTTATTTTCATAATAAAAATCTATTAAAATTTCTGAACCACCAATCATTCTTACATAGACTGAGCTACATTCTTACATGTATATTTAAATAATATTTTATTGGAATTTATATTTCTTTGACATTGTTGATATTATTCTTGGTTGGAAAGGTCTTTTTTATTTCTATTTTTTTACAAGATACTTTCATTACAAGGAGTCATTCTAAGGATGAAAATTTATGTTCATGATTTTAGCAAGTAGTTGGGACATTATCCTAAATTACGTTTGATAATAATATGCAATAAAATTATCAAGTGTCTTTCATTAGTTATTGGTCATCACTCTATCGACCAATGCTAGAGAATGTCAACATAAAAAAAATTCTATGCTACATTTATAAGCAGTACGAAGATGCATAAAGTCTATAACTAACATTTTTCATGTCATCAATTAAAAAAAAAAAAAAACAATAATGAAAACCATTGGGCATTGTTGTCGGTCCTAGTTTGAAAACCAGTGTACTGGCGAGCCAAGTTCTAAAAAAATGAGCTTTGATTAGAAAACTCATTTTACTAGCTAGTCAAGGGCAAAAAAAAAAATTGGAAAAGTTGAAAACTAGCAATGGCTATTTTTTTCAACTGCAATAAATATTTAGTTTTTGAATTTTTATGCTCTAATTTTTAACATTGATTAGGCTTCAATTATTCAAACATATTTTCTAATATTCTTCATAAAATTGAAATCAAGATAGATAAGGTGAACTGAAGTTGTGTCAAGGTATCCAGTTTCTTTTATTTCACTTTTAAATTTATCTGTAAGTTTTGTTATTACATAAAAATCCATGTTTTTAGGAAGAAAGAAAAAGAATCAAACATCCCCACACTTTATACATATTTTCCATTGACATGCATGAGGATATGCATGGAATTAGGTGTGGGAGAGATAAATAAGGACCAAGAAAATAGTCTCAACAATAAATAAAGAATGAGGCTTAATAAAATCAAGTTAATGACTTTGATAATGGTATATAATTTTCAAAATTATTCAAAGATTTCAAGCATCAAAATTTATTTTATGTCAAAAATTATTTTGTGGTCAAAATAGAGTTATGTAGGCACAACAGGAAATTTTTAACACAAGAACCTACTCTCACCTCATTAAGAAAAAGAATAGGACAACATGAAAATTCTACACATGAACCTATGTCAAAGAGAAATCAAGGACTGAAAGAAAATTTACACACAAGAACCTATCCTTGACAAATGCATTTTATTTACCATTTTTATTGGAAACTTTTTCCTATAGGATTATACAAGTTAAAAATAATTTTACCTATGTAAGGTCAAATCTGGAAAGACTATTTGAAAATGAGAATATCTAACTCATGCATTTGTATCTCAAAGAATTTTTAGATAAAAGAATGGCATGCATGAGGTTAAGTGTGGGAGAGATGATGATACCATAAAATAACTCATTATATCTATGAAATAACATATTTCTTTCTTTCATAAGAAATGAATTTAAGTGTAGTTTATAAATTTATGATTTATCTAGAATGAAATAGAGAAATATATCTTGATATTTCTTTATAAATTGTTATCTTATTATTTATTCATTATTTTTAATAAATTTTTGTAAAAATAAATTAATGTGTGTATATGCATCCCATAATAATCTATATTATACTTGAGCATGAAGACCTAACCAAATATCAGCTTTGAAGTGAGCTACATGCACTCTAGACATAGCTATGACTCACCTAGTCTAACTACATACTCATCTAAATTTACTATGAACTCACTCAATTCATATATATATATATATATATATATAATTAGTAAATATCTCTACATCCATGTAATTCATTGATTGAAGACTAGTTCAAAGAATCAAACATTAAGGGAGCCATCATAGTCATCAATAGTTTGAAGAATGCAATTTGAAAAAAATCTATAGACTCTATAGGTTTTGAAATATATAGACTCTACAGGTTTTAAAATTTATAAACTCTACAAGTTTTAAAATATATGAACTCTACAGTTATATCTACAAATAATGTAGGCATATCTATGGAGTATGCAGGGATATCTACAGATTATGCATGTCTATCTACAAATTAGTTTAAGATTATGTCTAAATTTAGATTTATATAATTTTATTTCATAAATGACTCGCTTCATATTTCATGAAGATTAAGCTTATGTTTTAAATATATAATAATATCTCTCTCCATATTTTATGGAAGATTGAGATAAGCTAGAATATCTAAGTTGTTATCTTTCCCTTCATATGTAGTGGAGAGCATCTAGGATTGTTATTCTTAAATAAGGAGTTGGTTGGAAGCATGAGATTATAAATGCAACCTCCCACATCATTGTAATAAATATTTGTTATCAATAATACATTATAAAGCTTTGTGAAATAAATCCAATGTTTTGATTAAAATCTTCTTTCGAGGAATGAACTAACCACTCATTCTAAGGAAGATGGATAAATGTATATTTATTTATTTATTTATTATGTAATTATAATTTTGAATTGTTATTATTTATTTTTCATGATTTTTTTTTAAATATTGGTTTAAAAATGTAGGTGTTTTCTATATTTATCATTTATTTTCAATTTAGTAATTTACTTTCCTTTATTTTCAACTCAACAATATATTTTTTGCAAGTGTGATTTATTTTTTTGCAAAGTGTGGTATGATTTATTTTTCTACAAAGTGTGCCTTTCAATTCTTACAAGTGTGGAGTGTGGTAGAAGAGAATGGTTGCTAAAGATATCTTTATCCTACTGCATACAACATTGGACACGAGTCCTATATTAACATTATTAAATGATGAATTGATGATTCATCATTTTTTTAGATAAATTTCTTGATTTACCTCTAAAGCGTGAATTTGAATTTTTTAATTAAATGTAACTCTAGGGGTATCTCATACATCTAAGGTAACTTATTGCATGAATGTAGCATATTTTTAATAACTAAAAGCACAACTATAATAATTATTGGAAAATGACAATATTAGGCTAAGTGTCTCACCTTAGGGTGCACCAATGATCTTTGTGAAAAATAAGGATAGAACCTTGTGATTGTGTGTTGACTATCATATTATTAACAAGGTTTCCATTAATAACCATTATTATTTACCAAGTGTAGATGATCTATTTAATCAAATGAAAGATGAAACTATCTTTTTGAAGATAGACTTGAGATTGAGATATCACCAACTAAAGATCAAAGAAGAAGATATTCATAAAATAATTTTCAAAGCAAGGTATAAACATTATGAGTTCATTATAATGTCTTTTGGTTAGACTAATGCAACAATTTTACTTATGAACTTAATGAATAGTGTATTAAGGTATTTTATAAATAAATTTATTCTAGGATCCATTGATGATATATTGATCTATTCTAAAAATTCATTTAAGCGTGTATAACATTTACGATTAGTATTGTAAAGGTTAAGACAATATAAACTATTTGGTAAACTATTTAAATGTATTTTGTTTTAATCTAAGATACACTATTTGGTTATATTATATCAAAGGTTGGTATTGGTTTGGATCCATCAAAGATTAAAGCTATTCAATAATGACCTGCTCCTAAAAACATATATGAAGTATGTAGTTCTATGGGATTGATTGGTTATTATAGAAGATTAATTGATTTTTATCTAAGTTAGCTAATCCAATAATGTCCTTGTAGCACAAGGGTAATAAATTTGTGTAGACTGATGAATGTGAACAAGATTTTTTGAAATATAAAGAGTTATTAACTTTGGCATCTATACTTATTATACTAGATTTGAATGGAAATTATAAAATATGGATAGATATATCTAAATAAGACTTGGGTGGTGTGTTAACTCAAGATGATGTAGTTATGACTTATGAGTCATGAAAATTAAAGGATCATGAGAAAAATTACATCACTCATGACCTTGAGCTTGATTTCATAATTCATGCTTTGAAACAATGGAAACATTTTTATTAGGTAAGTATTTTGAGGTAAAATGTAATCATTATAACTAACAATATTTATTTTTATAAGATGATCTGAATGTACACCAACATATATGGATAGAATTATTAAGTAATTTTGATATGAATATTTCATAGCACATTGTACCTTGTTTCCTTATTTGTTCTACAAAATAATTTTGGAACTGATTTATTGGAATAATAATGTTCTTATATTTTTTTCGTAGATGTAAGTTAAAATTTGGCTAATGAGCCTATTGAAGAGATATTTTCTAAAATTTTAATTGATTTTGATGGTTTAATCAAACACAAATATAATTTATGTACCTAAATATGGTGACTTAAGAAATATTTTTATATAACAAGTTCATATAACATGTCATTTCACTCATCTAGGTGTCATGAAGATGACCCATGAAATTAAAATGATATATTATTACCCTATAATGAAACATGAAGTTGATGACTTTGTGTCAATATTTTTGGAATGCCAATGTGTGAGGTTGAACATTACCATCTAGGAGGATTATTGTACCATAATGATTTACCATGAGTTAAGTGGGCTATGATTTCAATGGATTTCATAGCTGATTTTCAAAAATATAAAAATAATCATGACACTATTTTAGTTGTAATAGATAAATTTATAAAATTTGGTCATTTCATTATTGAAAATTTGACTGATGTTACATATGTGTTTTCTTCACAATTTGTGAAAGACATAGTAAAATTATATGGTATGCCTAAAGTTATTATTTCTGATTAAAATAAATTTTTTAATTCAAGATTTGGAAAAACTCTAACTACTAATTTTGGTATATGGTTGAATTTTATATCATCCTATCACCTGAAAAAGGATGGTAAAATGAAAATATTAAATCAGTTTGTGTTAGACATGATAAGAATGTATGTTATGGATCAACAAGGTGAATGGAAAGTTTATTAACACTTAGTTGAATTTTCTTATGATAATACATATCATTTGATGATTAAAATAACTCCTTTCAAAGCTTTGTATGGTCATAAGTGTATAAATCCACTTGGTTTGGAATGTTTAGAAAATAAGACTATTGTTGATCATAATGTTTACAATATTATGATAATAAAATGGAAACTATAAGGTAAAATTAATTTTTTTCTCAGATAGATACAAGATTTATATGGATTTGAAAAGGACGCCACATGAACTCCAAGTGGGAGATAAAGTTTTTCTATGTGTTAAACCACATAAAAGCTTAATTAATTTGAAAAGTCTTACAAACTAACTTCTTAGCTTGTAAGACCTTTTTAAATTCTAGTAGAAATTACTCATGTTGCCTACTAGTTAGTCCTTGCACCTTCCCTGTCTCAAACTCATGATGTGTTTCATGTTGCTTTGTTGAGGAAGTATATTCTTGATCCATCTCATGTTATGGATTGGACTCATCTTTATGTTTTTTAAGAAGAAAATATGGAGTTAGATCCAGTAAAAATCTTACATCATCATAACGTTAAGTTGAGGAATCATGAGATTTCCCAAGTATTGGTCTAATAGAATCCTTTATCAAAATAAAGTGCTACATGTGATATGAGTGTGTTTTTAGGAAACATTAGGATGGATATTTTATAAGTGGGGGAGGATGTCATGACCTTAAGTTGTTAACATTTAATTCATTATGCTGATATAGTCTATCTATGAACTATTTAAGAAATATTTTGTTATTTTACTATGGTATTATAGTTGGTGATCTAAATTGATACATTTCCACTATAATTATTGAGATAATTATGAACTAGATTTCATTATAGCATTTGATATTATTGATTAATGTGTACTGGTTCATTATTCAGTTAGATTTATTATTTAAATGTTATTATCACATTTATTATATTTATTATCAATTGGATTTATTATGTTGCTGATAGTTTATTTTTTGACTGAAAGGATAGGTACTTGAGCTAGGTTGTGATTAGAACCAAGCAATAGAGAAACATAGAGAAACAAATGGATAAGTGAAATAATGAGATTAAATATAAAGTTGAGCTTGTCAATATTAATGATTTAGTAATTACATTTTTATTATTTGACTGATGTGTGTTATCATTTTATGATTAATTTCATTGATAGTTGATTTGAGTTAGTTTTTAATTTAGTGTAAACATATCTTTATTCAATGTTATCATTTGCAAGACTATAATTGTTTGAGTCTAAGTAATTGACGACTTTTATCTTCTTATTGATTGTATTATTTTTATCAATCTGGTGTTGTGTATTTTTCACTAACTCCTTACTCATTAACTTTGACATTTTGATCAGTCATGTGACTTTTCATATCAACAATGGTTCCAATATTCATCATCTTTCTTCATTTCATGTTTGATCTTTAACATTTGATGATATTCTATTTTATTTTAAGGATATGACATAGTGGTTTTAAAAATGACCCTATATAGTTTCAAACTTGTATTGAAGCATCCTAAAACTATGTATCATATTAACCTAAGCATGGTGGTTTACGTTGTTTAAATGGACCTTGCTTTGCATACTTTGATTTTTTTATTTGCATATGGTTAAGTCATTATTTGATATTGGGGGCTTAGATTATGATCTCAACCCACATGGGGGTCATGATAATTAGTTTAGTGTGTTTTTGTTGAAACCAATGACTTAAGGGTCATTGCATTGGCTCATATTACCATGTAAAATGGTCGAGATGCTTTAATTAGTTTTTAGGGTTCATTATGCTAATTTTGAGAATTAAGTCTTGGAGGTTTGGAACATTAGACAAACTCTATAAAATGATTCCACATGATGAATTTTGAGGACTGTGTTGAGGTCAACATACCTCCATTTCTAAAAAATAGGGACCCTTGTACATTAATTTGAACCTTAATGTTGAAAACTTGATGTTTAACACTTTATCAAAATTTGAAGATCATCCATGCCTAATAAAATGGGCCCAGTTTTTCATGGTTATTTTTTAAAATTTGATTAATGTTGATAATAATTTATCCTCGTGTCTTAAGTTTTATTTTCATGGATTTTCTTATAGATCCTACTAGGAATTTATAGATTAATCATATTTAGATTTTTACTAGTCTTGAATTTATGGTAGCTCATAGTTGGATTCATTTGATGAAACCCTCCTTCGGTAAACCCTAGATTAGACCTTAGATTCAAATTCAATTTTTGTAGGAATAGATTTGGTGAGAACATTTTAGACCAACATTAGACTTAGGTGTAATTTTTAAACTAAGGCTTGGTCATCTTTTTCAACACAACCAAACCTTAGCCTAAAAACCATGCTTGGTGCCATTTTATTTTTTCCTTCCTTTCCTTATATTTTTTAATGTGGTCTAATATTTATGTTTGTAGGATATTTTATTTTATCATGGTCTCCTTTGTCATATGCTTAGCTTAAAGTCTTAATCCTAAGACACCATTTATGTTTATCAACATAAGCAAGACCTTGGTCTTAAAATATTAGCCTAAGTTTATATATTAACTCACATCCTAACTTAAGTACCTCACTTGTTTATAGATCCAATAGCTCTCACTTCATCATGAATAAAGATCTAATGGATTGTATGAACCGTGATGAATTTAAAGCCTCAATCCATTATACCAATCCCATATGATGACCCAGATCATGATAAATGATCCAAGGTTAATTACACAAAATAGATTAAATGGAGTGAACATGGCACTAAAAATTCAAATTCTAAGGAGCCCCATAGAGCTACCACATGGCACTCCTGCATTTGAGCTTGATAGTAAAGGGTGTTGTGCATTAGAAATAGGACTTAACCTATGTTTTTTTTCCTAAGGTTCATTGTATTTTTTAATACAATGGAACCTTAGGCTAAAACCTTAGGTTATGATCATAATATTTGAAAGGACCTATTTTATTATAAACTTAGGCTTTTGATTTAGTTTAATTTTTATGACATGATCTCGAGTTGACTTGATCTCCTTTATGTTTGCAAGAACCAATGGCATGCATCTCCCTAGATTTTAATCAATGGCTCTCACTTCATCATGGAAGATGATCAGATGGATAATATTAAATCCAAGATTTATGGACTAAAGGGACTTTATGAAATTAAATTTGACATTATTGCGACTATGATTTAACATCCACAAGGTCATCATTGACATATGTGAAGCTGTCAAATTTAAGCCCACCAAAACCAACAATTCACGAACTCAAATTTGACATTCTCGCTACCATCATTTGACATATGTCAAGCCATCATTGACATCTTCAAGGCCATCAAATTTAAGCTTATCAAATGTATTACTAGTCTGCTTCTCATATTGCAAATCAATGGAACCCCTCAGAAGATATTCAAACACTTAGTATTTTTGAACTTCAAATGATAAAATGATCTCATGATCTAAATTCTTGTAGACATACCTTTAATCTAAGTATATTTCCTAAGGTTCCACTTATGTTTATTTAAATACAATAAACCTTAGGCTATAGAATTATATTAAGTCTTATTTTAAGAGGTCCTTATGACATAACACTTAGATTAAAAATCTTTTAACTTAAGATTTTATCATGTTTATTAATAAGATAAAACCCTAGGTTAAAACCTATAAGATTGGACCACCTATTATTTGGGCCCCTTTAGGTGCATTCTAAGACTTAGCTTAAATATTTAAACCTAAATTTTACATCATGTTTATCAACACAAAATAAACCTTAGCCTAAAGTATTTAGCCTAGTCATCTTTTTATGTGTTTTGAAAAATTAGCATAAATATTTTAGCCTAAAGTACATGCCATGTTTATTAACATAAAATAAACATTAGCCTAAAGTATTTAAACTAAATCCCTTCCTATATCTCAATGATAATTAAATTTCACTCTCCTTTAAAGATCAATGGCTCTCACTTTAATATAGAAGATAAAATAGACCAAAAAGACTTGATGAATCTAAAACATTTGATCCATCAAACTAATGGCATACACCTATTTGGATCATGATCGATGGTCCACACTTGCTCATGAGAGGTAATTAGATAGAGCATAACTATCAAAGACTATTTAATAAAACCCTGAGGGCTCATGAGATTAACACATGGTAAGCATGTGTTTATTTCATATAATACATAGACTAGAAGGCCCATGAAGGTGCCAAGTGGCACAACTACGGTGCCAAAAATAAAGTAACGAATGACTCGCAAGCCTCCTAATCATGATCAATGATCTATGTTGATCCATAAAAACTGATCCAATGACATGAAGGAAAAGAGGATTTTCAAAAGGCAATGGCTAGTCCCTTAAAGAATTTATGAAAATTTCCATGAAAGTTACCAAATGGATGCCACATGGGCACCACACAAGCATAAAATGACAAAATTAAAGATTTTGTGTGCTTGAAAAGGTAAAGGTATAAAATAATGGGTCTCAATCGAATCTAAGACACAAATGAGCCTAATTTCAAATTACCATCACCATTTAATCTTTAAAAAATCCCTAGCATCCATAAAATCCCTAATTTAAACTTGGATTGATCACTATCAATTTGAGAAGAGTTCAATTACAATATAAGAAAGAACAAGTTGAACAAGAGATCACTTGTAATCCATCAGTGAACAATTTTCAAGTCTCACAGCCATGGTAGCTCATAGAAAACAACAAAGTGATGAAACCAAGTTGTATTTAACTTTAGATAATGAAGGAAGGGTTTTCAAGGATACAGATCTAGATATTGTACCATTAAAAATTGGGAATAAGAATTGGTCTAAACTCTTATGGATCATAGAGGAGATATAAACAAGTATAAGGGTAGAATAGAAAAATGAAACCATCCTATAGAGATATAATGACTTAATCTATATCTAGATGACTAGCCTGCACTATGCTACTACCAAGTTTGAGGTATTACACTACATCGATGTCCTTACTCTTCTTTTCAAAGATTGTAAAATTGAGCAAGATTGGATAGTTCATGAGCATAGTTTTAAGAAAATAACATATATTTACCCCTTGATTTTAAACCCTACAATAATTTATGTAAGCCCCAGATAGAATTTACCACCATTAGAGAGTGGACTGGGAAGTATAACCTAAATGCAATCCTTTCCCCATGGCTACTTACTAAGAACTAAGTAATCTAGGACCCCATAGGGAAAATACTAATTATCTAATTTAGGGAGGGGTTAGGATAATTATGACCTTGTTGAATAGGTTATCTGAAGCCCCCTCCACCACACATATTGATAAAGTCTGGGTGCCCTATGTTTACTTGATGTTGGAGAAGGGACTCACTCCCTCATTAGGTGAGATGATTAATATCCATTTGAAATCATAGTTCATAGCCATCAAAAGGAAGACTAGTAACCACTTTTACATGATGTCCTATCTGCTAGATGTCCTTTTGGCCACCACCCAGATCCTAGACATTAAGAATTGGTCACCTAAAGGGGGACATACTGTCTCCCATCATTATTACAAGCTTCATATATTCAAATACAGACACAACATGCAATTCATTTCTAATTGTGTTTATCTATCTCTAGTGGAAGCCATCATAGGAATCCCCATAAGTAGGGTCAGCCCCTTGGTTAAGAAATATGTGGAGTTAATAAGAGACATATGGTTTAACCCATATTGTAAAATAATAAGGATATAAGGGACTTTGACATAGCCCCATAGGTTACCCATCTATGTGGCCACAAAACTAGTAAAATAAGAAGTTACATACCAACTTCTTCATAGTGTAGATGGATTTTGTAAGGATAAAAGGAAAGGCCTCCTTCATCCCTTTCCTTTGAAAATCAATCGATCTATGTTGTAAAATCAAGAACATGTGAATGTTATTGCTAGACACAGGGACTCATTCACCCTACATAAGGATGAATTGAGGCAATGGGACCCTAATGAGAGGGTCACCAAACATTTGAAGTCTAAAACCATAAATAAGGCCTATGAACACCAACCCAGTGTCCATGACCCACTATACATCAAGGCCTCTAGTTTCTTAGAAGTATTAGCTAGGTTAAAGAGGTATAACATTAAGCTAGAGCCTAGGTTAGCTAGGGGAGATAACAAGCCACCAAGTGAGATATGGTAAATGGGGCCCCTATAATATCATTTTTTGCCTAGACCATCCTTAAGACCCCCCTCTAAAATAGTCATAAGTTGGAATGCAATAGCCTCAAACACAAGTTACATAAGGAATTATAAAGTATAAATTAGAAGAGAGACTTGGTGAAGGAGGATCATCTTCAGACCCACCTAAAAGACCAGAGTATCCAATAGAGTTCTTGGATATGACCACCTTAAATCATAGTGAAATAATAGAGGATTCCCTCAAGGTGCTTACTGAGGTATACGATTTGGATGAAGAAGAAGTACAAACTGAGGAACCCTAAGACCAATTTGAGGAAGTAGAGAAAGATAGAGGAAAGGAAGTTTTTGGACCTAGTACTAGTAGCTCCCATACACAAAAGGAAAGATGAGTTGGCATTAGTCCCAGTTGGGAAAAAGAAGCCAAAGTTGACATTCGCCCACCCCATGAGTGAGGTTAACTTATTTAGTGATGAATACCCCATTCATGGGACAATTATCCTCTAATGGTTCATTTATGGAAAGGTGTAGAAGGATCCCACTTAATCCCATTCAAGGGCCTTGACCCAAATAATCCACATTGATGTCCATGAAGAAGTCAAGCCATGGCTATTGTTTTTGATGAAGAAAGAGGAAGAATTAATAATAATTTTCACAATAGGATCAAGTGGTACAAAAATGGACATTTTAAGAGCCTCAAGAAACACATAGGTGGAGACTGTTGAGCCTCTTAAAGCTACAAAATCATTAGTTAGTGTGCAGTTTAATCTAGAAACAATAGGATTGGAAAGGGTCACGACCAAAAAGATAATGGTTAGAGGTGAAGAATTCTCATTTACAAAGGTTGAACCATTTGTTGGTTTAACTCCCATTAGAGGTCAAAGGCCTAGTGAGAATCATATTCATGAGGAGGACATAGAAGGACTAGCTAATGCTCATTCATCTTAGCTCAAAGTAGGTATCAAAGGCATGAATTAGAAAATATAGAACCTAAAGAAATAAATGGAGAATATGGAAACACATGATGTCCTATCAGTCCTAGAGGAAATAATAAATATGTTTGAGGCATCTTTATATGACATGTTTGACTCCTTAAATTCAATGAAGTTGAGGCAGATTGCATTGACCCAACAAGGTGAACTAGCCAAAGGTATATTAACCCAATGGTAGAGCTTAGAAGATAAAATAAGGGAGATTATCAAAATACTAATTAAGGGTAGGATTATGGGCTTCACAACCATTATCCTAGCCCACTTGAACATAATATTGGGGATATGTGCTGATAAAATCCAAAGTTTGAGTTCTTGGTCAAAGAGCTTAGAGAGACTATTGGGAGATAATAAAAAAATAATAAGAAAAATTGAAAAACTTCTTGGCACCATCATAGCAAACCCAAAAAATTCTAGCTCCTTGGGCATCGTTGATGATGACGAGTGCAAGCACAAAGCCACTTTGGTAATGTAAGAAATGAAGAACAAGAGTCAAAGATAATATAGAAGTGATAACAACTGAATCATGGGCATGAGTTTCACTACTAAAGAGAATATTATTGAAGCTAGAAGCATCAATGAGGCCATGAAAAGGAATAACAAGGATTTGAATGACTTGGTTGATTAAGAAGATGATTGTCTCTTGAAACTAGCTATTGATTTGGAGCTAGTCAATGAACAACATCAAAGAGTCATGGAGATTCTTCAAGAGTAACAAGGTATCCCTTCAGTGTAGGTCCCACTAGATAATTGATAATATTCCATTCTTTATAAATAATTGTAATATTTGAACATAGAATATTCTTTTTTCAAGGCATATGCTAGTTTGTTAGCATATTTTCCTATAGGTTAGTATGTTTTGGAAAGAGAAATATATTCTATAACTTTGAAGAAGGGTAGTTTGTATACACATAATATTTTCACACTTATATTGATTATTGACACTTTGTATCTTGAAAGAACCTACCGAGTCTCAATCTCTCTGAGTGCATGCCTTAAGAGGTGCATCGGGAAAGGGGTGGCCAGACCTTTGATGATTTTTAAGATTGTTGTTCCTTTTAACACTTGCTATCTACACTCTTGCCTCCTAAAACCTTGAACCGTAAGCTTATTTCTCTCTTTCCTATCTATTTCCACCATTTTTCATGTTTTAACCCTCATTTATTACCTTGTTTCCCTTTTGACCTATTCAGTAATCTAGGTCGACCTAGTGGACCTAGCTTATTCTAGGGATACTTTGCCTTTCCTTGTTACTTTGCATTCTGGCTGACCTAGCACAAACTTTAAGCATTATCCTAATAATTTGCTATGTTGACTTGATCAACCTACCACAACTAACATGTCCAAAAGTCTTTAGGGTTAAATAATACTATATATAAGGTTAATCCTTACCATTTCATAAGAGATTTGAATTAAGTGAAGAAGTGTGAATGAACATTTACTTATTGACCATTCTACTTGAGGAATAAATCTTTAGGGTTCAATACTTTATTTTGGAGCTCTGATCTTGTCTTATAAATAATTTTTTTGGATGCTTAGGTAGGTCATGTATCCTAGAGCTGACTTATATTGGTTGTCCTTATAGGCCACAATAATTTCTTGTGAAGCACCAATGGCTAAGGGAGAGGTTGAGACTCAACATGTTTGTCTTCAAAGGTAAGTATTCCTATCTTTATTTCTCCTCTGTAAGAGTAGATAGATAATGTAGCATGTATTCTTCTCTCCCATGTATTAATATTATATATATATATATATATATATATATCAACGTGAGTATATGTCTCCTATACATGTTTTGTTTAGTTTTTATTTACTTGTTTTGTTCTAACCCCTAATTTGTACCACAAGCTTTGGTGAGCACTAGATTAGTTTACTTTTATTATTATTAGATTAGTTTACTTTCTTTTTTATTATCATAAGTGAATATAAAAACCATATGACTATTTTAGGGTTTTTACGCAATTGTCTTAGACTGTAGGCTTTAGAACCTTGCTTAACATGATGTGTTGTGACAAATGATATAAGTGATCCCCTAATTGGGACTAATGGATCCTCATATTGGTCATGCTCCCACTTAACAAGTGTGTGCCCCAATCATAAGTGTAGGTGTGATCTATCTTATCCAATCTAGGATTGATTCATACACACCATGTAATTCCAATTGTGTACATTCTAGTGAACATGATGTGAATCAAACCCTTATAGGGTTTATTTCACTAATTTTATTCATTTTTTCATGTTTTCTATCATGTTTTGACTTGTTAGATCAATTCTATCAACCTAGATATTTTTATCTATGTGTAAGAATAGGAAACTAGATCGACCAACAAGACCCAACACAGGTTTCCAACACTTTGTAGACTTTCTTCTCAGCCTACTAGGTCAACCTAGAACATTCCCAACTACTTTGTAACGAGTTCCTATTCAAGATTCATAGTGCAGGTTCCAAATTCCAAACTTCCAAATTTTAAATCCAGTAAACTAGGTTAACCAACTTAACTTAGCATGTTTCAAGACATCTAGTTCAATCTACTAAGTTGACCAAGTTGACTTAGCACACTTTTTCAACTTTTCTAGTAGGTTCTTATCTCACTTGGTTGACCAAATCAACCTAGTTATATAAATTGGGCCAGTTATATCCAAGGTTACAAGTCAATTACCTATTTTATTTCATCTCCAAAATATAAAGTTCAGTTTCTATTTCTATTCTACTCTATACTTTTCTTTCAAAATTACAATCTATGTATGTGTACCAATCTGATTGCCAACATTAATTAAATTGACTATGTATTTCATTTTAGTATCTACTTTTCTAGACTAGTTATAGGAATATCTCATTTCATTTTTTATCTTTTTATCAATCCTTTCTCTTTTCTTGTCTATTATGCTACGTCAATCAGCTCTACTCTGCACTATCCCAGGCCCTACTTTCTGCCTCTCTCAACTACACTAGGTCAACTTGGTTGACCTAGTAGTTTTTTTAGCTCTTGTACATTGCACTAGGTCGATTGGGTTGACCTATCACAATTTTTAGGCCTTTTTCCCCTTTTTTCAACTTTTGCTCTTTGTACTAGGTCAGTTCTGTGGACCCTATCTAGCATTATTGTCCCTATTTTTCACTAAGTCAACCGGGTTGACCTAGCTTTGTTTCTATCACTTTATAAATCCTTTGTTTTCTCATCTTTATTTCCTTCCTCTTTCATCATGGATTTCCTATTAGGTGACAACACTAAATCTCAAGCAACAAACATTATGGAATTCACCAATCCTCATAGGGTTTCCCATAAACAAAGTAGAGTTCCTTTTCCAAATGTTAGTAATGTCCATATTACAACTCACACAATAGACTATGGGTTCCCTCATGATCCCTCTTTTCAAAATAATCCTTCTTTTCTCCTAGAAAACCAACCTAAGTTAGAGTATACTCTTGAAATGCTTTTATTTAGTAACCAATTTTCATAACATAAAGGGAAAGATCCATCTACTATTTACAATCTCATGATTAGTGGTCAAGATAATGAACCTCATTTACCACATTCTACATTCTAAAATGGATTTCATAGTAATAATTTATTTGCTTCACAACCTCTCCCTTTGATCATGACCTCTTCTCATCCTTATTATTATTCTTTCCTTTCTTCTACCTCCACGCCTAGAATCTCTATTACCATGATTGGTTCTACATCTAGTGGACCCCTCTTAAGATCCACTATCCTTAATCCTTCCACTATTTCATTATTTTCTACCCAAGTAACTCATGTTTCTAGTGCTTCTTCCTCTCTTCCATTCACTAGTTCATCTTTTAATATAAAATTAAGCTTTGCCACTAGTGCCTCTCATTTTCATCATTCATCTCAAGCTCTCAACAACAACAATAGTGGTACCCAAGCCACTAATACTAACACCAACTCTTATAATAATGTTATTAAAACTCACCAACTTTTATTTTAATCTTTCAATCAAATGAATTCTTTCCAAACCCATAACACAAATCAAATGATGAGAATGCAAAATCACCTTCTTCATTTTCAAACACAACTACAACCAATGGCTTGGGGCATGCATAACCAAAGTGTTCCTCCTCTTTGAGATTCTTAAGGAAATATTATTTCTCAACCTCCTTTAATAAATAAAACTATCAAGAATCTACAAAATTAACCTCTCACTACTCAAATTAATAACATTGATATAGGAGGTATAACACCTATAATCTCTTATAATGGATCAACTGATCTTTCTCTTCATCTTAAAATATTTAGAAATCTTTATAAGGATTGGGTTAAATTAAACACCTTTTCCACTACCAATATCCTTGATAAGACCCTCACAAGAGATGCCTTGGATTGGTATAATAAACTTAGACCTCATTCCATTACTATTTTGGAGGATTTAATGAATGCTCTAGTTTAATAATTCCAAACTAGTGATCTTCTTAAAAACACTTTGGCCCATTTCATCAATTGCAAGCAAAGACAAAATCAAATTGCCTAATAATTTGTTAAATGATAGAAAAATTTACAAATAAATGTGAACACAACATGTCCAATGATAATATTTTTCATCTCTTTATAAATTCTCTTTATCCCAAATTATAATATCAAGTCTGTGCCCTTTCTCCACACACTTTGGAAGAAGTTATTGATCAATATAAATGACAATATTTCCTTATTCATCAATTCAAACCACCCCAACCTTCCATAGGTTCTTGTATATTACTTAAAAATAAAAACCATAATGTTACCAATGGCGATGTTTATAATTCATATGATATCATTTACCATGTTCAAACTATTGTTCCTACCCCTTCTTCAGAACCAGCTTCCTCTTCTTAACAATTTACTAATCCTCATTTCTCAACAAATAAAATTAATGTTCATAAACATCTTTCCTTATCTAAATTTATTAAATGTCTACCTAGGTCTCTTCCTCACAAAATTGACCCTACTCATCCTATGAAAACTTGGTATGATTATAGAAAGTTTTGTTAGTTTCATGCTAGTTGGGTTCATTATCATGAGACTTGTAGACAGCTTCATAATTTAGCTATGGACATTCTTCTTGGACCTAATTTTGAATATGATTCTATCACGTGCCAATTTCAAAAAGCTTATGATCATGCATTCAAAGAATACAAAACTCATGATAAATCTCAAGCCTTGAATCAAGAAAATGCTACTTTAGCTATTTATAAGGATCCTTTACCTAATCATCAACCAATTCAAGAAAACCAAGGCAAGCCCATCTCTTCCACCAATAATTTATAAAGTCTTGTAGAACCAATTTTCAAAGAAAATGTGGTTAACATGACTAATATGCTAAGAGTAGTGGCTTTCATCAATTCTTAGCCTATCTAAACCCCACCACCTTCTCATATATACTATGTTATTCAAGATTCTTCTCCAACTCATTTAAATGAGTTGGGGAAAGAAGATCTTATAACCTTTGATGAAGATCCAACTTATTATTCTCCTTTGGATAACACATCCCATCATATTTCTACAACTCTTCCATCATATTATCCTTCCAATTTTAATCAACCTTCTATTAAAACCTCTTCTACTTCTCAAAATCAAGTTGAACCTATTATTTCATCATCTTAACATTATTTACACCCTTCTAAACCTTCTCATTATTATCAACATAAATTTCAATTCTCTTTGGCTCCTCCCTTTGAAGACCTCCTTAACCATTATGCACCTATATCGAACAATCTTCTCATGGGTTATGATAAGTGGGATCCTATTATGGAGCTCACTAATCACCCTTCTCAAATTACATTTCTTTAATCATGAATACATCTCCTCATCATCAAAACTATCTTATGCAGATATTATTTGAGATGAATGTCCCTCGTCCTCCCTTAATGGGATGAGAGGTAGCCTTATTTGGTTTCAAGGATAGTATCTTGAAAAAATGTGAAGAGATGTCCATAAATGTTGATGAAAATAAATAAACAATTTTATTTCATTAAAATTTCCTATCACATCTATGATTTCTAACAAGATTATACTTCGTGCAGATGATCCTCCCCTATTTATTATCATCCAAATTAGTGATATCCAAGTTAAGTGTGCTTTGATTGATGAGGGTTCTATAATTTGTGTTACTTCTCTTGATTTCATTAGAACCCTTAGATATTCTAAATTCAATCTTAAGTCAACATGTAGCACCTACCAAGGATATGATATAAGGAAAATTCATCCTCTTGGGTGTGTGTGGTTTCTCATATTATCTCACCTATCACTGTTTGTGTGAAGGTGATGATATTTAACTTTCCTCTTTTTAATAACATCTTGCTTGGTAGTCCATGGACTTATATTATGTGAGATATCACTTCTTCTTCTTACTAATGTGTTAAATGCCCTCATAATGGATCCTTTTATATGATTCGAGGAGATACTAACCCTTATAATTTTGAACAATTTCAAGATCATGATGTATTTAAGATTCCTACTCTTGAGCCTTTACCTAGCATTCTATTTCATGAGTCACAACATATAAATTTTCCTATCAACTCAACTAGAGGATACAATGGGCATCCCAAGATTATTGGTAATATTACTCCCAACCTTTTAGACTCCAATGATGATGAGCCTGATGAGATTAATCTCAAGATCAAAACTTCTAATCTCATGCCTCATCTCATCTTGAAACTTCATACTGTATTACAACTTTATTTTCAGAAACCTCCTTGTGATGACATTCTTATAATCTTATCCATGACTTTTCATTCTATTCACCATGCTTCTTTCAATGATAAAGTTATTCTAATGTGTGTCATCAATCTTCATTTCCCTGATTATGATGATGGTTATTCCTTAGATGATCATTTAATAGGTGGTCTTGTCCAAGCCCATGATGTCAAGATTGTGTGTTATCATTATTCTTTACTTGAGTCTTTTTGTGCATCATCTAATCTTCAGACTTTTATAGTTCCTAATTTTTGTAATTTTCCTCTTTATCATAGAGTGGAGATGGTACTGACACCTCTAATTTCTAAGGAACCCCATAGGACTATGCTCATGGATCATTCTATGATCATCCCTTACCATTTTTATAGGTTCCTTGATTCCCATCATTGGTTTACTCTTGAGGTTAGTGCTTCCCTTCTTAAACCTTCTATTGATCCTACTCCTCCCATAATGGAACCTATGTTTGAACAAGTTATTATTGCTTCTTCTCCTATTGATGAGCTTACTCTTGCTTCTTTCACTAGTTCTCTTCCTATTAAGACTAATTCTATTCCTTCTCTATCATCACCTCTTCTTGGTTATGGTTTGATTCCTTTGACTAAGATGGATCCTTTTCCCACCAAATGGGGTGATGAGTCATCTCCCCCTTATTATCCCATAAGTAAACCTCATGTGGTTTCTTTTATTCCTTCACCTATGGTTCCTTCTCCACCCATGGACCCTCTATCACCTGTGGATCCTTATCCATTGGTGATTCCTCCTTCTCCCATAGATCTTATTCCCACACATTCTTCTAATCATCCTTTGCCTGATTTCCCTCCTCAACATGATCTAATGAGTATTCTTCATTTTTTAGTTGAGGAGATTAGAAAATAAGTATTTTCCCAATATTTACCAAAGAATAATGACACATTAGAAGTAGTTCATATCTAGCTTTATATAGATTTATCTAATGTCTTAGATAATGTGTGTAGAGAGATTTACTAGTATTTATAATCACATGAATGGTAATTTTACATATATATTTATACTAGACATGTGTTCCATTTTTATTTATTTTTCTATATCTGATTATATCATTTGACCCTATGTCAAATTCTTGTTTATCTTATATCATTATCTTCTTTGTTGTATTATATTTCTTTTTAATTTTATATTCTATCTTTTTTGCATATGTTTGTTCTTCCTTATGATTACTTTATATTTATCTTTTCTTCTTGTTGCATCCCTTAGATATTTATTTTATGAGTTGTTTTATAAGACCATGGATAGGACCTGACAGATCCTCACAAAATCACCATATCTAGCTTGTTGTTGCCTTGTATCTTAATTATTGTTTGTTTTCTTATCCTTGCTTTTCATAGATAATTTTCATGGAGACTTGATTGTATTTAACCTATTCCATTTGGTTATTGTCTATGTTTACCATGTGATTAGTTAGCAAACAATATTTCTCATTACTATTTCTTTTTACTGGTCCACCTTTGGATTTCCCTTTTTCTTTCTTCCCTTTTCTACAAAATACACATATACAAGGTTGATATTTGAGATCACATATTCATTCATTATCAAGCCTAAGTGTTGTAGTCAAACTTTTGTCTTTGGTTAATTAGCTTCCTTTAGCCTTAGCCTAAAAATCATTCATGTGTATCACTATCTCTCCCATGATTAGTCATTCCAAATCTATATGGAGGAGGAATCTTAAAAAAAAAGCCTTCAAAATAAAGTTACAAGCCAAATCATTTAAACAAAATGAAATGATATCAAAAGGAAAAAATATGCAATATTCTTAAAAGTATAATCACACTAATAGATGTGATTCAAGCACATATCCTATCTCTAATCAAAGCTCAAAATCCATAGTCAGCTTCACATAGAGTTTAAGTCCTTTAGGGTGTGGTAGGATAGTAGATTGGAAAGGGTAATTTTTTTAAAAAAAAAAAAAAAAAATCTTCTAGTGCTACCTACTTTCTCACACAAGTACCCAATCTTCATAGTAGACTGATGGCTCTATAAAGGGTCCTGAGGAGTGGGGAACACATCATAGGGAGATAGGTCCATTTTAATTTTTATTGTACCAATATACCTTTTTGAGATAATCTTAATAGCACACTTATCTACCTACAAAGATTTGTGTCTATAGGGAATAGGTTTCCTTTGTACATAGATAACCACTAGTCACTTAGTGTTTTCTCATGTTCTTAGTATGCCTCTTATCTCCTAAGGTATTCACTTAAGACACATAAGTATTTTATTTTTACACTCCCTTTTTCATTCCCTTTCCTCATGTTTCCTCTTTAGAAATATTATCTTGCTTTCTGATCACACCCTTGCGTTTTTATTTTGTTAGTTGTACCATAAGACCACAGATAGGACCTAATAATTCCTTACAAAATTACCATCCCTTTTTCATTTCAATCTAATATTATTATTATACTTTCCAATGTTGTTTTGGAATCCTTTTGTGTTTTTCATTTATGAGTGTTTTATCCTATTACCCTTATTCCCCATGTACTTGGTTGTTCATGCTTATAACAACCCATGTGGTGTTTCCTTTGTTGAGTTGTAGTGTAATACTATGGATAAGACCCAAAACTCCTCACAAAGTTTTCCAACAATCAATTCACCATCAAATTATATGTGTCAAGTTTGAGATAAGATTCGATTTATTATGAAGTTACACGTCATTTGACAAGCTTTCTATCTTGAATTAGTGTGTTTTATGCTTACTTCATTTTTCTTTCATCTCTTATTTTCTAAGTGCATGTAAGATTTCAACCATTTTTGAATTTTTTCATACTTCCCAACTTGAATTAGTGTGATAAATATAAGACCAAATTTTCATTGTCTTTTCATTTGTTTTTCTTACCTTGTGTGACCTTCTGCATACCTTCCATTTTATTACTTTATTTTTCATACTTCCCAACGTGATATAGAATGATTTTACTTGTAATTTGGTACAAAAATATTTCCTCTTTGTTTTGAAAACAAATCCCATTTTAACCATCTTGTTTTCCATTTCTTGGTTCTTTATACTTAGTCATTTTTTATGTTATTACACATTTCCTAGCTTGAATTAGTGTGTAGTGCATTTTTTATTGATTATATTTTTCTAAGTCTTTTTGCCTATTTTTTTTTAACCATGCATGTGTTTCTCATAATGTTAGAAAATCAACCACATCACATATATTTCCTATAACATTAAATACATGTGCTAGAAAGAAATATATCCAAAGCATCCACATACACAACTAGCATAATGATAACAATATATCCATAGTGACCACATACACAATCACATCAATAAGCCAAAGTGATACAACACACACACACACACACACACACACACACACACACACACACACACACACATATCAAGAGTTTGATACAACATATACAACCATAAGAAATGCTCTAGCTCTAGGGTTGGGCTCCATCCTATCTATCTCATGGTCTAGCCACACTGCCTATTGAGACCCCAGTCTAACTCCTCTAAATGGTATGATATAATTAGGTAGTCCAAAATTTAAATCCCTCTACTTGTCCCTATAGATGTGCTATATAAACCTATGCCTGTACAAAATCAGTCTAGGTCACTACATGTGCTTGCCTCAGTTAGGTCTGCATCACTATATATGCCTACTTCATCTATGTCACTATTTCTAGATATGAAACTCTCTCATTAGCTAGGGCTTGTCAGGCCTACCTCTCTCCTACACCCATCTCTACTAGTGGGTATGCCCTCTCTTTTTACATTTATATCTACCTCATGGCCTCTCCCACTAATCTAAACTAGCTTTCTTGAGCTGGGGTAGATGGTACACTTAGATCCTCTGGTGTCATGGGGTTATATGGCTATAGAGGCTCATCTAGGATGTCATGGAGTGCTCCCCTAACTAAGTACCCCCATATCTCATCTTCATCCTTATGTATGCCTACAAAATCACACTAGATGGATATTAGATCACTACCATATATCACAATATCTATCTATCTTTCAATTCAAAGCTTAAGTAATAAATCAATCATATTTTTTTTTTACATATTTATATCTTAGCTACTATGGTCTTACCATCTATGTGACCACCTAGCATAGTCTCCTTATCTATGCAACCTCCTAGTACCTCCTCTATAGGTCACCTCCTTAGCTCAAACTTGGCTTTCATGGCTTGTGTCCATCTCAACCTTTGCCTAAGTAGTCTCTCACTCATCTATGTATCCTCTAGCTCCTTTATTGACTCACCAAGGATGATGATGGTCTCTATTATCTCCTCCTACCTTCATTGATACCATGTCCTTAATGGTTGTATCTCATCTCTCTATGGAGCTGGTGGTGGTACATAGAGTATCACTACATCCACCTCATCCTCCTAATTTACCCCACATCATGCCCAACCAATCCATGGTCACTCTTAGCATGGTCATAGTGTCTACCTCACTATCAATGGTCTGAATCCCCTCTTCCCTTATGGCTCCCTCAAATATTGAGTCCACTACTCAAGCATGAGTATAGATGTTATTAGATAAGGTAGACCCATCTATCCTAGAACCCATACCATTGAATGTGGCTCCCTCCACCATGTATAGTGTCCTATTACCTCTCTCCTCTCTAGCACTAGTATAATTATGTACCATCTCTCCTAGGTAGTTTCTAGCTACTCATATGGTCACCATACTATGTTGATACATCTCACTATCTATAGTGTTAGCATGTGGGGCATGGACCACACTACCTAGTCCTCTCTCATCTCCTCACTTGAGGTGACGTATCATCAACTGCATGGGGTAACCCAACTAATTGATACATAATAAATCTCTCATATATTCATGTTGTTAGTAATATGATTGATCCCATAGTCTTCTACCCTTTGACCAACATCTCATATAGATCATGCATGAGTTTGGCCCAGATGGCAGAGCCTAGATCATATAATACTCATTCCTCTCACATCATCTTACTCAAGGATACCATGTATAGTTTTACCTTGTCATTAAACTTGTTATAGAACACCCATTATATCACAAGGCCTATCAACACCTTCTATAGATCTAAAATCTATGATATATAGACATCATCCATGCTCACTCTACACCTCAATAATATTGTCTTTTATTGTGTAGCCCACATGGCTAAGTTTCTCCTCTCCTGTCTATTATCTAGTATCCCTATGGTCATAGGTGCTCCTACCATAGGTAGCCTGAGGATGGCATGGAAATCCTCTAATATGATAACCACCTCTATCACATCCCCATCCACCTCATATTTGGAGGTGTTATTCAATCATTCTTAGTAAACAAGGAACATGACTAACTAGTCTATACTCAGGGTATCCTACACATATATGCTATCCCTTCTAGACCTATGGATATCAGTCTATCCCTATCTCCATTTGTCAATCTCTCTAACAATTTTGGTAGCTAAGAGACATCTAAAAATCTCTAGAACTATCATCAGCTTTGCAATTAGGAAACAACAAAGGATGTATTAGTTCTTTCATGTTATGTATAATCATAATATATTCTTTAAAAAATATATTTTTAATCATAAACAAGTATAATTTATTCATTTATTATCTATTTTATCCTATTTTAGTCGCTCTTGCTCTTTTTTGGTTATTTTAGACCATTTTATCTCTCTTTTAGCTTTTTGCATGCTTTTTTGTACTTTCTTTGGTTCCCTAGTCAATCTAGTTTGACCAAAAAATTTCTTATTTTCCTTCTTATCCTCCTTTCTCTAGTGCTATGTTTCTATTTTTTCCCTTACAAACCAACTGGATACCCAACACTAGGTTTTTGGTTTCAAAATGTGCTAGGTTAACCTATACCCTCTAGGTTGACCACATGGATTTCAATCTGATTTGCTCTATTAGGTCAACCTAGTTGACCTAGTAGGTTTTAATGTGTCAACCTAGCACATTTTGCCAAAAAATTGCCTTTTTCTAGTTTTTTCCCTAATTCCTCACAACCCATTTCCCATCTTCTTATTTTCCTCCCTCATAATCTAATTTTGTTAATTTTTAGCATATATAAATGCTTAAAATTAAATTTTATCAAAATTCACTTAATTCATTTCAAATTTCAAAATCTAGCTTGAGATTATTACATGCATACATGTAGTCCACTGCTCTCACTCCTAGAGCTCCCTCTTGTCTCGCATGATATTCCCTTGCCATTCTAACTTGTTTTCTCTCCAAAGCTCTTTTTCTCTTCTCGTATAATGTAAAATAACAAAATGAATTTTCTTTTTCATTTTTAAAACTACTTTTTAGCCATTCAAATTCTTCTTTTTCTCATATATTTATTTCTATTCATTCATTCTGTAAACCATAAAATTTGTTAGATTCATGATGACATAGAGATTATTTTATACTATTATATGCCTATCTTACATTTTTTTTTATTTTTGGCTATTTTTGAAATAACTTCTATAGGTTTGCCTAGTGTGATTTACATTAGACACCTTTACTTTCTTCAAGTCTTCTTCTCGTCTTCTTCTCTAACACTAAGGTAAGTTAAAGGTATGTGTTTTTCAATTCTATCCTTTCATTTATCTTATTTTCTTCTTAGTACACTTTACTTAGCATCAACGTTATGTGTCATCATGTTCAATCCCAAAACACCATCCCATGTAGCACTTACATGACATGTGATGATCTTTAGTTGGGTCATATGTATACACATAATATTTACACACTTTTATTGATTACTAACACTTCACATCTTTTATAAAACTACCAAGTTACAATCTATCTGAGTGCATGACTTAAGGGGTGTACCAAGAAAGGGGTGGGAAGACCTTTGGTGCTTCGCAAGATTATTGTTCCTTTTTCCACTTGTTATCTACACTCTTTGCTCCTAAAAAACTAAACCCTAAGCTTATTTTTCTCTTTCCTATCTATTCCCACCAATTTTCATGCTTTATACCTCATTTCTTAACTTGTTTCCCTTTTGACTTGTTTAGTAAGCTAGGTCAACCTAGTTGACCTAGCTTATTCTGGGGATACTTTGCCTTTCATTATTGCTTTGTATCTTGATTGACCTAGCACAAACTCCAAGCATTAGCCCAATAATGTGCTAGGTCAACTTGATCAACCTAGCACAACTAACATGTCTGAAAGCCTTTAGGGTGAGATACTACTATATATACAATGTCATTCCTTACCATTTCATAAGAGAGTTGAATTAAGTGAAGAAGTGAGAATAAATATTTGCTTATTGACCATTCTACTTGAGGAATAAAGATTTAGGGTTCAATACTTTATTTTGGAGCTCTGATCTTGTCTTATGGAGAAGTATTTTGGATGCTTAGGTAGGTTGTGTAGCCTAGAGTTGACTTATCTTAGTTGTCCTTACAAGCCACAATAATCTCTTACAAAGCACCATTGGCCAAGGGAGGGATTGAGACTCAGTAGGTTCATCTTTAAAGGTAAGTATTCCTAAATTTATTTTTCCTTTGTAAGAGTAGATAGATAATGTAATATGTATTCTTCTCGCCCATGTATTAGGATTTCATATACATTGACATGAGTATATGTCTCTTATACATGTTTAGTTTAGTTGTTATTTACTTATTTTGTTCTAACCCCTACTTTGTGCCACAATATTTTATGAGCATTAGATTAGTTTAATTTTATTGTTATTATATTAGTTTACTCTATTGTTTATTATCATAAGTGAATATAGAAACCATATGACTCTTTTAGGGTTGTGTGATTGTGTTAGATTGTAGGCTTTGGAACCCTGCCTAGCATGATGTGTTGTGATAGATGATATAAGTGATCCCCTAATCAGGTCTAACAGATCCTCATATTAGTTATGCTCTTACTTAATAAGTTTGTGCCTAAATTAGAAGCGTAGGTGTGATCTATCTTATCTGATCCAGGTTGATTCACGTGTAATATGCAATTTTGATTGCATACATAGTTATCCTTATCTTTGTACATGTGTATTCTTATGACTGATTGGTATACTACCTGATTTTCCTATAAAAGGTATTATTACCATTTTGTAAATGGAGGGACTTTTGAGCTAAACTTGTATAATTATAATTAATTAATATAAGTAATGAATATTGAAAATTTTGTCCAAAATTTGTTTGTATCAATTGTTACATGGTTTCTCTCTCAATTGCTTGTTCTGAGTTTTGAATGTGAATGGTTTCTATGAATTTTGAATGTGCATCTTTGATATAGGGTTTCTAATTTGTGATGATGCTATATTAGCTGAATTTTCTTAAACTTTTATTTTATTTATTTTCTCTTCATTAGTTTGTGTAGATGCTATTGTAATACAACAATAAACCTTTAAGGCAAAGTTAGTTCATACTTATATTATTTCATGTTTTCCTCAGATATTTACTTGGTGTATAGTGGGATTTGAGCATATTATACTTCACATTATATATTGGTTAAATGCATGTTTAATTGAAATTTAAAACCTTGTCATCATGTTTAAGGTAAAGATCAATAATCACATACTTTCTTTCTACCCTGCCCTTCCTTTTGCTTCTTTTTTGACTAAATCACTCTAGTTTAGATATTATTATAAATATTCACTTATATTAGTATTTAGTGTAGATATGTGATCATAACTCACTAATATCAGCATAGATGCTTCAAAATTTGCAAAGATTAAGGACCACGGTGGCTCCCAACCACCAATCAATATAAATTTGTGGAATAGTTTAATTTTCTCTACCACTATTTCACCACATGTTACTAGATTACCAAAACCTGCTACTCATGCTCTAAATTCTAAGAATTTTAAAATGAGAAGTTTTATTTAAAAGACTAAGAACACCTATGATACACATAAAGGCATCAACATGACAAGCTCCATTGGTACTGGAAGGAGGCTCTTAGTGAATTTGTTGAATCTTTGCTAGTCTTAGTATGTTTTGACCAAAGGTTGGTGTTATCTTTGCATGTTTACATAATTATTTTCTTAGAGACGTAAATATCATTAATATTTTTGGTCTTTGACCCATATTTGTACTTCTTTTAGACAAAGATCAAAGATATTTGAGGTTAGATGCTTAATTCTGGTAAAGGTAGCTTAAGATCTAAAGATCCATAGTATTTGAGGTTAGAATAGCTCATTTAGATCAAATACTGGTAGATATTTTACTTATCTAAGTTTATTTGAGCTTATAATTGTAAAGATAGACCATATTTATGTAATAAGACCCATATTTTAACTAACATATATCTTTGTAAAATTAGCTTAACATGCAAATATGAGTCATATTCTTTGTAAAGGTTAGTTTTATGCATCGTATCTCAAAAATATGCAAAGTTATCAATATATAACTACCAAGAATCCAAACAAAATCACATTAAAAAATAAGATAACCTATACTATAACTAGACATCCATAAAAGAGCCAGGCAAGATAAATGTAGACATAGGCATTCAAAGTCTTTGCCAAATTTACCACTCTAAGATACTCCTAAGTTCAACATTCATCAAGGTATGGCCTAGTTAGGAAGCTCTCCTATCAATGTACAAGGTAAAATTCATATCCTTCCTCACAATCCTTAAACATATTTGCCATTTTTTAGTCCTAGTGGTATTGTAACAATAAAAGAACATGTTAAATCATTCAAGGCTACATTGAGATTGTTAAATGTAATTCATGAGGATGTAGCATGTAGTTTGTTCCCTTTTACATTCAAATATGTTTCATATGAGTGGTTCCTAAACCTACTTGATGATTACATCACCACCTAAGATGAATTCAACAACATCTTCATTAACCAATTTGGAAAAATAATCAACCCCTGTGTCTTGTACTAGTAATTTACCACACTAAAAAGGGATGCTAATGAACTTATAAAATCTTTCAATGCTAGGTTCCAAAATATGGACAGTATAACCATTAACCCTTATAAACTTGATCAACCATTCTCCTTGGAAATCTATAAAGATGCTCTTGATCCCATGAATTTAGTATTCATAAGAGGGCTGTAGGTCCAATGAACACCTTGGCTTTAGATTATGCTAAGGATGTGATAATTAATGACCACATTTAGCCTCAAAGCTAGATGGACTACTATATTCCCAATGTCAGCCCACATATGCCTACCTTGAATGTTTTTCCTAATAATAACCAAAATGTGCCTACTCTCAACCAACTCCCAAATCTAAACCAATTACCTCAAAGACATGTTACTCCCAGTCAAAATTTATGGTTCCTAAATCACCTTGTTAATAATGGATTTAATGAAAATGATCAAAGGACCTTAGTAACAACCTTTGGTACCAATAACAACCAAGTCCATAATTAAAAAATCCCCAAAAGTGAGAAATGATTCCATTCTAAAATGGTCCAAAAATTAAGCACTGACTTCCTTCAACTACAAAAACAAGTTGGTAATACTGGAGAAACTTCTGGTAGAAACTTCTCATTCCAAAGGTTTAATAGTGTTGGGTGAATATTTTGTCAATCAGCTAACTGATGAGAAAAATAGGTCTTCTCAACCATAGCAAAGGAGATTGGTCGACCAAATGTGTAGGTTTACTACAACAAAAGGGGACAAATCTCTCCCCTCATCAAGGGGAGGTTCCCTGTTAAATATGAGGGGATATATACTATATCTATAAGTAGAAAATTACACTCAAGGGTAAAAATACACCATCCATCTCTCTTTTTTCAGAGATGATGTTCATAAACAAAGATTAAAATCTTGGTGAAAACACTGAAGGCACTTTTCTTCTTTCAAAAATGATCTTACAGGAAATAATAGGAGTTCTTTCAAGTAGTGACAAGTAATTGATAACAAAAGGGGGCAATAACTAGCAAAATGAGGTGTAGCACAAAGTCTTCACCTCATCTGCCCAAAGAGTGAAATATGAAGGATAATGGGGGCACAAAGTCATCCCAAGATCCTTTACATAAAAAGAATTAGACAAACACACTAAAGGCAATTATAGACAGCACAAAGTCTCTCCACAGTTGGCTTCAGAACACCTTCCTGATTACTTTCACTAGTTCTACTTATTAAATTGAATAAATAAGAATACATTTAGGAAATAGACATAAGAATAATCTCCTAAAATGATACAAGCTATGATAGCACAAAGTCTGAAAGTAACATGCTTTCTCATTCAAACAAAGAGATATGATGAACAATCTAAGCTCAAAGTCTCAATAATCACCTCTCAATTTTGGTAGAGTTTCACTTCTATAATGGAAAAGTCTCCTTTGCATAACATAAGAGATTAAAATATATAGTAGCCAAGAAAGGCTTGGCACTTTGTTCCATATAACAACCCATGCTGCATTCAATACTTTGAATGCATTTTTAGTTTAGTCAAAGAGGGCCATGTTAGAACAGGGCAACTATCTTAACTGTGGCATGTCAATTCATCTCAAATGTCTTCTCTTGGGCCTAAGTCATCTAGTCTATCACCTGATGTTTGCATAGCTGTCCAACTCACCTTTACTCTAAGGGAGACAAATAGGTCTTGACTTTAATGTTTGCAAGCCAAAATATCTACTTGGTTAACTGGTCCACCTACTAGAATAACTTCTACAGATATTTTTGGCTTTTCCCTCTTTGTCTCTTCCTAGTTTTTGTCTTTTCTTGGAATTTGAGCTCTCAAGACTAAATTCCTAGCTTTACTGGCTCTTTCAGCTCTCTCCCTTCATAGTTCTTCCTTTTGGCATTTTGGCCTTTTACATTTGGGTCTGCGTTCAAACCTTGGAAGACCAACAACTATTTCATTTCTATGAATTTGACATCTTCAATCCCGTCATCATTTGAAAACCAATGTCTAATTTATTTTCCTAAATTTGATAGCTATGGGGACATCACCAGACATCTGGATCCCAATGGCTAGTTCATTATGTTTAACTTTAACGTCTACAAGCCCATCATCCTTTTTGGCAATTCCTTCAGCTTTATTGTTTGATCCTTCTCGAAGGGGACTTGCCCTTCGAGGTCTTGAAAAATGTCTATTTTCCTTGGTGAGAGCCCCCCTACAAGGGTACCTACCCTTCACAGTTCTTTGGATGGCCTTTGGCTGGTCTTCAGGTTTCTTCAGGCTTCTAATTCCTTTAGACAAAATGTTTGAAGGAATTGTTCCTTTCCTTAACTATTTTTCCACTTGTTTTTTATCGGGCTTCCTTCCCAGGTGAATTCCTTTGGACAAAATGTATGAAGGAATTCCTTTGAACATTTTGTCTGAAGGACTTTTGCCTTAAAATTTTTGCCATGGGAACTTTTCTGAAAGAATTCCCACTTTCTGCCTTATTCACTTTTCTAAAGAAAATCCTTTTGTCCTCTTTTTCTCACTACCCTCTGCAAGGGCACTTGGCCTTGATTCTTTGCCTTCTACAAGGGCACTTGGTCTCTTCACTTTGGGGCACTCCTTTGAACCGGCTGATTAAACTGACCAATTGAACCAATTTTGGTTCAACGATTCAATAGTTCAATCTTGTGTTCACTTGACCGCTTGAACCAACCACATTGGAAAAACCACTTATTAAACCTTTGAAGCATTTTGGTTCAAGGTTAAATGGTTCAACGGTTCAAGCCTTATTCTTTTTGCTAAGTCTTTTGAAGCCATTGAACTTGTTGAAGCACTTAACTCTTTAAGCTTGCCGATGTCGTTGAACCTTTGAACCTGTTGAACCTTTTAACCTTCTGGAAGTAAGGTTTAATGGTTTAATTCTTTGTTTGAAGCTTGATGATGAACCTTTTGGTTGAACCTTGGTGTTGAACCAACCTTGAAATTGCCTAAGTGTTGAGAGCTTGTTTCTTTCCTACAGAGTCCGTAGAAAGGAGTTCGTAGAAACCCCTCCTACAGAGTCTATAAAAATCAACAAGTGAAGTCCATAGAACTGAGTCTATAGAAATGAGTCTATATAAATTAGCCTACAAAGTCCATAGGTTTCTTCCTATAGAGTCTATAGATTTCTTCTTGTAGAGTTTGTAGTTTTGAGTCCATAGATTTCTACCTACAGAGTCTGTAGAAACGTATTTGTAGAGTCCCTTAGCTAAAAATGTTTGAAAAATAGAGAATTTGAAGGCTCAAAACAATTTTTGAGAATGGAAGAGAGAATTTTTGGCTTATAAGACCAAAAATAGTTCATGTGTTGTCCCAAAAATGAGTGATAGACTTTGGAAACAACATCTAGCTCCAGTTGGGGAACTTCCTTCAGTTGAAAACTTGGAATAGCTGAGGGGAATAGAAACTAGAATCTCCAGTGCCTTCAAGCATGCCATTGGCTATGGATTTGTACTAACCAAAAAAGAAAGGTGCCAAAAATGAAAATAAACATCACAAAATAAAAACAAAGACTATACAAATATACATATGTATAAGTGAACCTATCTGATACTTCAAGAATTGAAGTGCTTTAGATACTGCCCATTTTGAGGTAGAGAAAAGGGTGTGCCATCTTGATATTTCAATAGAAAAATATTTTCACCATTGAGTTGATGGATAGTAAATAGGCCTCTCCATAGGGAATCAAATTTCCCATGCATTCCCTTTGGTTCTCTTCTCTTGTCCTACAACAAGACTTGATCTCTAATCTAGAAATCATAATTTTTTGCTTTTTGGTCAAAGAGCTTCTTCACCAGACTTTGATGCATAGCAATTCAGTCCACCACCATAGTTCACTGCTCATCCAACTTAGTTAGGCACATGATCCTCTTATCGATGGAGCTTTCATATGTCTGATCTTCAATTGCCTTAGCCAATTTCAATGCTGGCAATTATAAGGTGATTGGTATTTCAGCATTAAGTCCATAAAGAAGTTGAAAAGGTGGCATACTAATTACCCTCTTAGGTGTAATTCTATCTACCCATAAAGCATCAACTAATGCTTTATGCAAGGTTTGTTGGTTGTCATCCACCAGCTTCCTGATGATGGTCACCAAGTTCTTGTTGCTTGATTTAGCTGAGCCATTCCCTTGTGGGAAATAATCAGAGGAGTGGGAGAGGGTAATCCCATAGTGATAATAGAACTGAGTGATCTCATGAGAAGAGAAATACGCATCATTGTCCATCACAATCTTGGTTAGGACCCTAAACTTGGAAATGACGTTCTCCTTGAGGAAATCACATACTACCTCTGAAGTAGCATGCTTGGTTGGAATTGCTTCCACCCATTTGGTGAAGTAATCTGTAGCTGTGAGGACATAATCATGTTTAGAACTTGAATATGGGTTTACAACACCAATGAAGTTGATTTCCCATTGCTTAAATGGCTCTTCTATGACCATTAGCTTAAGAGGCAGAGTAGCTAACTTGGGTCTTCCCATAAACTGCTGGCATAGTTCACATCTTCATACCCATTTATATGCATCTTGAAACAAAGTAGACCAGTAATACCTGGCTCGTAGAGTATTATGGGTAGTCACAGGTGCAAAAAAATGTCCTCCATAGGCTAGATTATGAAAACACTTCAAAAGTTGGTTCTGCTGCTCTTTATCCACACAACAAAAGAACACTCCATCAAGGCTCCTCTTATATAGGCCATTGTCTTAGAGGACAAAATTAGCATCTTTTAACTTGACAGTCCTCTTTTCTTTATGAGACAAGTGAGCAGGACACTCACCATATGTAATGAAATGAACAATATTTGAATACCACTCATTTGTGGTGGAGACAAAGAGAACTATTGGTGTGTCTTCAATTTATTCTTCTTCATGCTCTACTTCTTCAAGTTTGTTGTCAGCGATCAATTGGCATAAGCCCTTTCCATGCACCAGCTTTGTTGGTTTGATGACTAGATCAAACTCTTGGATTTTGGCAATCCAATTCCCTCTTTTGGTTCCAAACTCCTGCTGAGTTAGTATGGATTTAACTGTGGTGTCAGGAACTAAGGCATTAGTATGTGAATTCAGGATGTAAAAGTGGAAATGCTTCACTGCCTTTACCACTGCATAAGCATGCTTCTTTATATTTAAATACTTTAGCTCATGAGCTTTGAGAGGATAGATCATGTAAGAAATGGGAGATTCCACACTTTATTGGTTCTGTTGAACCAGTATTGCTAAAAGTGTGTGTTCAGAAGCATAACTATATATGGTGAAATCCTTGGTATAATCTGGACAAACTAGAATTGGGGCATGGGAAATAGTGATCTTGATGTCTTAGAATGCCAACTTGCCTTCTTTGATTTAGCTAAAGGTGGACTTTCCCTTCATCATGTTTACAATATGGTGAGTTTTCTCAACAAACTTAGGGATGAACCTTCGTAAAAAGTTCACTTTTCCAAGAAAGAGTAAACTGTAGTCTTACTCATGGGCAAAGTAAGATCCTAGATGGAATTGAATCTATTTGAGTTAATATTTATGCCTTCTTGGGACACAATGTGTTTGCAAAGTTTCCCATTTATTACCCTAAAAATAGACTTCTTGGGATTCAAAGAAATGTCATTCTAGCAGCAACATTCCAACACTTGTTGTAAATGGCACACATGATCTGGGTGATGCTTAGAAAATATGGTCAAGTCATCAATATATACTACAATGAACTTACCCATTTCATCTTTGAAAGCAAGGTTCATTGCTCTCTTGAAAGTGGCACCAGCATTTATCAGGCCAAATGGCATTCTTCGACAGGCAAAGGTGCCCCAAGGTGTAGTGAAGGTAGTCTTATGCTAGTCTGCTTCACCCACTTCAACTTGATTGTATCCTGAGAAGCCATCTAGTATTGATAACATCTCTAAACCAGTCACTATCTGAAGGACTTGATCCATGATTGGTAGAGGATAGTTATCCTTTAAGGATGATTGATTTAAATTTCTAAAGTCCACACAAAGGTGAATTTTGCCATTCTTATTCCTCACGGGTACTATATTGGCAATCCATGTGGAATGATGGATTGGGAAAATTATCCTAGTATTTAACATTTTCTATATTTCAAATAGAATAGTACCTAATATCTTTAGATTGTATTGTTTAGATTTTTGCTTGTAAGGCACTGAATCACTTTTGAGAGGAATGTTATGGCATATTTTTTCAGGCTTGAGTGACTTCAGATCATCATAGGAGTATGCCAGGACATCCATATACTAGTGAAATAGAGTAGTGAACTTGGATCTCTCCTCAAAAGTGTAACACTTCCCAATGTTCACCATCTTGGGATCTTCCTTGGTACTCAAATTTACTTGATCAAACTCTTGGGAGGAGCTTGAATCCATTTGTTGTTGTTTGATGAATCTATCATGCTTGTCAAATAGCTTCTCAAGGGAAACCAGGCCTTTTGGGATTTTATTCCCTTTAAGTTGTAGGAATTCTTCACCTACATCTGCCCTTGATTTAGGGGCTAGTTCAAGCTTCTGAGGTTCACTACCTTTGAAGTACAGCTGTGCAAAGCTATCTTTTTGCTCTAGGAAGGCAATGATTTGGTTGTCATTATTAAACACTTGCTAATGACTAGCATTATTAGGCACACTCAGTCAAAAGACTAGCTTAATAGTGTACCTATCTCCTTTAAAATTAGGATGAGGGACCAGAAGAGTTGTCAAAATATCCAATGCATCAGCTCTGTCATTAGACTCCTTGGGTATGGAAGAGATGTTAAAAGCATCAAATATTTCAATTTGATCCTAGACTAGATTGTGGTAATGGTGCAATATCTCATTTTTGGTTTGATACAGGCTCCTTACCTAAAAAACCACCAGTTCAACATCTCCTTTGGCATAAAGGAGTTTGATTCCTTTGTCTCAATCAACATTCAATCTAAGCAATAGGGATTCATACTTAGTTATGTTGTTGGTGTTGCTAAATTGCAACTTTTATGATGAAGGAAAGATATCTCTTTGAGGAGATATCAACACAATCTCAGCTCCTGAACTGGTAGAGGAGCAACTACCATCAAATCCTAGAATCCATACCTCATTAGACACTAATTTTTCTTTGGATTCTTCTTCATTTGGAGGGGAGGATTCCTCGACACATGCACTACATTCTACCATCCCTTCTTTTGTTGTTCCATTTGAGCCAATTTTCAGACTATCATTTTCAAAATTTGCATTAGTTGAAACATGAACATCCTCTGTGGTCAAGAATTAATTACCCATGCCTGAAGACTCAAATATTATTTGAGCTTTAGGTGCTGATGTTTGAGTGACCACATATTTTGCTTCCTTCTCAGGGAGAAACCTCTGCATAACACCTTTGATAGGGATTCTTACCTCAGATAAGTCCATGCTTAAATCACCACCAACATATTTGCAAAAATTTTAGCTAAGAAGGATGTCGTATGAGGCTAGGACATCGGCCACCAAGACTGTAATCTTGATTCTCTTGTCTAGGAATGCTACAAATGCAAATTAGGCATCTTTGATTTGTCCCAATAGTGGAAATTGTTTGTTTTCCATGGAGAAACATATCCCAAATGTCTTGGTCAGTTTGAGACCAAGAGATTCTGCCACTTTGGTAGGCATGACATTGTCTGAAGCTCTAGAATCAATGATGCAATTGCTTAGCTTGTAATTGTTTATCAACAGAGAAACATAGAAAGGCTCTATTTTCTTAGGGGCAGTAGGAGGAGTAATGACAAGATTTTTTGGGATGGGCATGTTCTTTAGGGGATCATGAGTTACCTTCTTAGCATCTTGTCTTATAGGGATATTTTGGTTCTTTACACATTGAACTAACTTGTCCAACTGCTCAAGGTTAGACTGTAGGAATTCAAATTTAGACATTTGAATTTTGGTTTTCTTTATATGGTCAATTATGTCAAATGTCTGAAATGAAATAGGAATAGAGGATGGGAGTTCATCCTTTTGATTTTTAGGGGGGGAAGGACTGATCTATAAATTTGAAGTAGAAGGTGTAGGGATGTTTGATGTACTCACCTTTTTAGCAGTCATTGGGTCCTTTAGTTGCAAGGGCAGAGTGGTTCCCCACTTAGAAATTGAAATTGTAGGCTATGCTTATTCCTCTATTCTTTCTTTATTAGCTTGCTAGGCTGACTGATTCTTAGATCAGGTAAAGACATCATATGTTCCTTCAACTGTGTTACCTTCATTTCTGGGTTCATCCTAGTAATTTAGGAAACCAATGTTAGAGTCGCTAGCTAATTCTTCTTCTCCCTCTATGGAGAGATCAATGTCATTTTCTTAATCAAACTTAGGTTAGAAAGAGGAATCATGTTTTATTTATAAATTTCCAACTACTGAGTTGATTGGAGGTGCTTCAAGGGTAAGGTTCCTTTGTGGAGGAGGAAGATGATTTGTTTGCCCTTGATTCTTGGTAGCATTGCCTTGATATGACTGATTAGGGAATGTCCTCTTTAGCATATCTCTATATGGAGGATTAGATGACATTCTTTGTGCCATTTGCTTTTTAAGAGCTAGCAACTCATTTTATAGCTTCTACACCATTATATCAGTGGTGGATGTAGGTGAGTATTTAGAAGATGAAGAGGATTTACCTCTATTAAGATCCCTCCTTATCTTTCCTTCCAATATAAGGTCATCTTCTACCTCAGTAGATAAATCTTGAGTAGTAACAAGGTCTATGTGGCTAGCATGTCTTAGTAGAAAACTCACTTCAGGCAATTGTGAGTTGATGAAGAAAAATTTAAGGTTCTCATGTGTGGGCTAAGTAATGGTAGGAATCTGGTTCCTCAGCTTGTCAAACTTTGTTATGAAATCCCTCATAGGTTTATGAGGTTCCTTCTTCATTTGTGTGAGTTGGGCCAGCAAGGCCTGTGTATCTTCTGTAGGCTTGAACCTAGCTTCAAATTTAGCTTTGAGAGTGTCCTAGTCAGTCACTAACTAAGCCTACAGATGGTAGAAATAGTCTACAAAAGCACCTTGTAGTGATTCCATAAACATCCTAACTGTAATGTCTTCATATTACACTCCTATCACACCACATGCTATGCTGAAGGCTGCAATGTGTTCATCAAGATGAACTTTTCCATCACCAAATAATTTGGGGAAATTCTTCCTTGAACTACGTGGTAGCTCATGAAGAGGTGGAGTAAGATTGAGTGGACCAAAAGAGTTACCCCAGGGGCCTTGAGCTACCATGATTTGATTATGGACAAGGGGGATAACAAATTTAGGTGGAGTATGTATAGTCAAGGCTCTACTAATAGTATAAAAAGAAGCTCTACCTTATGTTGGTGACCTGGTAGGGTAGGAGGAACACTCCTAGATCATTGAACTTGAAGTTAGGCAGGGAACAAATCAAAATTTCCTTGCTACAATAACTCAAAAATAGGGTCAACAACACTTTGGGATCTTTAGTTTCTAGTATAGCATGGAGTTGCCAAATTTCATAACAAAAATGGAAAAGAGATGGCTCTACTTCAGCTTGAATCTTGAGGCTTCAAACTGCATGCTCTTCCCTAGTAGAGTTGCCAAAAATTGTTGGGTGAATATTTTGTCAATCAGCTAACTAATGAGCAAAATAGGTCTTATCAACCACAATAAGGGAGATTAGTCATCCAAATGTGTAGGTTTACTACATAAAAAGGTGACAAATATCTCCTCTCATCAAGGGGAGGTTCTGTGTTAAATATGAGGGGCTATATACTATATCTATAAGCAGAAAATAACACTCAAGGGTAGAATTACACCATCCATCTCTCTTTTTTTAGAGATGATGTTCATAAACAAAGGAGAATATCTTGGTGAAAATACTGAAGGCACTTCTCTTCTCTTAGAAATGATCTTACAATAAACAATAGGAGTTCTTTTAAGTAGTGATAAGTAATTGGTAACAAAAGGGTGCAGTAACCAGCAAAATGAGGTGTATCACAAAGTCTTCACCTCAGCTACCCAAAGAGTGAAATACAAAGGATAATGGGTGCACAAAGTCATCTCAAGATTCTTTACATAGAAAGAAATAGACAAACACACTAAAGGCAATTGTAGATAGCATAAAGTCTCTCCATAGTTGGCTTTAGGACACCTTCTTGATTACTTTCACTAGTTCTACTTATTAAATTGAATAAATAATAATACATTTAGGAAATAGACATAAGAACAATCTCTTAAAATGATACAAGCTATGACAGCACAAAGTTTGAAAGTAACTTGCTTTCTCATTCAAATAAAGAAATATGATGAACAATCTGAGCTCAAAGTCTTAGTAATCGTCTCTCAATTTTGGCAATGTTTCACTTCTATAATGGAAAAGTATCATTTGCATAACATAAGAGATTACAATATATAGTAGCCAAGAAAGGCTTGGCACTTTGTTCCATATAATGGCCCATGTTGCATTCAATACTTTGAATGCATTTTCAGTTTAGTCAAAGAGGGTCATGTTGGAACAGGGTGGCTACCTTAACTATGGCATGTCAATTCATCTCAAATGTCTTCTCCTAGGCCTAAGTCATCTGGTCTATCACCTGATGTCTATGCATGTATCCACCTCACCTTTACTCTATGGGAGACAAACAAGATATGCCTTTAATGTTTGCAAGCCAAAATATCTACTTGGTGAATTGTTTCACCTACTAGAATAACTTCTACATAGATATTTCTAGTTTTTCCCTCTTTGTCTCTTCCTAGTTTTTGTCTTTTCCTAGCATTTGAGCTCTTAGGGCTAAATTCCTAGCTTTGTTGGCTCTTTCAACTCTCTCCCTTCATATTTCTTCCTTTTGGCATTTTGGCCTTTTGCATTCGGGTATGCATTCAAGCCTTGAAAGACCAATGACTATTTCATTTCCATGAATTTGACGTCTTCAAGCCCATCATCATTTGAAAACCAATGGCTAGTTTGTTACCCTAAATTTGATAGCTGTAGGGATGTCACTAGACATCTGGATCCCAACGGCTAGTTCATGGTGTTTAACTTTGACGTCTATGGGCCTATCATCCTCTTTGGCAATTCCTTCAGCTTTGTTGTTTGATCCTTCCCAGAGGGGACCTACCCTTTGGGATCTTGAGAAAGGTCTATTTTTCTTGGTGAGAGCCCCCCGTAAGGATACCTACCCTTTGGGGTTCTTTGAATGGCCTTCAGCTGGTCTTTGGGTTTCTTCAGGCTCCTAATTCCTTCAAACAAAATGTTCAAAAGAATTCCTTCAGACATTTTGTCTGAAGGAAATATTCCTTTCCTTAACCATTTTTCCACTTGTTTTTAGTCGAGCTTTCTTCTCGAGTGAATTCCTTTAGACAAAATGTCTGAAGGAATTCCTTCAGACATTTTGTCTGAAGAACTTTTGCCTTAATAATTTTGCCATGAGAACATTTCTAAAAGAATTCCCACTTTCTATCTTGTTCACTTTTTTGAAGAAAATTCTTTTGTCCTCTTTTTCTCACTACCCTCTATAAGGGCACTTGGCCTTGGTTCACTACCTTCTATAAGGACACTTGGACTCTTCACTTTGGAGCACTCCTTTGAACTGGCTGATTGAACTGATTGATTAAACTATATTTAGTTCAACAGTTCAACGGTTTAATCTTATGTTCACTTGACCACTTGAACCAACCACATTGAACCAACCACTTATTGAGCCTTTTAACCATTGAACCCATTGAACCTTTGAACCATTTTGGTTCAACGGTTCAATGGTTCAAGCCTTCTTCTTTTCGCTAAGTCTTTTGAAGCCATTGAACTTGTTGAAGTGCTTAACTCTTTAAGCTTGCCGACGTCATTGAACCTTTAAACCCATTGAACTTTTGAACCTTTTGGAAGTGAGGTTCAATGGTTCAATGGTTCAATCATTTGTTTGAAGTTTGCCGATGAACCTTTTGGTTTAACCTTGGCGTTAAAGCAACCTTGAAATTGCCTAAGTGTTGAGAGCTTGTTTCTTTCCTGCAGAGTCTGTAGAAACTAGTCCATAGAAAAGAGTTCATAAAAACCCCTCCTATAGAGTCCATAGAAATCAACCTACAAAGTCCATAGAACTGAGTCTGTAGAAATGAGTCTATATAACTTAGCCTATAGAGTCCGTAGGGTTCTTCCTACAGAGTTTTTAGATTTCTTCTTACAAAGTCTGTAGTTTTGAGTTTGTAGATTTCTACCTGTAGAGTCTATATAAACATATCTGTAGAGTCCCTTAGCTAAAAAAGTTTGAAAATAGAGAATTTGAAGGCTCAAAACAATTTTTGAGAAGGGAAGAGAGAATTTTTGGCTTGTAAGACCAAAAATAGTTCATGTGTTGTCCCAAAAATGAGTGACAGACTTTGGGAAAAACAAATAGAACCAATAATAGGTTTAATAATGATAGTTTCCACAAAAATAAGAATAGTGAATCATATTCTAAAAAGAAGACTATGGATATTAATCTTATTGATATTGCTTTTCTTGATTATTATAGAGTCGATTGTACTTTTAAGCAAATGGTGAGATTGATTGCATTGAATTATATAAATCTTTTGAAGAATTTCAAGAATAATTAGACACTTTTGAGGTAGTGCCTAACAAAGATAGTGGTGTGGGTAATTTAGGATCCAAGCCTATTGACTAGACCTTTATGGTGGAAATGTTTGATTTCCCCTTCCAAGAAGACAATGAACTTGATGGTCTTCTTGAAGAAGTTCATGTCTTCTATCCGTTCTTGAATAAGACAACCCTCTAAGGAATAGAGAATAGAGGCATCCTTTTACTACTTCTACTCCTCCAAAAAACATTGATGCTCCTTTGGATACCACTTTAGATAATAATCTAGAGCCTCCAAAGGGAAGTACTTCTAAGGCCAGTACTGATGATTCTAATTCTTCTAATAAGATTGGCTATAACATTGTAGAGGACATGAATAAAATCAAAGCTAATATTACCTTTCATGAATTGACACAAATCACATAACAAAGAAATATATTAATGGAATCCTTGTCCAATAAATCTAGCAAGACATCTAAAATTGATTATTCCAACATAATTTTATATAAGGCTAAAACATAGTCCCTACTCTTCTTACTTATATGTTTGGTAAGAACTTGCACAACTATTTGTTGGATTCTAGTGCATCTACAAATATTATGCCAACAGGTATTTGTAAGCAACTTGGTTTGACCCCCATTAAGTCTGATAGGTTTTTCATCTAATTAGATAAGTCTAGGGTTAAGGTGATTGGATAATTATTAAATGTCCATGTGTAATTGGCTTCTGATCCAAGGGTACAACAATTTATATATATCCAAGTAGTAGATATCCATGATGCATATGGACTAATTTTGAGTAGAGAATGGACAAAGGATTTAAATGGATATATGTCTGTAAACTATTCACACCTATGGCTACCTTGGAAGGGACTTCCCAACCAAATCAAATTTGAAATAGAGCCAAGAATGAAACATATGATTACTGAGTATAATATTTTTAATGAAAGGGTCAACATAATTGATTTTGATTTAGGATTTTTCATGCTAAAAACTGCCAAGGTGTGTGATCCTAAAGCTTCTAACTTTGTGTCTAGGCTATAGAAGTTGTATTTCAATGGGGCTAGGTGTAAATTTAGATCTAGAGTAGGCATTTTTCTAAATGACCCTATTGGTAAGAAATATCATGCTTCGTATAAGCTCTAGTTTCCTTGCACCAATAACTTTGCATAATATGAAACTCTCATCTTAGGTCTACGATTTGTCACAAAAAACAAGGTCAAAGAACTATTAGTTTATGATGATTCAAAACTAGTAGTAAATCAAGTAAGGAACAAGTAATAATGCAAACTATCATACCTAAAGATGTACAAATGTAGAGTCTTGGATCCAGTGGAATATTTTGATGCCTTCAATATTATTTCTATCTCTAGGGGAAAAAATAAAGATACTAATGAGTTATCATCTACTATAGCTAATCTCATGCTTGACCAAGATTTATATAACTTTAGTATTGAGGTATTACCATGTCCTTCTATCCTAGATAATGGGAACCATTTGTAGGTATTTCGTGATGACCAATAAATCCTAAACTTCATAACTAGTTCAAGATCATTTGAGGCTTAGATCATTGATGAATCTGATGAAAATGCATTTAGAAAATACAAGTTTGATAGCAAATTAATTCAATTGAATGACAACAAAATACCTAAGGGTCTGATTGCCTTGGAAAGGTTGTTTGATCAAGATAAGCTAGCTAAAACTTCTAAGGTTCTCAAAGTAAGTGGAAAGGACTATAATTTAGTTGATATTGGGCCTCAAAATAAACCTCAACTAGTTAACATTGGGAAAGCCTATACAAGTGCTAAAAATAAGAGGGACAAAGAGCTATTAATAAAGTATAAAGATGTCATAGCTTTGTTCTATGATGAGTTGAATATCTTTAACCCAAGAGTCATCACCTATATTATACCTCTCAAGGAAAATTGCAAACCCTTTAGGCAAAAGCAAAGACCTGTGAATCCTATTTTATAACCCATGATTTTCAAAGAAGTCAAGAGGTTGTTAGATGATATAATCATGTTTCCAATTAGGCACTCTACCTAGGTGGCCAATTTGGTGCTAGTTAGAAAGAATAATGGTGAAATTATGTTGTTTATTTACTTTAAAAATCTAAATATATCATCTAAGAAGGATAATTATCTTCTTCGCTCTCTTAACCATGTAATACAAATTATTTCAAGTTTAGTCATGATATCCTTTCTTGATGGTTTTTCAGGATATAATCAGGTGTTAGTAGACAAGGAAGACAATATGAAGATAAATTTCACAACTAAATGGGGCACCTTTACATACAAAAGAATGCCTTTTGGATTGATATACATAGGGGCTACTTTTTAAAGGTCCATGGACCATGCCTTCCAAGGCTTTATTGGTAAGTGTATCATAATTTACATGGATGATCTAAATATTTTCTCTAAGAATAGGGAGGACCATTTCATGCATCTATAGTAATTATTTGAAAGGTGCATAAGGTATGGGATCTCCCTTAACCCTAAGAAGAGCATTTTTTATGTTATTGAAGGTAAACTGTTAGGCCATGTCATCACTAAATATGGAATTTCCATAGATTCTAAAAGAGTGGAAGCCATATCCAAGATAGAGCCTCCCAATAATTTAAAAAATTGAAATATTTCTTTGGTAAGATAAGCTTTGTGATAATTCATTTTTGGCTTTGAAAAAATTATCAAACCATTGAATGATATGATAAATAAGGATGCCAAAGTTTCATGGAATGAAGAGTCAAAGAAGGCCTTTGAAGACATCAAAAGTGCAATTAGTGAAGCTCTAGTCTTGATAAGTCCTAACTTTTCAAAGGATTTTTATCTCTATTATTTTTCCTCTAATCACACTATTTTTGCAGTCTTAACTTAGAAAATAGAAGGATATGACCATCTAATTGCTTTCATGAGCACTAATTTCAAAAATGCAGAGTTAAATTATCCTTTGATTGATAAGTAAGCCTTCATATTAGTTAAATTTGTCATAAAAATTAGGCACTACATTCTTAGGAACAAAGTGCATGTCATTATACCAAATCCAACTACTAAGCTAATGCTTAGCCAATGTGAACTTGGAGAGTGAAGAGGTAAGTGGATGTTTGTCCTTCAAGAATATGACATAGAAATGAAAATAGTAAAACTAGTAAGATGTTAAGGTCCAATTCAAATGATTACCAATACCATCCCTAAGCTAAGTATTATGCAAGTTGATCAACAAAGCTTCCAAGATAATTAATGGTATGCTTCCATTATTCACTTGATAATTAATGGAACTTGCCCTAAAGGGCTAACCAAGGAGTATTAGAGAGCTTTAAGGCTCAAGGTAGCTCACTATCTCATCAAAAATAGAGTCCTATACCAAAATAACTTTGAGGGTCTAAATCTAAGATTTTTTTTAAAGGAAGAGGCTATTAACATAATGATCACTTTTCATGAGAATTTAGGAAGTAGGCATCCATCAGGAAGAACAACATCCCATAAGATCCTCAAGACTAGCTATTATTGTCCCACCATCTTCAAATATGCTCATAAACATATGAGAGAGTGTCATTTATGACAATCTTCAACACTAAGGAGACAAAGCCAATAATGCCTTTACAACCACTCATGATTGACAAACCCTTTGCACAATGAGCATTTGAATTTGTTGGGGTAATTAACCCTAAATTTTTATAAGGTCACAAGTATGTTTTAATAGCTATTGATTATTGCATTAGATGGACGTAAGTAGTAGCCACCAAGAAATTTAGAATAGAAAAAGTGATCAAGTTTTTATAAGAAAATATAAGCACCAAATTTGGGACTCTAATCTCTTTGGTATGTGGCAATGGGTCAGCATTCACATCCATAGAGTTGAAAAAATGGGCATATAATAACAACAGTATTCTCAAGTTTTCATCTAACCATTATCCTCAAGGTAATGGAGTGTTCGAGTCAACAAATAAAAAAATAATGAAATCCATTAATAATTCTACTATAAAAAAACCCAGAACATGGCATAAGATTCTTAAGTATACCCTTTGGGAAGATGGAACAAGATTCAAGTAGGCTCTTAAAGCATCTCCCTTATTACTAGTGTATGTCTAGGAACCTATATTCCCCATCACACTCAAGATATCAACCTACAAGTTCATGCAATATTATATGGAGGAAGGCCAATAATTTTCAAACTCAAGGCTATTGGACATTATTCAGATGGAAGATGCATGAGAGAAGGATATTTCTAACTTTAGCACACACCAAACTATATTAAAGAGGTGGTTTAACAAGAAATAAAAAACCAAAGTGTTTAGACAAGGAGACTTGGTTCTTCTTTGAGATAAATCATCTGAGTCCAAGGGAAAACATGACAAATTCACACCTATGTGGATTGGCCCCTATCAAATTTCAAATAAACTTAGAGATAACACCTTCAAACTCAAAGACATATAAGGAGTAGAGTTCACATTGCCCACCAATTTGTAGTATCTCAAACATTATTTCTCTACCACTCCTCTTAGGGTCTTCATGGAGTAAATCTATAAGATAATTAGATTTAACATAGGTACGATAGATAGTTTCCTTTAGCTTTTTTTTCCCATCCCTTGTTTATACATAAGTATGTATATATGTGTTTGCTTCCCTTTTGTTTCTTGCTTTGATACTTTCTATTATTTGTGTGTTTCTTATTATTTTATTCATTTTTTCCAATAAGTCCTTTTGGACAACCCTCAACTCAAATTTATTTAGTTTGATTGAAACTCAAAAAGTTCATAAATGCTGGTATGAACCTCATATATATGTGGGAAATGGATTTGAGATATATCAAAATGTTATGATTTAAAGAAACTAGTAAGGACCCATGAATAGGTTAACCATTCTATAAGACCTTAAACATTGTCTTGACCTAAACCTAGTTTTAAGAATAATTACACATGTAGAGTAAAAGATTAATCTATTAAGGTATAGTCATTCTTTCACTTAACAAACATCCTAACCTAGGACAAAGGTTACAACCATAGGTGATTATTTGTAGATTAGACACTTGACCAAATATTTAAACATGGCTACCCTAGCTCCCAACCTTTGTTGAAAGCCTAAAAGATCTAAAAATACAAAAAACAAGAACTTATTACAAAATCAAAATATTCTCAAGAAAAGGTGATTCTATTAATCTCCATCAGGGCTATGGATGCTTATCTAGTAGTGGAGTAAGGCTATGAGTAGAGCCAAAGACATTTCTATTAGGGTTATGGATACCTAGCTGGTAGTAGAACAATGGCCATGCCTTCCCTAAACTAGAAGCATGATTATTAATGAATATCTAAACATGTTCCAAGTTAGTGTTAATGATTAAAGGTATGAAACCTGGAAGCTATCCCCTAAATCCCATGGAAAATTGTAAGTGGAATCAAAACACACACACAACATGGTTATGTCTTGATGTTTGATCCTAATTTTGTATGTGCAAAGCTTGTTTTAACCATGAGATAATATTGATAATGACATTAGTTAAGGAGGATGAATGACTTAGTTATCTATCTAATCTAGAGTCTCTAATTTTTAACATATTGATATGTTCCCCTGAAAGTCACCATTTTTTGAGTTCAGCATACCCCCATTTCTAAAAATAGGGACACTTGTGCATTGATTTGAACCTTAATGCTGAAAACTTGATGTTTTGCAATTTATTAGAATTTGAAGATCATACATGCCTGATAAAATGGACCCATTTATTCATGGTTTTATTTTAACTTTGCCTAATGTTGCCAATAATTGATCCTTGTGTCTTAAGTTGTAGTTTTTAGGTAGTTTCTTATAGATCCTTCTTGGAATTTATAGATTAAGCATATTCATACTTTTACTCATCTTAAATTTATGGTAGCTCATAATTGGATTCAAGAAATGAAACCCTCCTTTAGAAAACCCTAGCTTAGACTTTCTATTTGAATTCAATTTTGGTGGGAACATATTTGGTAGGAACATTTCAGATCAACTTTAGACTTATGCCTAATTTTTATGTTAAGGCTTGGTCGTGTTTTTCAACACAACCAAACCTTAGCCTAAAAACCATGCTTGGTATCCTTTTATTTCCCCCCTTCCTTTCCTTATTTTTTTTAACATGGTCTAAAATTAATGTTTGCATGATCTTTTATTTTAGCATGGTCCCCTTTGCCATATGCTTTGCCTAAAGTCTTAACCCTAAGACCCAATTTGTGTTTATCAACATGAGCGAGACCTTAGTCTTAAGACATTAGCCTAAGTTTCTATTTTAACACTCATCCTTACTTAAGAACCTCACTTATTTATAAATCTAATGGCTCTCACTTCATCATGAAGAAATATCTAATGGAGCATAGGAAGTCTGATGAACTTAAATCCTCGATCCATCGGACCAATTCCACATGATCACCCAAATCATGATAAATGATCCATGGTTACTTGTACATAGTAGATCTAATGAAGTGAACATGGAATTAAAAATTTATATGATAAGGATCCCTATAGATCCACCATGTAGCACTCCCACATTTGAGCTTGATAGCAAAGGGTCCTATACATTAAAAATAGGACATAACCTAAGTTTTTATCTTAAGGTTCATTGTATTTTTTTAATACAGTAGAACCTTAGGCTAAAAGCTTAAGTTACAAGCATAACATTTAAAGTGACCTATTTTATTATAAACTTAGGCTTTTGTCTTAGTCTAATTTTTATGATGTGATCTCGATTTGACTTGATATCCTTTATGGTTATAGGAACCAAAGGCATACATCCCATTGAATCTTAATCAACAACTCTCATTTCATCATAGAGGATGATCAGATGGAGCATATTAAATACAAGAATTATGGACCAAAGGGACTTCATGAACTTAAATTTTATGTTATTGTGACCATCATTTGACATCCATGAGGCCATCATTGACATCGATGAGGCCATCAACTTTAAGCTCATTAAACCTAATGATTCATGAAATTAAATTTGATGTTCTCACGATCATCATTTGATTCTTGTGAGGCTATCATTAATGTCCTTAAAGCCATCAAATTTAATGTCATAAAATGTATTTCTTAGACATATGAATATGTTTTGTAAACATGGATAAAGTCTGTTGCTCATATTAAAAATCAATGGAACCCCTAAGAATATATTCAAACACTTAGAATCTTTGAACTTCAAATGAAAAAATGTTCTCATAATCTAAATACTTGTAAACATACCTTTAATCTAAGTCTATTTCCTAAGGTTTGACTTTACATTTATTTAAATGCAATAAACCTTAAGCTAGAGACTTATATTAAGTCTTATTTAAGAATTCCCTATGACATAAAACTTATCTTAAAAATCTTTTAACCTAAGATTTTATTATGTTTATTAATATGATAAAACCCTAGGTTAAAACTTAGTAGATTGGACCACCTTTTATCTAGGCCCCTTTAGGTATATTCTAAGACTTAGTTTAAATAATTTACCCTAAATTTTAAATCATGTTTATCAACAATAAATAAACCTTAGCCTAAAGTATTTATCCTATGTCCCATTTTTATGTGTTCCAAAAACTTAGCATAAATCTTTTAGGCTAAACTATTAATCATATTTATTAATGTGAAATAAACTTTAGCCTAAAGTATTTATCATAAGTCCCTTCTTATGTCTCAATGCTAATTAAAGTTCATGCTCTTTATAGCATCAAAAACTCTCACTTCATCATACAAGATGATTAGATGGAGTGAAAAGACTTGATGAATCTAAAACATTTGGTCCATTAGACTAATGGTGTACACCCATTCAAATCATGATCAATGGTATGCACTTGCTCACAAGAGACAATTGTATGGAACACAACTATTAAAGACTATTCAATGAATCCCTGAGGGCCTTCAAAATTGACACATGGAAATCACATGTTTACTACATAGAATACAAAGCCTAGAAAGCCTGTAAAGGTGCCAAGTGGCATAACCATGGGGCCTGACATAAAGTAGCCAATAAACCTCAAGCCTCATGATAAATGATCCACATTGATCCATAAATAAAGATATGATAGAAAAAAGGAAAAGAGGATTTTCAAAATATAATAGCTAGTCCCTTAAGGCATTTATGAAAACTGCCATGATTGTTACCAAATGGATACAACATGAACACCACACAAGCATAAAATAACAAAATAAAAGATTTTTTGTGCTTGAAAAGGCAAAGGTATAAAATCATGGGTCTCAATAGAATCTAAGACACCAATGATCCTAAGTCTAAATTACCATAACCATTAAAGCTTTAGAAAAGCCCCAACATCCATTAAATCCCTAATTCAAACTTAGATTAATCACTATCAAATTGAGAAGAGTTCAATTGCAATCTGAGCAAGAACAAGTTGACATAGATATTACTTGCAATCTAATGGTGAATTTTTTTCAAGTCTCATAGACATGATAGCTCAAAAATAGAAACAAAAGGATGAAATCAAATTATTTTTAACTTTAGATAATGAAGGGTTTTCAAGGATATAAGCTTCGATACTGTAGCATTGAATAATGATAATAGGAACTAGTCTAAACTCTTCTAGACAATAGAGGAGATGCAAGCTCTTATGAGGGAAGAACAAAAGAATGCAACCATCCTATAGAGATACAATGACCAATATCCATCTAGATGACTTGCCTCCACTATGTTACTTCCAATCCTAAGGTATTACACTACATCAATGTCTTTACTCCTCTTTTCAAAGATTGTAAATTTGAGCAAGATTGGATAGTTCATGAGAATAGTTTTAATAAAATAACATATATTCCCCCCTTTATTTTGAATGATAATATAAGCTATATAATCCCTAGATAGGCTTTCCCACCATTAGAGAGTGGATTGGGAAGCATAACCTAAATGCAATATTTGTCCCAACCTAATTATCAAGAATCAAGTAATCCAGGACCCCATAGGGAAAATCCCAATCATCTAATTCAGGGAGGGGCTTAGGATAATTATGACCTTACTAAATAGGTTATATATATCCCCCTCCACCACACATATTGATAAAGTCTAGGTGTCCTATGTTTACTTCATGGTGGAGAAGGAGCTCACTCCCCCATTAGGTGGGATAATTAATATCCATTTGAAATCATAGTTCATATCCATCAAAAGATAGACTAGCAACCACTTTTACATGATATCCTATCTACTTGATGCCCTATTGGCCACCACCAAGATCCCAAACATTAATAATTGGTTACCTAATGGGCGACATACTATCTCCCATCATTATTCCAAGCTTCATATATTCAAATATAGATACAACAAGAAATTCATTTTTTATTATGTTTATCCAACTCAAATGGAAGCTATCATAGGAATCCCCATGATCAGGGTCATCCCCATGGTTAATAAATATGTGGATTTAATAAGGGACATATGGTTCTACCCAAATTGTATAATAATAAGGATAAAAGGGAATTTGACATAGCCCTATATGCTACCCATCAACGTGCTCACCAAACTAGCAGAATAAGAAGTTGTGTACCGAATTCTTCATGGTATAGATGGATTTTACAAGAAGAAAAGGAAAGGCCTTCTCCATCCCTTTCCTTTGATAATCTACATAACCATGTTGCAAAATTGGGAACATGTGAATGTTATTTCCAAACACAAGGACCCATTCACCCTACATAAAGATGAATTGAGGCAATGGGACCCTAATGAGAGGGTCACCAAACATTTAAAGTCTTAAACCATAAATAAGGCCTATGAACACTAGCCCAGTGTCCATGACCCATTATACATCAAGGCCTCTAGTTTCCCAAATGTACTATCCATGTTAAAGCGGCATAAAATTAAGATGGAGCCTAGGTTGGTTAGGGGAGATGATAAACCACTATGTGAGATATGGAAAATGGGGACCCTATAATATCACTTGTTGCCTGGACCATCCTTAAGACCCCACTCTAGAATAGTCACAAGTTGGAATTTAATAGACTCAAATATAAGTTTCATAAGGAACTATAAAGGAGGAATTATAAGAGATACTTGGTGAATGAGGATCATCTTCAACCCCACCTAAAAGAATAGAGTCTCTGATAAAGTTCTTAGATATGATTGCATTAAAGCCTGGTGAAATAATAGAGGATGCCCTCAAGGTGCTTGCTAAGGCATATGGGTTAGAAGAAGAAAAACAACAAACAAAGGAACCCCAATCCTAGGTTGAGGAAGTAGATCAAGATAGGGGAAAGGAAGTTACTTTGGATTAGGGTCTAGTAATCCCCCCACACAAAAGGAAAGTTGCGTTGACATTGGTCCTAGTTAGTAAAAATAATCCCAAGTTGAATTTCACCCACCCCATGAGTGAGGTCAACTTGTTCAGTGATGAATACCCCATTCATGGGCCAATTATCCCTAAATGGTTCATTTATGGGAAGATATAAAATATTCCCACTTTATCCCATTCATGGGCCTTGACCCAAACAATACACATTGATATCCATGAAAATATTAAGCCATGGATATTGGCTTTGATGAAGGAAGAGGAATAAAGAAGAATAATCTCCAAAGTAGGATCAAGTGGTACATAAATGGACACTCTAGAAGCCTCAAATATTACATAGGTAGAGACTCCCAAGCCTATTAAAGCCATATAATCAATGGATAGTGTGCAGTTCAATCCAAAAACAATAGGATTAGAAAGGGTCACCACCAAAAAGACCATGGTTGGAGGTGAAGAATTCACATTTTAGAAGGTTAAACCATTTGTTGGTTTAACTCCCATTGGCAGTTAGAGGCCTAGTGAGCATCCTATTCATGAGGAGGACATGGAAGGACTAGTTAATTCTCATTCAACTTAGTTCAAAGTAGGTATCAGAGGCATGAAGCAAAAGATATAGAATTTGTAGAAAGAAATGGAGAATCTAGAAACATAGGCTGTCATATCAATCCTAGAAGTAATAATAAAGATGTTTCAGGAATCTTTCTATGACATGTTTGACTCCTTGAATTAAATAAATTTGAGGTAGAGTGCATTGACCCAACAAGGTGAACTATCTAAATGTTTATTAACCCAATGGTAGAGCTCAAAAGACAAAATAAGGGAGATGATCAAAATATAAATGAAGGGAAAGATTCTTGGCTTCAAAACCATTAGCCTAGCCCACTTGAACACAATATTGGGAATAGCTGTTGATAAAATCCAAATTTTGAGTTCTTGGTCAAATAGCTTTGAGAGACTCCTAGGAGATGATGAAAAACTAATAAGCAAAATTGAAAAACTTCTTGGCACCATGCTGGCCAACCCCACAAAGTCTAGCTCCCTAGGCATCATTGATGATGGTGAGTACAAGAATAGAGCCACTTTGGTAATGCAAGAAGTGAGGAACAAGAGTCAAGGAAATATGAAAGTGATAATAGTTGAGTCATGGGCATGATCTTCACTATTGAAGTGAATATTTTTGAATCTAGGAGCATCAAGGAGACCATGACAAGGAATGACAGGGATTTAAATGACTTGGCTGATTGAGAAGATGATTATCTCTTAAAACTAGCTTTTGATTTGGAGATAGTCAATGAACAACTTTAGAGGGTCATGGAGATTATTCAAAAGCAACAACCGAGCCCTTTAACCTAGGTCCCACTGGATAATTGATAATATTCCATTGTTTGTAAAGAATTGTAATATTTGAACATAGAATATTCTTTTGTAATGGAATATGATAGTTTGTTAACATATTTGCCTATAGGTCAATACATTTTGGAAAGAGAAATGTATTATATAATTATGAATAAGGATAGTTATCCTTAACTTTGTACATGTGTAATCTTATGAGTGATCGGTAAACTACCCGAGTCTCCTATAAAAGGAAGTATTACCATTTTGTAAAGGGAGGGAGTTTTGAGCTAAACTTTTATACTTATAAGCAATTAATATAAGTAATGAATACTAAAAATTTTGTCCAAAATTTATTTGTATTAATTAATACATGGTTTCTCTCTCAGTTGCTTGTTCTAAGTCTTGAATGTGAATGGTTTTTATGAATTCTGAATGTGCATCTTTGATAAAAGGTTGCTATTTTGTGTTGATGCTAGATTAGTTGAATGTTCTTAAACTTTGCTTCATTTTATTTGCTCTACATTAGGATGTGAAAATGTTATTTGAATGCAACAGTAAACCTTTAAGGCAAAGTTAGTTTATACTTGTATTATTTCATGTTTTCCTCATATATTTGCTTGGTGTATGGTGGGATTTGAGAATCTACTACTTCACATTATAAATTGTTTAAATGCATATTCAGTTGAAATTAAAACCTTGTCATGGTGTTTAAGGCAAAGATCAACAATCAAATGCTTTCTTTCTATCCTACCCTTTTGCTTATTTTTTGACTAAATCACTCTAGTTTAGATCTCATTATATATATTCACTTAGATTAGTCTTTAGTGTAGATATTTTATCATAACTCACTAATATTAGCATAGATGCTTCAAAATTTGTAAAGATTAAGGACCACAATGGTTCTTTACCACCAATCAATATAAATTTGTGGACCAATTTAATTTTTTCTACCACTATTTCACCATAGATAACTAGATTACCAAAACCTACTAATTATGCTCTAAATTCTTAGAATTCTAAAATGAGAAGTGTTATTTAAAACACTAAGAGCACCTATCATACACATAGAGGCATCAATAAATTAGAACTGTAGTTGGAAGCATTAATATTGATAGCCATGCATGGATTGTGGAGAGTTATATGGGGTTTGTTTTTGTGTTTATTAATAGACTAGTTGTTTGAAAATATATACAATTTTCTGTGCTTGGATGCTAGAAGAATAGGAAAACTATTATGGTTGACTTCCATCAACCAAGTAAGTAATGTATTTAGAATCTTGTGTTTATTTTTAGAAATATATTTGAATGGTAAAGTATTAAGGATTTAATAAAAAACTTAATCATTAGTTTTGATTTTAGGTGAAACCTTAATAAAGTCCATCATGTTGGTTTTATGTTATTGTTTAGTGATTCAATTAAGCACTTACATTATTTTATTAGGTTGTTGATAATGTTTTTTTTAATTTGAAATGACTGTGTGAGGGTGTTATAATTATGTTTTAATGTGGTTATTCCCCAGTGAGGTTGTGGGTTCAAAAAACCAATTCTTTATTTGGACTAAGAAGTCACTATGTATTTTTTATATCATAAGTAAAATGAGTTTTTGGAATTTCAAACTTGTATTCTTCAAAAAAAAACTATTAGGTTACTAAAGTTGAATGTGTCTAATGATTATGTTATGATTACAATCGAGTTTTTCTTAGTGTTTGGGTTTTAAATTTTATGGAGTCAAAGATTTGAGTAGAAGCCATTACGGACTTCTATATAGTGACTATGTGTTTTATTTTATTATGACTAAGTATTGTTTTATTGATGGGTTGTGTATAAAATAAAAGCCATATAGATTTATGGCAAATGTTGGTTTATTTTGGTGGTTTGGGTTTATTGTGATTAAGTTGATGATTGTTTTTAGAGAGCCATATAGCTTGGCTATGTTAAAACTTAACTAGGGTTTGATTTATTTTATTATTTTAAAAACCCTAATTAGGTATAATCAAGGTTAAGAAAATATATTAAAGAAAAATACAAAAGAAAAGTCTTGTTTGTTGTTTTAAACTATGGATATTATGGGGGATAAGGACCATAGGGAGTCACCATAGGGATTTGAGATGATTATAGGGGTTTGGGGAATAATTTATTATTATTTTTATTTTACTGGTCTAATTTTTTTTGAATCTTTAAAGTTATGATTATCTGATCTAGGGTGATGAAATCATGTTGAATTATTAGATAAATTTTGGAAGTGATAACTGGAATAATAATCATTCATGATTACATTGACCTATTTGGGGTGATTAATCTATTGATTATTTAATTATTTTGATTATATAAATAGTTTCATTTGAAAATTTGAGTTATTATTATTATGTTAAGTAAAGTCCATTTTTATCAATAACATGATCTAAATCTTTACACAAGTTTTATTTTTAATTGGTTAAGTTTTTATCTTTTTTTATGAGTTTTATTTTAAGTCCTAAATGTCTATTAAATTAGTACATGAATATGACTGTGAAAAAATAGATTTATGAGCCATATTATATTCTAAAATAGAATGTGGTCCATAAATCAAGAAGATCAAAAAAGAGATGCAGTCATAATTAGGTACCAATTTAATGGATCTTGGTGGATTAGTTTATGTGTTTGGTTTTAATCATTGGTTTTTTATTGGTATGTTTTCAAGCTAATTTTTTTTCATAATCCTTTCTCTATCAATTCTTTGCTACCTTGATTTGTATTCAATTGATGGTTGGGGTGGTTTAAGGCCACTTATGGTTGGGATCATTGGGACTGGCAAGGCATGATCAACTTCATTATACTATTTGCAATGATTAGATTATTTTATTCTTAATCTAAGTTATTTGATTTGATTAAAAATAAATTTAAATTATTGAGTAATTCATATAGTTTATTTTTGTGTTATTTATCATAATTATATTTAATAAAAAATGATGTAACATGACATTTATATTGATTCATGAAATGATTACAGTTGGTCATTGTATTATTTTAATAATATGGAATTACTAAATTGATATGAATTTCATATTTGATCATGATTACTTATTTGGAATAAATATTTAAAAGGCTGATTGGAATGTTGTAGCATTTTGAGTGGTGATTTGATCATGTATTTGACTATGTTTATAAAGTGTTATTATAATGATTGAGAAAATAATTAGATATTTGATTATACAATTGTTAGTGCTTGAATTAGTTATTAATTATGGTTTGATCCATTATTTATTAGAAGATAAGTAAATGAGATAGAAATTTAGATATGTCAAATTTACTTGTATGAGTCTATATAAACATAACATTATTTTAGATAGGTAATAGTATTAATTAGATATGTTTACTTTTGTTATCTATTGTATTGGGTAAGGTTCAAAGTTATATTTATATGAACTTTCCTAATCCTTATAGATTGTGAATATTATTAATTACATGGATTGATGAATGAAATTATTGACACTTCATTAATGTATGGACTATAACCTCACAATTAGTTAAATTAAATACTGATATTTGGATTGGTAAATTAATGGATTAATTTCAATTCAATATTGTGTGATAAATTGTAATAACTTGATGATTTGTGGAATAGATTTTATATAGTAATAATTACCGAAGTAATTAATATGAAATTATCTACTTAAACATAATTCTTTGATGTCAATTTATAAGTACTTATATATACCTTAGACTATGTGGGAAACTCCTAAATGAATTCATTATAATTGAATAACATTAAGATTTAGTTAGTTTTTTGTTATAATAAATTTAAACTAAAAATAATGTACTTCATTTTTGAGTTCATATAAATATGGATATTCCTAGATAAACATCTTATGATTGAGTAACAAGTGATCTATGTTTGAAGTAGATCATTAAATACTTTATTAACAGTTTTTTTTTCTTAATTGGAGTGAGATTATGAACTTATATTGTCATAATAAGAATTTACCTTGAAATTGAGGCTTAAATATATGTAATCTTTAAATAATCAATATGAATACTTAAACTAAGACCATATACTAAGTTTAATGGAAATACTAGATCTATCCTAAGACCTTAATGATCCTTAGGAAAGTTAATCTTGAACTTATACCCTTACTGTAATTGGTAAGATGTTCCTAAGCAAAACTTAAGCATGGTTTTTGAAACATCCCTCAAAGCTTTCTTACCTTCAGTAGCTAACATGTCAAACTTCATACGTTGATTGATTATGTTTTGAAAGGAAATAGTCATTTCCCCTTGATCTCTATTTGTTGGTTTTGATTTTGATGAATAATACCTAGGAAACCTTAGTATGATTATTATTATATTTAATCTGATCTTATTATACCTTGTTTTCTAAAATTTATTGATACCATCCATGAGGTACTGGTTATTTTATAGCATGCAGAGGTACTCAGTTAAGGACATAAGTTATTAATGACTCCATTAGGAAGGCCAAAACACAACACATGGATAGAGGTGAGTGGGTATAACCACATTGACACACTTATATTCAAATCATGGGTGGATAAAAATTAATTCCTAAAGAAGTCATTGATGGGTTATGTGCTAATTCTAGTTCCTATGTTAGATATAACATAATTATGGATCTCATTGTGTGTTTCTATGATACACTTTGAGTGATTTATTTCTAAAATTTATTTAGTTATGTGTTATAATAATAATAATAATAATAATAATAATAATAATAATAATAATAATAATAATAAAGTATGGTCATGAAATGGACATAAATATGTGTTTATTGACTCATAATTTTAAATTAGAAAAGTGAATACATCATTCTTCAAGCATTATCAAGTTTCTTCTTAACAAAATTTTCATTATTTGAGAATATGTTATTGTGCTTAATGTCTCACAATTCCTTCTAAAAAAGAATCAAAATGTAGACCATTTAATCACTTCCATATCTAAAATATAATCAATATTAACTTTCTTTAGTCATATGCAAATTTAATCAAAAATCACTAATGGACTCAATTTACCTCTATAACAACCATTTTAACCCAGAATCATGACGCATCCTTAATTGGGGCAATAAATCATATTATAATATTAATTATATCAAATGTATCCCAAATAAAACCAACCTTTGGCAAATATTACTTTAGGGTAATTAAATTCATATTTGATTGACAAATAAACATTAAAAAAAGCTAGTATTCTTTTAATTATTAATTAATCCTATTTAATCAAGCCTAATCTTCCTCTAATAGAAAATTCCATAGATTTTAGAAGTATCCTATTTTCCTAAATTTAAAACTAGAATATTGCCTCATAAATGTATGACATCATAAGGAAAATTCTCAAGAAAGCAAAGGTTATGACGTGTCTTACACTTCACTTACACACTCAAGACAAGTTCTTACACCTCACTTACACATACAAAGGGGTTATCATTTGAATCTTTTACACCCCTCTTACATACTCCTATTTCAAATTCTTATTCTATACATATACCCCTAGTTTTCAACCACAACACCTTACCATTTATAATCATTCTAACCCTTCCATTTTATTTCACTTTACTTAATTACTTATATTTATTTTTAACAATAATTTATTTCATTGAGTTTGAATTTTATATATATCTATATATATATATATATATATGTGTCATAGTTTTAGGCTTTAGAACCTTTTAATCTTAGCATTTGTGACATGGGTAACTTCTTCTTGATCTATGTATTCATATAATACTATTAAAAAATTTAGTATTACAACTCTATTTTATTAACCTTCTCTAAGTCTAGATATATTAAGATAGGATAGTTGTAGTGTAATCCTAACATGTGCATGTACACACATTAGCCCAAGTAATTACTAACATTATTCAAAATTGGTGAGAAATATAAAATTAGATAAAGGGAAGGAATCCATTATAAATAATCATGAGGATACTAATCTAAATTATTTTTTAAATATCAAATCATGATAGGATAATTCAGTGATATGTGCTCCATTAAGATAATACTTTATCAAATCTAGTATGCGTAGACCACAAAAGGCATATTTCACATTATGCATAAAACATATATAAATATTTTATTTTATTTTCTTGATTTGATGATACATTTGGACTATATATACATTTAATGTTTATTTCATGCATTATGTTATTACATTTAAGTTATGTAAATATATCAATAGATGCATTTCTATTTAGTAAATGATATGACTTTTATTTTGATTTGATTTGGTACTGCTAATGTCCTTTGATCTACAAGTAACAACCATGTGAGATGAGATAGGTTTGGGCTTGGAATACACTATTAAAAACTTGCATTAGTATCATATAAGTAAATGGAAATGAGGAAAATGAGATCCTTTTAGTCCACCACATCTTTTTATTTTTTATCTTGTGTTGAGAACAACCAGTGTTGTGCTTTTATTATTTTATTGATCTTTTGGGTTGTCATTGGATCATGACCAATTGTGATTTTTTTGTTGAAAATTTAATGCTTTAACCTTTTAACTTAATCACTTATTATATTGGTGATAGTTTTTTAGGGTTGCTATTAACTTAATTATGTAGACTATGCATTTGTATACAAGAATGATCTTGGATTAACTGGTTACATTAAGGACCTATCATTATGGTTTAAAATATATTGTGACCATGCTTAGGAATTTGTTTCAAATACTTTAACCAAAGCAATGATTTTTTTAAAATTCATAATATTATTAAAAAGTTAATTTTTGACCTTAGACATCATGATTATTTTGGATGACATTTGACCTTTGCTCAAATGACCTAATCAATTGATTAGGGTTTTTGTGGATTGTGTGGATAATGTAATAATTTCATTTTAAAGTATTTTTTTGGATTTAATTTCAAATGGAATTTAGAGGAATAAAGAGGAAGAGTAAGGAATGGTCTATGTGAGGATGATAATCATGAAGGAGGAGTGGGACTTAAACTTTCTACTGAAGTTGGATTAATGTCACATGAGTGGAATTTAAGAAGTTAAGATGACTGAGGTGGGCTATGGGAAACACATATTTTGATGGTTCAAAGAATAAAGGTGTTATGAAGGGAAAAAAAGAGGAAAAATAAGGGTAGTAAGGGTATTTTCATTCATAAATAAGTGGTTTTACTTGTGGTTCCATTTATTTACTTTCATAGTTGATAATGTGAAAGATAAAATCATAACCTAGATGGATGTACAAGTCATATAATGGGTACCCCCATATTTATAACTTCCCCATCACCCTATAGGTGGTTTAGGGTGCATAATTAATATGACAGGTTAATGGAACCAAAATGTGGTTTGAATGGATAACCTAGTTGTTTGTTTGAAACAAACCTGATGGGTATTATTTATTTTAACTCATCTTGCCCTTTAGATGATGTATTTATGTAGTAATGTTTTAAATATTTTTATAATGGTGATTTGATTTAACATCCTACTTTGGCATTGTGATTTAGCATAATGTTTTGGTATAATTTTTATTTGATTTAGCGTCATGTTTGAATACTGTATTATTTGATTTTTTACACTATTTCCAAATGTGTTATTTACTTTAGAATCATGTTTTTGAGTTGTGGGTTTTTATTAGAAAGCTATTTCAAAATGTTGTTTGTTTTGGCATTATTATCTTTACTTCTATGCCTATGTTTTATGTTTCATTTGTTTGAAACCCTATAATAGTGGATTGGATCTCTAAACCATCCTATTCCATTTAATTTTATGTTTCTAAACCTCAGTAGGGTGACCTATGCCAACCCTGGACTGATGGTTTGGGTGGCTAGGGCTATACTAATAAATGGTTGGGTTTAAGTTTCACATTATTTTTATTTTATAGATAAACATGTTGCAGATACTTTTCTTCTTGAATGTGGAATTATTTGATAGTGCTAATGACTATTGGAGGATTAAAATAAATCTTGAATTGATATTATTTTTATTGTGAATGAAAATGTATTATAAGGAATTTAATGTCAAAGACATTATTAGAAATGACATTATTGTACTTGATGTTTTATTCTAAATCCAGATTTATATGTGGTAACTTATGATGTATATGAGAACCAAGATCTCATTTTACAATTGCATTTTTTTAGTTGTTATATTTTAAGTATTAATGGCTCCCATCTGATACTCATTTTGGTTGTGTTTGATTGTATTGTTGAGGAAATAAAGTTTGTTGATAGTATGTTGTTGCATTGTGTCTCAATTGTATTCAAAGTGACATGAAATTATTTTAAATGTAGTAAGGATTGGTTGATGAATTCATTTAGTCAATCTGGATTTACAAAGATATAATTGTTATTGATAACATATAACCTTATTTATCTTATAATTTAAGAATTAGTTTATAAAGAAGAGTCATGTTAGAGTATTTTCGTAAGGATTTGAATGTTTTATTTAAAAATTAGTGATTAATTGATATTATTTCACATTTCAAGTGAAACTACATCAATGGTTATTGGTTTGGATGACTTTTTGGCTAGCTTTAAGGAATTAGATATTTTTATTTTATCAATGTTATACATGTAAGTGTGTAACATATCTCATACATTATAAACTTATCATGTAATATGTGGGATATGGTTTGATACATCATTCACATTTCATAGTTTTTAAATACGTAACATTGTAATAAGAGTTAAGTTATACTTGAAGATTGGGTTTGAAAAAATGTTTGGATAAGTTGGAGTTTATCATTGTTTCTAAAAATGAAATCTTGAATCATATTACTTCAATAATTCATTATGTTATTTCCAAAAGTATTATTTGCAATGTATTAAATTATGATTTTTTTGGATCTTTGGGTTGTATAATTGATGTTTGTGTAAATATATTATGAGGAATAAAGTCTCAATGGAAAAAATAATGGTAAAGGAAAAAAAACATGGCTATGCACATTTTGTATGTTGAATCATTTTATTGAAATTTAACCTAATTATGGATAGTGGATACCATTCTTAGATATGGTTAGGATATCTATTATTGGGTTGATGTATTATTTGTGAATATTAATCTTACAAAAAATAGTTGAGTGATGAGTACTAAGAATCATGTTGATTGTCTAATATTGTATTATCTTATCATCTTTGTTACCATGGCATGTTAGTTTAAAAATTATTTTATTTTCATTAGTGTGAAGAGACTTAGATAAAATAGTACTTAAGTTCACCTTAAACATGAGATCTTCTATAGTATATTATTTTATAAATATTGAGGAAGGTAAAATATTTTAGTAAAACAATAATAAACTTAATGGTTGAATTCATAAATTGATTGAATTATTTCTTAAGGTAGAAAACATGGGTATATTATTGGGGAAACCCTAAGAACTATTTTTTGATTATGAGGTCATACTATTATTTTCAAATCATAAAAATAAATTATAGATATCATAAGTAGAATTGAATTAAAGTATAAATAAACATTTTGAATGTTTATAAAGAGATGTCAGTAAAGGCAAGGATAAAGTTATACAATAAAAAATAAAAATTACTTATTTCTTGAAATTGGTATTATACATAATTACTATAGAATTTAGATGTTATTTTACATCCATGACTAAATTCACAAGTGATTATGTGGTAACAAAATAAACCCCTTTTTGGCCTAGTAGATAGTGTGGATCCTAGCTTGATAGATATTACATTTGTTTGTGGTTGAAAAAAAAATTAGAAAATATTTATGGTTTAAAATTGTGTAACATTTTGGTAAAATGCAAATTAATTTAAAAAAATCTCAAAATTATGTTTATAAGGATCTTATGTATTTTTTTTAAACATGACTAATGCTTAAATAATTTGGATAAATGAGTGAAATCCTAGAAATCTTATAACAATTTCATGTAAATATTTAATGATATGAAATCACTAAGAATGTTTTCTTGTAAATTATATAACAATGGCTATGACATGTTTATTCCATGATTAAACTTGGAAAATAAACTATTACTATAATATTATACTATCAAGGAAGACTAAATGTTCAGTGTCATTATTAATTAAATTTGAAGGTTATGTATAATAAAAATAGATTTTTCTCTTTGTTATTACATAAAGGGATAATTTTCATAATTTGAGTTTAGAGCGAATAATAAACCTTGTTAGTATTATTGATTCTTCTTAAGTGAACAATGTATAGGACTAAAGTACTATTATTACACTTGTTAATAAATTAGAAGATTACCCTCTCATTTACTCATATGAATGTTGGAAAGGTAATTTAATAAATGTCCTACCTCAATTTGCTTAAGTGGCAAGGAATATAATTAAACCCTAGATCTATGTCATGTATCTTGATTAGTGAGGTAAATAGATCCATTTATATTATAAGTATTCCTTTGTTGCTATAATTTAGAGGTAAAGGCCCATAATAATAAGATAATTAAATATAGATAAGGAATATAACTATGAGTTTATTTTTTGAATTTATGCTAATTACTTAAGCTATAAGTGGTTTAAAATATTTTTATGGTTACCAAAATGAGATTATAATAGTCACATACATGTTCATTTTAAACTGATGGTAGTAGTTATTCATGTATAAGGATTTTTTTGGAATTTGTATATGAAACTCTAAAATGCCTAAAATTTTTGGTTCAATTTTTATATGATGTGATATATGGTATCAAAGCTTAGTTGTAGTCTAGGGAACATTGGGTAAATTTTGTACTAAAAGTGTTTTGGTATTTCTCAAGAAGGTGAAAACATAAGCTAAAAGAGGTAATACAAATGATTATAGTGATATTATTGATAATCATGGTCATGATGAAAATGTTTCTAAAAATGACCATGTCAACAACATTGTTGAGGGCAGTAGTGGTAATGCCAACAATAACCAAGTTGGTCATAATTTTGTCTTTGATGAAATTTTGGGTGTATTTCATAACATCCAAGTCAAAATGGAAGCATATGGTCAAAGTTTAACCCAATTGGAAAATATATAAAAAGGATGGTACCTTGAGACTTTGCATTAACTACTACATGCTAAGTAAAGTCACCTTCAAGAAGAAGTATCCCATCCCTCAAACTAATGATTTATTATTGGAGAGTTGTCATTTTGATGTCATGGAGGTTCCCTAATGAGTGGATGAAGTGACTTTTTATTATATGTGACAATGAGAAAGTGTACAATGTGCTTGATCTTGGATGACAAAGTGAGTAATGTACTTGTTATAGTATGCTTTATGTATGTTTGGTTGATCTTTAGTATTGACATAGTTTGAGAGGATCAGGGATGAGTATGAAGGTTTAAAAATGTAAAAGGGGTCCTAAAAGATATGATACATTATTTTAGAGCCTATGTTCATAAGTATAAATCATATAGTTGATCATAGTTTTCATCTAGACACTTTAGGTCCAATGGCAAAAAAGATGAGTTGGCAGTTTGATGACATCACCATTGTCATGTGAGAAGGATTCAAGGGGAGATGATCATATGGTTATGATCACTATTGTCCCTAATTATTATGTGTTAGATATCAAGTCATGCATCGAAGTGAGGTCAAATTTATGAGGATGTAAAGTTGGATTTTAAGATAGATTTCACTATTTTCCCATACTTAGCCAAATTTGCAAAGTGGTTAGAAAGAGCTAAGTAAGCATGTTGATGAGGTTAGCATTCACACATGTGGACATTTTAGGTGAAGGTGATCATATGGGTTTATTCACTCTTAGACCTACTTTATTTTCACTAATTTTTAGATCATGTGATGTAGCACATTAGAAGATATACTTTCGCAAAGTTAGGCTTTCAGGTAGATTGATTATGTTTTTCCATACTTAGCCAATTTTGTAGTGTGTAAAAAAGAGTCGAGTGAGTACTTTGAAAGTTTTATATCTTGAACATGTGAAGGTGAAAATAAAAACTAATCATATGAGTTTGTTTATTTTTAAATAGATATCATTTTCACTAAATTTGAGATCATGTATTATAACATGTCAAAAGATATGGCTTATAAAATTTGGTCTCTTAAACAAATTTGGACATTGTTGGCTTTGTGACAGAAGTTGATGAGAAGGCATGTTGATGGAATTATATCTTACATAAATGAGAGTTCTATGAATAATGTGTCATATGGTTGGATTTTACTAAGGAAGGAGATTATCTAGTCTAAATTTGAGATCCTATGGGTAAGCACATAAGAAGTTATTAAGGATTAAAAATGGGCACTCATGTATATTTGATAGGGTTCCCATAGTTATTTTTAAAGGTGTTAAATCTCAAGCAAGATCGATGGTGCAAGAGTGATCCAAAGAGTCAGTTGGTAGAGAGTTGAGGATAGGTGCATGATGTTTAACATCTAAACAAAGGTACAAGATCTTGATCCAATGGTGATCAAGAGTCTATATTGATAATCAAAAGGTGAGCATTGATTAACAAATTCCTTATTGATCTATAGAGATTGATGGAGTACATTAAGTCAACATTTTGAGAAGGCATGAGATGAGGTCAAAGTTATAAAATTTTAATGTTTGGATTTGGTGGTATATGCATTAAAGTTTGGACATGATAGATTGTATGAGATTGATCTTGAGCTGAGAGTTTATGAGATTTAAGCATTGTGTTTGAAAGATAAATGTGACCATTGTTATTTGAATATTTGAATTTGCAAATAAATAAAAAGTGTATAGTTTTTAGATGATATATTTTGATAGAAGATAAATTTTCTCATGTTTTAAAAATCAAAGTGGTAGAGGAATCTATGGTACATCCATTAAACCTAGTTTAAAGATTTGGAAGTGAGTACAGACAAAGTTATTGAGCCTAGAAGTTGAATGTATATTCATACATGTTCTACAAGTGACTCGAGAAGGATATTCGAGCTTGTACTGTTGTTGTTTTGATGTCTCACAATGAATTATCTATTGGGGAGTATTTTAGACTCTATGAGGAAGCTATATTTAGATTTTGGAGATATGATCAATTTATCTTGAGTATGAACAATACTTAAGAAGTTGATAGTGAGTTTGTTTATGGTGACTGTATGCATAAGGTCTTTGTTTGAGTTATTTGAACATACACAAAGGCAAGATAAGTTTATTATGATAATTTGAGTTCTTAAGGGACATAATGAGTGGACTTATTTAATTAGAAGTGTTCTTATGTTATTGTTTTTCTCAAGGGTGAGCTATATGGGTGGATAGGTCTCCATGAGACTTATAAGAGCTACAAGTGCCTTGTTGAAAAGGTGTAGCTACTTAAAGGTGACCCATATGTTCTATGGCTAATCAATTTAGATTTTAATGAGCCTTATCTTCATATTATAGATGTCTTAAGGGTTAAGACATGTCTAATGGTTGATGAAGATGGTGTTGATCAAATATTGCTATATAAATAGTAGAACCAAAGTTGATGGGTTATAGACATGAGAGAGAGACTAAGGAGGGAAGTGAGAGAGTCTTGTGTGTGTGTTGGGGAGTGAATCAAAGGTAGAGTTCCCTAAGGATGTATTAAAGAGCATAATAGATTTAGGATTATTGATATTATTTATTGATCATAATTTTTTTGGTAGAATAGAGAGCTTGTTGTTTGAGTGTGACTGAAGGTGAAGTGAGATAAGCTAAGGTCCATCATCAAGTTTTATTGGCATCAATTCAAAGGTGGATTTGTTCATAGGTGTTTTTGTGTTATCTTAGCATCTAAGTTGGTTGTATCCTCTTTGTAAGTTAAAACTTACTAAAAGGTTTGATTATTGTTGCAACTATGCTAGATAGGTGTGGTATCACCTTATTGGATTGGTGTCTCACTAAATAAGGATTATAGTTCATTAATCAGTTATAGCTAGTCTACATTGGATCTTGTTTTATAGGATAGTAGTCCAAATATTTTTCCAGTTGGTTTTATTCCCCAAGAGGGTTTCTCATATATGTTATGTGTCTTGTGATTGATCTTACATTGTCTCTCTTGCTCATTTCTATGAATGTTTTTTATACTTCATGAATGCTTGAGTTAATTGATTAAGTATTTACAAAGATCAAAATTGAAGTTGGATTATTTGGGTTCACTGATTCACCCCCCTCTCAGTGATTTTACCTTTAATAATTGGTATCAAAGTGAGGTCCTTTAGTAAAATCTTGATAGCTTGAAGGTGATCCAAGGTACAATGGCTAGTCCAAATATGCAAAGTCATTTCTCTATTAAGCAAGCACTAATGTTCAAAAATATATGAGACTACATTAGCTAATGTATAGACATCAAAAATATGCAAACCTTGATTCTGAATGGCAAAACACCACTGAACTACCTTAGGATGCCATTGGGGCCAATTTGACCCTTCAACCTGTCAATGAGCCTAACCAAGGTTAGTTTGACCAACTGACTTAACCTAAATTTTTACCTACTTTGTACCTTGGCCCTCAACCATAAATGGTAAGGATGACCACCGAAGGTCACCCTAACCATTGTCAGTCAGGGTCCACTAACCCAACCACTAACAATCAAACACTTCACCTTGCTTTTCTAAAAATAGCTCATCTAAATTTTCATGTGAGGCATTGCATGCATGAGTTATAATTATAAATCCTAGTTAACATCTTGTTCCACCTCTTCCTCCTTACCTATAAGAATAAAGGGTTAGGAGGTGAAAAAAGCCACATCTAAAACTATTAAGAGATTTTACATCTAGAGATTTCTTTTACTGGTGTTCTTTCAACAATCTAGTAATCCATCCACCATGATAGAGAGATAACTTTCCACCACCCATAAAATGACAACCAAGTACCATTACTCTACAAGAATCATGCTAGTCTCTATCAATGAGCCAACCTCTTTAACGACTCATCCAATCAATCTTTTGTAAACTAAGTATTTATTTCCCAATATTCATTTAATTTATTTGTATTTCAAAATCATCCCAACACTAACCCATCTCTTGGAATCTAACTTTGTGATCTTGTCAATTAGCTATTTATTTCCTATAGCCTATACACAATAACCACTGATGGTTTGTCCAATCGTTGATGGTTACCTTAATCACTGATGATCACCTTAACCATCGATGGTAATCTCAACCATTGATGTTCATTGCGGTAGAGAATAAAAACAAGTTATTTTCACCCTCTTACCTCTAACCAAACCCAAATTTTTGTGTCCTTGCCTATTTGCAGGCCCCTGCCTAATATTTTTTTTAGACCCAAGCCATTTAGCACTAGTATTAACTTGATTGTTAGTCATTTATATTCTATTACTTTAAAAATCATTTCTTGTGTTCAATTTCAATACCTTTTGACTATTGATGCAAGTACTCTATATCCTATTTTATAAACTTAATTATTTAAACTATGTGGATTGAAAGCCCCTGAGGAAGTTCTTGGTTATGGGATCTAACTAGCACTAGGAAATCCACCCAGCTATCTATTTAACCAACCATTTGATTTAGTGATGTCTTATTTGTAGGTCATCATCCTTAGCCAAATAAGATATCTCCATAATTATCTAATTCATTGCATGCATAATCAAATAAGTTTTTCAATCATACCCATATTTAGTTTCTTCTTCTTCCCTTCTCAAAATATAAATTAAAATTCACTAAAACATTATGGCATACCCAATGAGACCCTTGTGTCTTTACTTGGGTCTATTTTTTTTCATCTATATATTCTCCTCTCTATTTTGTGCTCATAAGTGACATCAAAGTTTCTTTTTGGCTCAAAATTGATTGCATAAATTGATTGCTTGTAAATTTAGCTCACATCATCTAAAGAAAATTAAATTAATCCTATCATAGCATCACTTTTGTTGTACACACTAAACCAAACCAAATTAATCAACTAAACATAAAACAAACTTGTGATAAGGCTTGACTACAGTCACCTTACCCTTTCTCGATAATCCTAGTTGGAGGTCATTACCAAGGGGAGAACCAACTTAGCTTTCTGGTTGAGTATAAACTCTTGAAATTGGTATATATTAGCTAAGAACCTAAAACCCTTATCGCTAAAGTGTGTGAAGTGAAATGGTAGGCCCCAATAATAAGACACATATTGATTTCCAATACAAATTCATTTTGAGAGCCTAAACAACTTGAAACCATCCATAGCCTTATTTTCTAGTTCCCACTTTACAAGTCAATTCTAGTCACATAATTTCTTGAAATCTTAAGGCATAAACCAAAAGAGAGACTAAAAATAACCTTTATGACTTAACATAATTTTTAGAGTTTGATTTCTTTTCTTGATCATTTCTTTTCTTCTCTCTGTTTGAGTGGTGAGATTGTTTGTGCATTCTCTCTCCCTTTCCTTGGATGGTTCTAACTCATTAGTAGTGAAAGAACCTAGTAGAATAAAACCCATCACCAAACTAGTCAACCTCTTATAACTCCTCATCCATGGAATACATCTCTAAACTAACAAACTCTCCTCACCCTTTGGGAATTCCTCCCTTCCCTTAGGAAGTTCCCCAAGGGGATGTAGATTTTACCACCTTCTTAGATAATAATCCTTTGGCCCTTTAGTATTACCTTAACACTATGCCTCACTATACCCATGCCTTAGTTCTACCTATGGACCCACTTTATGGCATGCCTTCCCACCTTATGGGAAACACTTCTATTTCCATAGTCACTACCTAACAATTATCTAACTAAGCTTCTTCTTCTACCAACAATCCCTTTGATACTATTATGGAAAACTAACCTACCCAACCTAAAAATACCCTTATACCTTCCACCCCCACTAATAAATCATATACCTTAGGAGCAACCCAACAATTAACCACCTATACTCCCCTCACCATGGGAATACCTACCACTAGTATTACTAACCTTCCTTTAACTAATTCTAATCTACTAACCACTACCCACTTCAAAACCTTATGGTGCTTATACCTTCTACCTTACCACCCATCAACATAAAGGTCACTACCCTTCCTTTGATCATTAACCTAACCTCTATTCCTACCCAATAGGTGTATATTTACCAAACCTAGGTTACATCCCTAACCCACAAGGGCATGTAAATCTACCTATTACCCAGCTACCTACATCTACCTTCCCCTACATAGCATCCACCCAACCATCAGTTTTTACCTACCCATATGTGGCCACTCCTCAACCTCCTACCAATTATTAGTATGCCACTCAACTACAAAAATAGTATGCACCTTACAACCCTTCAAGTTCACAACCCCAAATAGATCTAATGAAAATTCTAGTGGATAAGATGACCGCTCTAGAGTCATCTATTTCTGGGGCTCATAACATCCTATCATATGATCATATTTTTAATGAAACCATTCACCCATCTATCCTTATCAGACCATATCTTTCTTAGTGGGAACTTCCCAAGTTCTCCAAATTTTATAATAAGGAGGATCCCTAATAACACCTTAGGGAATTTATGCATGCATGTTATTTGATTACCTATGATGTTTCCCTCCTTCTTCATACCTTCCCTATGTCCCTATTCGGTTTATCCTTAGACTAGTATAGTTCCATAACCAAGCACTCTTTGTTCTCCTTCACCCAATTGGCCCAAAAATTCTTAGATCATTTTTTGATAAATATATCAAAGAAGGTTTCCATCACTGACCTTTACTCTATTCATAAATTTGATGATGAATCCATTGCTGATTTTGTATCTCATTGGAGGAGCCTAATCAACCAACTTTCCTTTTCCTTGCCCCAACATGAATTGATTGAACTCTTTTCTCTAGCATGTGTCAAGCACATCTCTTCCACATTGTGTGTTTATAGATTTTGAACCTTTGATGAGGATTTTACCATGGCACATAAATTAGAGAATAGATCTATTGATGAAGGAAAGCTAAAACTAAAAAATAAAAACTCTAGCTACAAAACCAATGAGGTTTCCTCCTCTAAATCGAATAACCAAACCAATACCAATGCCAAGAGCAAGGGAACTATGAATGTAGTTTTCCTTAAAGTTGTTTCTCCACCATCTATCAACTAACCAAATTCCTCTAGTTCCTCAAAGCAAAACACAAGAAACCAAAACTAGAACACCCATAAGTAATTCACTCCACTTGGAGAATCTTATGCTTTAATCCTAGAGAAGTTGATAAATGATAATATCATATAACTTCTTTTTATCAATCCCTCCTCAATAGTTTGATTTTTGTCATCTTGCACCTATTTGGTACAATGAGAATAACCTATGTGGTTTCCATCAGGTAGTAGGGCATGATGTTAGTAGGTGTAATACTTTCAAAAACATTGTCTAATCCCTCATTGACAAGGGGGAGCTTGTGATGGAAAACCCAAACTCACCTCAAAACCAAGTCTTTGACATTTTTAGGCAACCTTTCCCAATCATGCACATACCAAAATTAAGATCAATAATTTTGAGTGTTCTGATGATGCCCATACTATTAACGTGGTTCTCAACATGCTCATTAGTGAAGAACCTACCACCCAATCCACCTATTCTTAACCCTCTCCACTTATTAAGGTAGTGGAGTTACCTTCTCCTCTTTTGGAGACCCAAATAAAGGAATCACCCCTTTCTCCACCTCCACTTGTTGAGGTAGTGGATTCACTTACCACCCCTCATTTAACTGACATACTGGAATAAGTACCCATTTTACCTTCTCCCTCAACTATCAAGAAATTTACTATGCCTTTGGAGATCATTCCCAAAGAGTAATCCCCCATGTCTACACTTCCCAAAGAGGGGCCACCTATTCAAACCTTGTATCCTTTTATTGAGGAAAAGGACAAGGTTGTCATCCCTTTATCTCAATCTATGGGCTTATCTTTAAATTCCACTATCTAGGGAACAAAACAAGTATATAAACCATTCTCTAGGTTAGTACAAAAATTGGATTTTATCTCCAACCCTAACATGGATTTATCCTCCTTTTGGTAGTAATTAGGGCTCCCTTATATCACCAAGGAGGAACCTCTTACCAAACCTTTATTAAACCCACCCACCACTCCTATTATCCAAACCCTTGTCTTATCAATGAAATTGATAAAGACCTCTACCAACCCAAATAGCTCTTAAACCATTTAAGATACTGAAACCCCATACAACCAAATCAACTTCCTTAACCAAACTGACCAAGTCAACCAAAAACCTTAGCACCTTCCCTACATAGAGCCTTAACCACCCATTTGTGAAAGTGGAGCTTACCTCACCAAATGCAACAACTAAATGCCATAACAAATCAACCAAGGAGGTAAATCCACCAATAATCTAGAGGTACAAACTTATACCTCCTTTAACCTTTCCCTTTATCTTGGGGCCTCATCCCTCCACTCTGATTAGGAAGCTAATTGTCCCAACCAAGACCCAACCATCAGTATTGGTTACACTAACACACTTGATTTTGGACACACCTATCTTCCATGAGTCATCCATAAAAATAATACCTACCCTAAAACCTCTTACCTCCAACCTATCAACCTCTACCTTACCAAGACCCAAACCATCAACTAATAATTTTACCTTACCCAAACCTTCTACCATCAATCTCACTTCCAAAAATACTTCCATCTCACCAACTAAGACCAAAACCTCTAAACCTTATCCAAATTTAATTGAATCCTACTCAACTATTTTCCAAAGGTTATTTCAAGTTTCTTGCTTGACCTTACCCCCTATTAGGCTATTCAAACTTCTTGATCTAAAACCCATCTGGTATAACAACCACCAAGTGTGTTCTTATCATAGGACACCAAGCTATGACATGGAGAACTACAAAGATCTCCAAACCATTATCCATTAGCTCTATGATGAGGATGATCTATTAATGTAATAACCTCCCATGGGTCCATTACCAATCCAAAAACCAAAAAACACTAGCCAAAACCTACGTATTCCCCCACTCTCACCTCAAAGTGACAAGGAACCAAACAAATCTCCTACCCCAACTCCTCCCTCTATCCATACCATCCATGTGGTCACAAGAGCACAATAGAAGGATAAAGGTAAGGACAAAGTTTCAATCCCATGGACATACCCATATTTTACCTCCTAATCAAACCCTACCCAAACATCTTCACCTTCATCCAAACCTAAGGTATCTATCTTGGGTACCTCCCGATCGAACCCTTTTGAATCCATCAAGAGAGTGGTGCTCAAATAACTTCACTAGACCCTTGTGAAGACGAGCTTATATGAGTTTATTACTACTTCACCTCATCATCACTAAGTAATGATTAAAGAATTATACTTAGTAGAGGTCCAACTTAAAGACCCTCAACCTCTAACATCCTTTTTTGGCACTCTCCAAATTTATAACCTTGTCACCTTCAAGGATTCAAAAATACATTCTATCTTGATGAGCCAGATCCCCCTTTCTTCATTACTGCTTACATCAACCCATCCCACATCAAATGGGTCATGATTGATGGGGGAACTAGTATTAACATCATCTCCTCCCATGCCTATAACCAACTTAACATACCAAACAATGTCATGTCTAAAACCTCAACCATCCTCCAATCCTTTAACAACACCATGACCAATACCCTAGGAACTATTGTCCTTCATATCTATGTATGATCTTGCATGCTCCCTAAAATATTTGATGTAGTGGAAGGTGAATTCCAATACAATGTTTACTAAGATGACCTTGGATCCACTCCATGGGTTGTATCCCCTCCACCCTTCATTATTACATTAAATTTGAGCATAAAAGGCTAGGTCATCACCATCTAGGCTAACCCAAGTCCCTTCTCGATATGAAACATGACCTATCAACCTAATGATGTCTTCCTACATCCATCTAATACACCTTAATTAACCAAATACAAGCCCTCAACCATAAATAATTAGCTCACATCTTATTCTACCAATGAGGCATCAACTAGCTCATCGATCCCCTCCAGTTAGATCCCTACCATAAACCACATGGAATCTACATTCCAATATATTTCACTAGGGGAATACTGCCTCCTCACACTTGATGTTTTCCCTACTCCCTAAGAGTATGGGAAACTTGACCACCAACTTGGGTATAACCCCAACATTAGGGCCATTTTTCCCTTTGGACCTTCACATTATCAAACATGTTTCATCTATAGGGGACTCAACAAATGCCTTAGCACTTCCACTATGTCTCCTTCACCTAAACCATTCACCTCTAGCTTTTCCTATCTAAATAAGCTAAAGTTTGCCAAGATATACTTACATAGGTGTGATAGGAAGGGATTTGGTCTTGGATGATCTAAGCACGGCCCACATGAGTTGATTTCCATTTAGACTAGAAAACCCCATGAGAAACATGGCCTTGGTTTCATTTTACCCACCAATGAACAAACTAAACCACCTACCACCACAATTTTTTAGGAAGAAATTCCTCCCTCACCAATTTCTCCCCCACATGTAAGTGAGAATGAGGACATCATCCCCCTAACTTTTTTTTCATCAACATGATCAACCTCAGACCCCTAACTTATCAAAAGGAGGGATCAACTATAACCATCCCTTTGACCCATCCTGAGTGATATGAGATGACTCTCCTACCATTTATACTATTCAATACTAGGATGATGATTCCTTTCTCACCTACCTTGGTACCCTATATTATTCCATCTATAAATCCCTTCTTCTTGAGACTTTGAAAACGTTGAATGAATCCACCATGGATATCAACTTGGGCACTCTGAACAACCCCCACATTATCAAAATTGGTCAATCATTAAATTATAAAGAACTTATGGACTTCCCCTCTTTCCTCTAAGACCACAACATAGAATTTTATTGGTCTTATAGTGACATTCCTGGAACTAACCCCACCATTGCCACCCATAACATAGTCAATAATTGTGATGCTAAGCCAATCAAGGAGAAACTTTGGCTCATGCACCCTTGTATAGCCCTTCTCATCAAAGAGGAGATTTAACACCTCATATCTATCAATTTTATTCAACCCATTGACTATCCCTAATGGGTTTCAAATGTTTTACCTATCATTAAATCCATATAGGGACTAAATTTGTGTGGACTTTCATGACCTCAACCTTGCTTACCCAAAAGATGACTTTCCTTTACCAAGCATCAACCAACTAGTTGATCTTATAGCTAGCCATAAGATGTTATCTATCATAGATGTATTCTTGGGTTATAATTAGATCCTAATTACCCTTAAATATCAACACAAGACCACCTTACCACCCCATGGGGGACCTTATACTATAGATTCATGCCTTTTGGACTAAATAACACTAGTGCAACCTACTAACATGCCCATGACTTACATCTTCCATGACCTTATCCACATGATTATTAAATATTATGTGGATGGTCATTTTTGGAAATATAATCTCTAAAAATAACATTTAGTTGTTCTCAAGATTATCTTTAAGTGCCTCATCCATTACCATGAATACCTTAATCCCAAGAAATGCATTTTAGGGTCTTGTTCAGAAAGTTCCTTGGATTTATCATTTCCCTTTAAGGAATAAAATTTGATCCTTCCAAAATCAAAGTGATCCTTGACATTATTCCTCTAATCAGCCTTAATAAACTATGGATTTTTTGTGAGAAGCTCTAATCCATCTATCACTTTATCTCCCAACTTTTGGACTGATGATAACCCTTCTACCACCTTATAAAGAAGGATGCATCTTTCAAGTGGAATAATGACTATCAAAATGGCCTTTAATTCACTCAAATAGTACCTTTTATCTCCACCTATCCTCACCCCTCCCAAGGATTACCAACCTATATACTTTTATATCTCCTCCATTGACCAACATCCATAGGGGCAATGCTTGCTTATCAAGATAAATAACATAGAGATAAATCCACCTATTACATTAGCCACACACTTGTTGATTATGAGACTCAGTGCACCAATACCAAGAAACTTTGTTTATATTTAGTCTTCATGTCTACCAAACTTCACCACTACCTTCTTAACCATAAAACCTATGTCATAATTGATACTGACCCACTCAAGTATATACATTCCAAGCCATACCAAAACCAATGTATAGCCAAGTGGCTCACACTCTTAGTAGAGATTAACCTTGAGTTCAATAATCAAAAGTTAATTAAAGGGAAAGTCATCACTAACCAATTGGTTGAGGCACCATTATCAGACAACCAACTTCCCTCATTTTTAGTTTGTTCTTGATGAGTCCATCACAACCCTCTCTCAGGAAGACTTCACCTATTAGGTCACCATGTTATTTGATGGTTCAAAGTGTCAATGTGGTGGGGGAGATAGAATCATCCTTATTCCCTTTGATAGTGAGCCTCTTCCTTTGTCTTTCAAGATTTACTTTTAATGTGCCAACAATATGTCCAAGCACAAAGTCCTAGTGATAGACCTTCACACCTATTTAGCCTTAGGAAGTCAAAAAAATCCATATCTTTGGTGACTCCTAACTTGTGGTCAATCAAATAAATCAATATTACCAGTGTAAGTCTTCATAATGGTATAATCTTAACATCATTTAAATACTACCACATCCAGTCAACCTCATGATCTAGCAATAAGTTCAGTAAAACCATGACTTCCCTTCCCTCTCAGATCTCATATGCACTTTCTAACTCTAACCTATCTATCATCATCCATAGACTTACCCAACCTTCCTATGTCAAACCAAATTTTTCCCACCATTTTCAATGTGGAAGAGACCTAACCTGACCTTTGGTATCAACATACCTTTGGCTACCTCAACCTTTCCATCATTCCTTTTGGTCTTTCTAGGAATGATCAAAGAGAATTTAACTAAATTACCTCACATTATACCATTAATGGGGGGAATTATTTATAAATATGGATTTGATGATCTCCTCTTTCATTGCCTATATAATCATGAAGCCTCTTATGCCATCAAGGAAATGCCTGATGGTATTTGTGGGGGTCACTTTAGTGTCCTCGCCATAGCTAAGCACATCCTTCACCTTAGCTATTATTGACCTACCCTTAACCAATACTATTATGATTATGTGAAAAAGTGTCTTAAGTTTCAACAACATGCCAATTTTCATCATGCACCTAGCCATAGTCCTTTATGTTTCTATTGATTTCTAGCCCTTTTCACAATGGGGTCTAGATGTTATTAGTGAAATTAAGCCCTATTCCCTCATAGTGACACCATTATATCATCACTATGATTGAATATTTTACCAAATGGGCCAAAGGCTATTCCTCTAGTATCGACCAAAATGGAGAAGATTATTGACTTTATCAACCATCACATCATCTACCACTTTGATGTTCTTCACAAAATTATCATCGATAATGGTAAATATTTTTAAGAATAATTAAGTCCAAAGTATTTATGATACATTTATAATTAAGTTAAATTTCTCCTTGCCCTATTTCCCTCAAGAGAATGGACAAGTCAAGGCCTCTAACAAAAATCTTAACAATATGCTCACTAAAATGGTTAATACATCTAGCTGGGATTGGAATTTGTACATCCCCTTCACCTTATGGGCATACCACACTAGCAATCAAACCCTTATGGGAGATACCCATTTTTATCCTATGTTTAGATTAGAGGTCATCTTGCCTCTTGAAGTCCAAATACCTTCTCTTTGCATATCTTTTCAAGATCTCATTAATGAAGATGATTATCATCAACACTGTTTAGCCTGGCTTGAGCTACTTGATGAGTGTCACTTAGATACCCTTACCCATATTCATGTCTATCAAGATCATGTTAAACATGCCTATAAAAAACACCGTAGAGTGTGAGAATTCAACATTGGAGACCTCATCCTAAAGGAAAATCAACATGTCACCAATATGGAGAAAAGTAAGCTAAGAAATTTTGCTTTCAGTTGGCTTGGACCCTATATCATAACCCACAAGTATGGATCAAGAGCTTACCGATTGTCCTCTCTTGATGGAAACCTAGAGCCTCAACCCCTTAATACTTTGTATCTACATTCATTCTTTTGTTAATAAGGATCAAGATTCACCTTCTATCTAACTTAATCTCATCCCTTGCTTAAAAACTACATTCATATCCCTATTTTAGGGGAAACTAATTAAAACTGAATCATGTGATTATCTATCACAATCATAGCCTAATATTGACATATGGGTACTATGGCTCTACCCATGGCATGATTATCATGATACTTTCCACTCCTTTCTATGATGGATTCCCATGATCATTGTCACCTAAACCTCTTTACACCTAATCAACCTTCTTATGTTTTTAGTTTTTCCTTCACAAAGGTGAACCCTTTAAGCCTATATAATCATGTCTATGTAAGTCAAAATAAAACAAAGCAAAAATAAAAAAGAGAAAAATCATTACCACAAACAATCATGGGTCATTCCTAAGCATTCATAGATTACTCCTTCAAAAGATAGCTGCATAAGCATACTAAAATTTCACAAATATAGGGTAGACTACTCCTTTGAAGGACAACTGTCACAAAGCCTTGAATAAATAAAGTAAACTTAGACCACTCCCTTGAAGGATGGTTGAGTAAAACATTTGTCAAAAGCATAGCAATTTCTTGGAAGCTTCCTACATCGATCAACTTTGCATATACAACAATAATAAATAAAAAATACCTATTATCAAAATCAAAGTAATCTTGAAATTTGTAATTGGCTGTCATACAAAAAAAATAAGGTGGAAGACATAAACAAAATCCCACATCGATTAGTCTATACCTAGTATGACATAGACTTATTTATATTGGCTCTTCATAAACCTACAAAAGAGGCATGTTAGTCTCACAATAAGGTTTCATTTTTCTCCATCTCCCCTTTAT
>JARHVA010006242.1:0-200000 GCA_037957365.1 Torreya grandis
GATTTTGGAATTTATAAGATCCTCCAGCTTAATATGGTGAAGCCCTACTCATTTGTATGACTTTTATCAATGAATAATATTATTTTTTACCTCATTATATGACTACAATTATGTGTATGTATGGATATTTGATCTTGTTAATTGATTTGATTAGCCTTATCTGACATGTTGTCCTCACCTAACACATATATGCAGCTAATAAACTTCTCTTATAGGTCATGTGAATTGTCCAAGTAAGATGTAAGAGTTAAGTGTACATATCTACTCATTAGTGTCATCTTATACCTCTTGTTTATTTCTCCTATAATAATCATCTATCATAACCTTCAAATTTAAAAATTGATCTATTAGATTTAGATTAGGATTAGTGTATGTTCAGACTACTCTCATGGTTGATTTGTACATGCAGTTGGTTGCTAGTGGTCAATTAGTTTGGTACATCACCTCCTTAGTTATGTTGTTTTCAATCATCTCTAACCCTTTACCTTATAAAAAAAGTAGTAGTAGAATTTGTAAGTGACATATCAAATGGATTTATCCCTTATTTAAAGGTTCAATCCACATTTTAGGTCACCCACAACTTAAGATTTTTCCCATGTATCACCTTAAGTGAGGAGGCTTGAACAACCTCCTCAAGGGTGCATCTTTTAGTGATAATAGTTAACTAAGTTTTATAATATATTAATGTCACAAATTGTTTATGTTGAAAAATTACATGTATTCATGCATGATATTCATGTTTTATTTCTCACATCATGTCTTGTGTGTATTTTTTGCTTTGTCTTTTGGACATTTTAACATGTTAATTTGTGTGGATCAAGGATTTCATTGTATGTTTATATGAATGTGATTTATATTTGAACATGTCACATATATGTGTCCCATTTACCTTATATAGTGTGCTTTGTGTGATTATTTTTAATATTTGTATGTGTGTATCATGACCATGTCACTTATTTGCTCAATTTTATTAGTTTTTTATGATATGATGGACATAATGCATCTTCCTATCCTTTTGATTCCATGATCGATATCATGCATCCCTACCAAAATAGTCTTATTAATATTTTAGTACTTAGTGTTCATTAATTATTTGTGCACTTTATTGCTAATGTATATTTTGACAATGTTAGTATCTATGTTTGTTTTTACTTGATTCTCATATTACTATTTGGCTTAGTTTACATATGATGATTCTGTGTTCCTCCATGTTAACACTACTAATCAATTATAAATATTTTCATAACATATATTGCATAAATTTTTATTTTTATTTAAGTTATTTCATAGGTTCAAATACTCACCTCAATAGAGAAAGCATACATAGTGGCTTGTCTCAGAGACTAAGATTTTATAGTGTAGTACACATACAAAAAAATTAGGTCTTACATAATGAATCATAGTCCAAACCCAAAAATAAATTTTGAATAACATAAATCCATTTAGACAAAATTATAGGTCAAACATGTCCAAAACAGGGCATTATTATCCCAATAGGTATAAAATAATTATTTTTAGAAATTTTCAAAAACATAGGTATTACACAATAGTTAATGACATGTATACAAACTTAGATTCTATAAAAATACATAGGTTTACTCAATTTTTGGGAATCACGCATGGCATGTGTTCCAAGTTGTCATAAAGGTTTTTTATTATAATTTCAGTTATTATTACTTAGTCTCAAAATCCATACACACCCAAAAATCATATTAGGGGCATGTGAGTGGCACATGACTACCTCATTTCTCATTTTTATTCCATATTTATAGTTGTAATGGTAATTCATATAATTATCCATTATGTATACACTAGAATCATATCATAATATCTATTTTCATCAATTTTATAGTACACATTAACCTTATTCCATCTGTGATAGTTGGTTTACTTTTACACTAGGTTTTCACTAGAATAATCTATTTGAATTCATACATAGATTCTAAACCTTGATACTACTTTTGGTATGTGGTGATGGATTCAATCACACCTTTATTTCTAAATAACACTCAAATTTCAATTGTTAATGGGGAATGTACAGTCCAATCCAAGCTATTCAACAAAGATGAAATATCCAATGGTCTTACCCTTTATAGTCACCAATTTTTTAACTAGAAAATACAATGGTTCACATACCTAATTAGGTGTATTCATTACCTATTATTATTTATATGTTTTTATTATCATTTGATTTCCTATTTATATATTAATTTAAGACTTATTTATATATGGTTTATTGTGAATTCACATGAATCATAGTTCAATGTTGTGGCCTGCATTCAAGGCTATATTAAGAGGTAAGTTCAGGCACTTACTTTTCATTTTAATCTAGTAATTTCAATTTGATTCATTACTAAAATAAAATGGGGGTAAAATTAGACACATAAATTAAACATTTATTTCTAAAATAGTGCACCTATGATCACTCCTTTTTTACACTTAGCTTGTGCCTCATTCCATGGTCCTTGACCACTCTTACACTCTTATTGTAGATGACTAATCCCCACAAGTAACCAATGATACAAAAATATCCATGTACATCATTATAAGTAACCTAAAATCACTTTGATACTAATCCCAAATTTGATTTTAGTTATGCTTTCCCTCTAGACAAGGTCATCCTATTTGGATAGTTTCACTTCTTGCTATTATCTAGTTCTGCCAGCAATTTCCTCCTATCAAATAATGATTTCTCAAATTAAAATTCATGCAATAGGTCATCCCATAGTTTTATCAATACTAATATAAATAAATTAATAAAATATCACTATAAAACCATTTTTCACAAAAAAGGCTTCCATATTAAAAAAACACCAAGATTCTAATTGCACATTGAGAATAAATTCTTTATTTTTCTCAATTCTAAATACATATAGCCATAGTATCCCTAAGCTAAAGTATGGATAAAACTCCAAGGTCATAAGCCATGTTTAAATCACTTAATAATTCCAATATTACAACATCATTTATAATTTTTCACTAGTATTTCACACACACCACTATAGCATGGGATAACTACATAGAGTTTGATCCCTCTTTGAAGTATTAGTATGTAGGTAGCCCTCAACATAGGGGGTGTTTAGGTAAAGAAAAAATGAAACTACTAACAAATTTATATTATGTGATTGAATTTGTCCTATGGATCTATTGAGATATGGATATAAGAGAGGGAGAAGATATATAATGGTTTTTGTGCTAGATCAAAGGCTCTCACATAGGTAAAAAGAACATACAGGCAAAGGTGAACCTATTAGAATAGTTTTAGAAATATATCATCTATAAGATGTTTTCACTTCCTAAGGAAACCATATCACTATAACCATGTCCAAATATAGTGATATTATCTATAGATATATAAAAAAACCTATTTCAAATCCATAGTCAGTGAACATAGTCACACAACCTATTTTCAAGTCTTAGTCATAGTCTTGCATTATAGTTTTATAGCTAAGTTATATTTACTTATTAATTTCCCATTTTAGAATATTTAAAAATTTATCAAGTTCCAAATTAGTGTTAACTCACCAAAATTCACCCTAGAAGAGGTTGTTTAGACCTCTCCAAGTTTGGTGTAACATGGGATTAGCCCAAGCCTGTAGGTGACCTATAGATGGGATAAACCTCTAGTTTATGGGGATAGATCCCATGGTGAATTAATTGAAATCAAATAACTAACCCTATTAACTTTTTTTTGGTGAAAATGGATAGATAAATTCATGAAATTAAAACCTATTCTAGTAGAGGTGATGCACCAATATGGTTTATCCACTCTATTTGACCTTAACCAACACTAATGAGCAAGACAAGTGACTGAATCGCTATCTCCAAGAACTTATAAACTATAGTGTTTAAAATAGAGTATATAATAGGTAATAATAACATGAGTGTCATGAAAATAATGTTTTATTTAAGACACTTAGCAGTCAAACTCCACTCCAATCTCAACCACTAACACCTTCACATGCTATGGGACCTGCATAAAAAATCTACTAGCATCTAGGTGAGGCAAGGAGATGTAAAGGGAGAAAATATATTTCTTATTAAAATAAAAAAAAATAATATAACACACTAGATACTAACATGGACAAGTTTAAACAATTTTTTATTACTTTAAGAGGTTTATAAGGTACAAACTTAGGTAGAATTTCTTCATACCCAACCAAAGGATCCTTATAATGGCCTTAGAGCCTCATTTTATAGAAAAATGAGAAGATAAGAGAGGTAAATATGGCATGGAAAATACATGGATATGTCATTAATTACCATCATTCATTCAAAAAATAGTTATAATATCCACAAAGATCAGTAACAACTCCCTCAACTCTCTTATGTGTTGACTTGGTGATGAGTGGTCTTCAATGATCATTTGATGCAGAGATGTAGTGGTGGAGGATAATTCAGACTTATTTTAACCCTTTAAAATCATTTACATCCAAATTTATCCAATAACTTCCTCTCTTCATAGTTACAAAGGTCGCATCATGGTCTAATTAGCCTTCATGGAGCTTCTAGGTAACTCAAAAGAGATAGTTAGGTTTGTGAATGGTGCAAACATTAGAGAGAAGGTGAGGACCCAATATTTTGTGAAAATTAAGGTGATATCATGAAATTTACGTTATTATAATTATTATATATATTCATGGTGCATGATATATGAAAAATAGTTAAGAATCTAAGCAATTAAAGTTGTCTTATTCATGTGTGGAAGGATCAAATTTACAATGGTTTCAGTGCATTTCTAATTTTTTTGATGAAATAAATATTTACATGTCTTAAATAGGTTACCATATTCCATATAAATCATCTTACATTGTTTATACACATGTTTGATCCCTATAATGCAAGGAAACATCCATGTTATCACATGTGTAGGATGTAGATAATGTTTCCTCATGTTGCAGAGCCTTTAATACATGAAAATGGAAGTGTATTATGGATTTAGGTTTTATTATGGTTTATTGGAGCCTATAAAATCCTTATCTACCATAATCAAATAGATAATCCACCAAATGATCAAAAAATATAACAAATTATGCCATGTATATGGTGTGATCTCCTTGAAGTTGTAAACAAAGTGTCATTATAATGGCTATGGAGAACCATCAAGTTATGTTAAAACATACATGTTTTTTCCCTAATGGTAATGTTATATTGTTTTTCCCTCATTACAATCACTTAAATATACTCAAAACCCATTATCCTACTCAGGCCTTGAAGATACAAGATCCCATTTAGGCACGTACAAGCTGATTCTGTAGGCTAAGCAAATAAACAACTATTAGGATGGAGTCTTGAGGACATTGAGGATCCTTGTGAAGTAATAAATACCTCTGAATAATTATGGGAGATTAATATAATATGGTTAGATAGAGAAAAACACCATCAACTCACTTAAGAAGACAAGCTTAGTTAAAACTCCTATTACACACACAAGGTTATGGTTGTAAGAGTGAAGAGACTGAAGGTCTGATAGGAATGAGGAAGTTAAGAGGGTTAAAAGGAGAAATATAAGGTAATAAACATGATTATTTTACTCAAGGTAATATTGAATCAGGAAACTTAACCCCTCGCCTTTCACTCACAATCAAAGAAGCTCAAATTATATCTATAGGCATGACTATAGATAAAGGGCAAGCTGAGCAAAGGAACCCTTTATGGTGGGAAAATAGGATAAATTTAAGGAAAATACTCATGTATTCTCAAGATTCATTAGTCTTAATTATAAACTTTGACCCTCTACAATAAATTAATAACCTTGATAAGCTATAAGGCTTAGTAAGCCCAAATAGGCAATCATAAGCCAGTCATGAAGAAGCAGGGTAGCTAAGTGGAAGGTGCCCTTGATAGGAGGTTTAGAGAGTATATTCATAATATGGAGGTCATATGAATTATTTTATACTATTAAAATACCCTCAACGTTCTATATAGATAATAATTTCATACTCATTGTCTTAGGCAAACCTCATTTGAATGTTTATAGGCAAAATATGAAAGGAGAGCTAAAATGTGATGAACCCTGTACATAAGTTAAGTGATAGAGTGAAAAAATGGGCCTAGGAATTTTTATCGTAAATCCTTAAATATACATTGAGTGATTTGGTCCTTTGAGATAGGAAATAAAGAGTCTAATAGCCTAATTAGGCTTAGTAGGCCTAAAACTAACATGTACATGGATGTTCATATAAAGTGAAGACATTTGAAGGTTTGAAGACTATTAAAGGTATAAAAACATTATAATGGGAGGTTATAAAGAAATAAAAATGGTTTAATGATGAAAATATCCTCAATTTTAGCAATTAAAATGTTAAACCAAGACATTAGGGCTACACAAGCCTAGTTATTCATAAGCCCTAGGCAAGAATATGAGAGGTATGTAGAGAATAAGATTAAGGTAAATCTAATATAAAGTGAGTTACCAGACCATAAGAGGATTTTATATGGGTTTATAATTCAATTAAAATTTTATAAGGAGAAAATAGACTACTCAAGTCTTAACACCAATTGGTTCAATCACTTGGCATGAACAATGATGAGCATGGTAGGCCTACATGAGAAAGAGATAGAGATAGTGGCCTAGATAGATGAGGAAAAGTGAAAAAGGTGGATATAAGGTAGATAATGGTGTTATGATAATTTTTAAGACACATATACATTTACTGGTGACTCAAGGTCTTATAACTTAGTCCAATCCTATAAGGCCCAAAACTCTTAGGCCTCAAAACCCCAACCTCCTCCCTATGGCATATCTAACACCCCCATAGTAGAATTAAGACCATGATAATGTGTGTGATGAAATTTTAGGCTCTAAATAACATTTTTTGGATGGAGGAAGGAAAGAAAGTTTTAGATTTGGTCCTAACACCCTTCTTGAGCTCCACTATCCTAGTCTGCCACCTCAAGCTACTAACTCAAATGCTCATATCTCACATGGTAGGATGAATCAGAACCAATTATCTTAGGGGGAATTTTAAACCAATATCAAATCAATATACATGGAGGAAATATTAGGATTAAGGATCCAAACTATATGAATAATCCCTAAGACTATCAACCCACCCAGAATGCTTACCAAGAACTTGAGGGCTACTAACTTTCACTTAGTAATCACTATAGCAAGTACATGTTAGTAGGAGTAGTTAAAGAGTTTAAAGGGTTATATGGGATAATCATCCATGGAAAAATGTTTTGGGTTTGAGGGCTATACTCTATGAATGATCATTAAGATGGTAGGCCACTAAAACCCTTCATAAACCCTAATAGAGACCGAATGGAAGAAAATTTGAATAATTTTCTCCCATATTCCATAAATTGGTCTTGAATACACCTAAAAATAATTTTTAACTCCCATTATTTCCTATTCATGGCATTAGTTTGTAAGGATAGTTGTACAGACCCCACATAAACATTATTTTAGCAATGTTTAAGGATAAATCCAAGGTAAAGAGATTGATAAAAGGTTATATATCTTTGGTAAAAGTATTATGATTTATATTATAACATATCAAGCCATAAAATACTCACAATTATTCTTATAAATACTCCTATAGGTCTGCACCAAATAGGCAATCCAGAAAAAGTAGTAAAAGGTGACCTAAACACCTAGATGGGCAAAGTTATAGGTGTATACTATTGGGAAGCACATATCATGATGTAAAATGTTAATTTAGATATAAATAATTCTCATTTACATATTATAAAGGTTATTTTAAGGTCTCATGTCCACCTAAGAAACACATATTAAATGAGTAGGTCTAATTGCCTAGTAGGCCTATTTTGGCAATAAGAGAAGGTGTTGGTTTGCATGAGAAGGTTTCCAAAAGATTATTTGTAGGGTAATTAAATTTGTTTAACTTAATAATCAATGTAATAAAGCATAATTCATTTTAATAACTAAGGATTTGGTATTTCTCCAACCCTAATCAACATGCACAAAGGGAAGGAGGCTACTTAATGATCTATGAAGGATAATTAGACCATGATACCATCTTTGTAGCTACCAAGGGAGGAAATGATTGACTAAATTATAATTTTAATTATTTTAATTGGGTAAAATAAGGTTTAATTATCCTCCACCACTCCATCTCTATATCAAAATCTCATTGAATACCACTCACCACTAAGGCAATGCATGAGAGAGTTAAGGGATCTATTACTAATCTTTGTGGATGTTGTAATTATTTGTTGAGTGAATTAGGGTCATTAATTACCTCTCCAAGTATTTTCCATTCCATATTTCCCTCTCTCACCTTATTTTTCTATAAAATTAGGCTTCCAAATCCATTTTAATAATCCCTCGACTGGGTATGAGAAACTCTACTAAGTTTTTACCTTGTAAAACTCTTGGACTACTAAAGGACTATTTTAGATTCTCCATATTAGTATATAGTGTGTTATATGATTGTTTGAATAGAATAAGTGATATATTTTATCTTTATGTAGGTCTTTACCTTACCTATATGCTATTATAATATTTTATGTGGGTCACATAGTGTGTGAAGGTATTAGTGGTTGAGCTTGGAGTGGAGTTTGATTGGTAAGTGTCTTAAATCAGAGCTTCTTTTCATAACCATCATGTTATGATCACCTAGTATAGCCTCTATGTGAAACATTATTTCTTAGAAGATCTTGGAGATAGTGGTTTATTCATTTATCTTATTTATCAGTTTTGTTTAAGGTCAAATAGAGAAGACAAATCATATTGGTACATCAACTATAGCAGTGTAGTTTCAATTTCATGCATTTATCTATTCCTTTTCACCCCAACAAGTTAGTAGGCTTAGTGATTTGAGCTCAATGACTACACCAGGGGAGTTAACCCCATAAACAAGATTTTTATACCATCCATAGGTCCCCCACATCCTTGGGTTAATCCCATGTTACCCTAAACTTGGAGAGGTTTGAACAACCTCCTCATAGGGTGCAGTTTGGTGAGCTAACAATTAGTTTGTATCATTTATTGCATATATATAACATTCTAATTTCACACAAAATTTTATCCCATTTAGGTAATTAATTCACTTTTTTTCAAAATATGATAAAACACATGCAAATAATTATCCCACCCATGATATAGATTTAGTAGTAGTTATACATGCACTCAAGTAATAGAAAAATTGTATGCTTGGAAAACATTTAAAAATGAAATTTGATCATCATAGCCTTAAACACTTTTTCTCAAGATGATTTTAATTTAAGGTATCATAGATATTTATAATTTATTATTAATTTTTATATAGACATTTATTATGTTAAATTTTAAAAAAATCATGTTTTTGATGCTCTCACAAAATAAACTTATCTTTTTTTACTTCCTATTCTAAAGTATAATTTCAATAATTTTATGTCAGAAGATAAAGTAATTGATGGTAATTTAAAGGAAATTTGTATAAAATTATCCATATAATTTATGGATAAGGTCTTTTTTATAATTCCTTGGATTCAAATGGAATTTTAAGGCATCAAGGTAGATTATATGTTTCTAATTATGGAAAATTAAGAGATAAAAGGTTGTAATAACTGTATATTGTACCTCCTTTTACTCATCTAGGTGTCACTATTATGACAAATGAACTCAAAAGGTTATAATTTTGTCTTATATTGAATAAATATGTGGTTTATTTTATGGGAAATTCTTAGAATTACAGTGTGTTAAACCTAAGCATTGTCATCCAAATGGGTTTTTATATCCTCATTTTATACCAAAAATTAAATGGGTTATAATTTTTATGGATTTTATGTTATGACTTCCCAAGTCTCAATGTAATAATGATAATATTATGTTGGAAATTGATAAATTTTAAAATGTTTCACACTTAATTATAGGAAATCTTATTGATGATACCCCTACTTTTGTTAAGAAGTTTGTGAAGTTTTTCCCTTCACTAGGTCTCTGAAGTTATCATCTCAGATAGAGATAAACTATCTAATTCAAGGTTTTATAAGGCCTTTACTACTACCTTTGGGACATGTTTAAATTTTATTTCTACATACCATCTACGAAAATATGACTGAAGTGATTGGTTAAAACAAGTGTTTGAAGATATCTTAAAGATGTATATAATGGATCAATAGTATAAGTGAGAAGACTATCTCCACTTAGTGGAATTTACTTATATAAATACTTATCATTATTTCATTAAGAAGGATCCTTTTGAATCCTTGTAAAACATAAAATTTTGAACTCCCCTTAGTTAGGAATGTTTGGAAAATGGCATAGTTGCAGGACCTAAAACTCTGTAAGAATATAGCACACAAATAACTCTTATTCACCAAAGGCTAAAATTTGCCTCTAATAGACACAATATCTATGTCATTTGAAGACATATCTTAAATAATTTCAAGTTTGGGACAAGGTTTTTCAAATATTTATACCCTAAAAAATTTATTTAAGTTTGGTAATGCATCCAACATGCCTCCATTGCTTATTAGTCCATTCACAATTGTGGAAAAAATAGCTTTATTGTTTATCACCTATCTCTTCCTCCTCTTTATAGGATAAATGATGTGTTTCATATTTATTTGTTAAGATTTTTTTTCTTATTCATCTCATTTAAAAAAATATATATATATCTAGGTGGAAGAAGATAATACCAATTTGTTTGACCTAGACATGATTCTAGCCCACCATAGTGTTAAGCTATGAAAATAAGACATTTGGTAGGTGTTGGTCCAAAGGGATTAACTAAGTGAAAAGAGTGCCACCTGGGAAGATGAAAATATTTTCAAGTAGAACCATCTATGCTTATTTTTTTAGGTCCTATGAGGGTACCTCTTTAATAGGGAGTGGATTTAATATTCCATTTTGGCATACCATTAACAACATTCTTACAATAGCATTTAGATAAGTCCCATATTTATGATGAGTTGCCTTACTAAATTGAACTTTACTTACGTTTTGATTTGTATTAAATTATTAAGTTTCAATATTATTTCATATTTTAGAGTTTTTAATATTTGGTATTAAAAATTTTTAGTGGTTTACTTGAATATTATCTTTATACAATGTTGTTGATGCATTTTTTTATCATTACAAGTAATCTGATAGATGAGATAGGTTTGGGAATAGAAGAATCCAATGAACAATCACAATATTGGCATACTAGTATATAAATGTAAGATGATGAGAGAGAAACCATACACCTAAACTTAAACCATTCCTTTATTTTAAATCTTGTAATGTATTGAAAAAGTAATATGCATATGTTTTTTTAATGTGACAATGTTTGTTGATAGTTGGATTTAGTTTTTGTGATTGGAATAACACCAATAATGCTTACTATTTCACATATCTTAGGATACACTATGACTATGTAGGCCTATTCTATTATTAATTTTTAATGCTTATTTATAAATTTTTATTATTTGATTAAAATATTAAAATCATTTTTAGTGCTCACTTTGAAACACATGGTCATAACCTTTACCTTGGGAAACATTATAATTACCCCATAATCTTGGTTGTCAAAAGGTATTATTATTAAGTTATTTGATGATTAAAAAGTGATTAATCATTAACAAAATTATTAAATTGATAAATTAAAATACCATTAAGTTTTTTAACTTAGGCTAGCAGGGTAGAGAAGATAAAAATAAGAGAATAGAAATGAGATAGAAAGGAAAATAATTGATAAGGTAGTGGCTTGAGCCTAATGCATAGGTTTTAGAGAATATATACTAGGGACTTATGAGGAACTTATATTTTTGGGCATCACTTCACCCTATCTATAATTTTTCCATTCATGGAGTTACTGGATGGATTTTTATATTGATTTATAATGCATTTCTAAATTTTGAAAAGGCAAAAGTGAGTAGAAGAGAAAGGTAATGAATTATAAATAAAAGAAAGTGTAGTATTACATGTAACCATCAATTGAGAAGTGAGTATTTAATTATCTTAAATAGTTTTCTCCTTTTTCTCCATTTTATTTTAGTGTGAGGTTAATATATTTGTAGATATAACTAGCTAAGGAAGGTAGAATAAGGATGACTTGTAAAATCCTCCATCTCTAAATAGATTATGATACAAATAAGGTCATATAGATAGATCCTGCATATACTTTGAATAAAAATCAAGGATATATAATAAAAATATACCTAATATATGTTTACACACTCAAATTTTAATTGGATAGATCCAAATCCTAAGCCTATGACATGGAGTATATCTCTCACTAAGTCTCAATATATATAAAAAGTTGTGATAATGATGATAAATGGGTGTATCAAGGATATAATAAGGATACCACATTCAAATAAATAATAAACATGGGTAACATAGATCCAAGATAGCTATAAGGACCATAATAATTATAAGATAAGTGATGTAAAGGTCAACTAACGGGTAGTTTATGAAACCTTAGGTGATATTGGCAAGCTAAAGCAATTGTGTAGTTATACTAGATTATTTGGTATAAGGAGGAACATAAAAAAATATAAAAAACACATATATAATATAAATATGAAAATAAATATATAATATAATAATTAAATAAATTAAATATAGCAAGGAAATATATATTTACCTTTGGTTGGGCTCGTCAGTACCTCAATCTTCCCCTTTAGATCAACTACAACTTTACAAGAGATGTTGTAGGTTAAAGACCTCAAATGGGAAGATGAATACCTATGTATCCTTAAATTGGTACTAAAAATAATATGATACATATTCAACATGAGACCTCTTATTGATATTTTAAAAAAAAATCATGACTAAACTTTTAAGATTGGAATTTAGCCTCTAATTCCTCCTTTTGGTGCTTAAGAGTAAAACTAGGAGTGCAAGTAAAGTAGATGGGTGTCTTATATGTTTTATGAATGAAATTTAACCCCTATATATGAATAAAATACATAAAAATAACCCTAAAATATAATATAATGGTATCATTCAAGCCAATATCATCCAAAATATGTTAGCTAACATAAAACTATATTAGCCAAGTTGATAAAGTACAAGGAGAGAAAAGTATAAAATAGACTAAATCAACCTAGCTTATATAGTAGGAATATATGTTGGATAATAATATTTGAATATAAATTATATGGAGAGATAAGATATAAATAAACTCAAATGAGGTTAAACTAATAATTATGAAGGTTGTTGGAAATATTGTCATTGATGTCAAAGGTCTAGTATTATTGGTGATAAAGGCCCCATTGCATTTAATGTTGTTTATCTTGGCTAATGTGAGTTAATATTTATTTAATATTAAAAAATATATTTTTGGTTGCATATGAGACAAAATAAGGGCCCATGCAGAAGTCGAAGAGCCACGGGGTAAAGACAAAAGAAGGATGGAACACATTTTCCCATGAAGAGTCATCTTGGGGAATACCAAGAGTCACCAAGTGAAGACAACAGAGTAAGGGCAAAATTTCTCATGAAGGGACACTTTAAGGAATATGAAAAGTCACCAAAGATAAGGACAAAAGTGGGAAGGACGTTTTTGGTCATGAAGGGTCACCACATGACTTTTCAAAGGCTTTAATATAAAGGGCCATACAAGTTTGGCGCCATTTTCCATGAGGATTGAAGGGTCACAAAGGGGGAAGGCCAAAGGTCATTTGGAAAGATATAAATAAAGGCTTGAGAAGCCATTTTTAATATGGAAGAGAGAGGTTGATTTGATATTGTAATATCTAGCTTAGAAGAGCAATTGTGAAAGATGAATATGACTTGTATTTGTTATATCTAACTTAGAAGAGCAAAGGTGAGAGAGAGGAAATAGATGTTGTATTGAACTATCATTTGTTGAGATAGCAACATTGAAAGATAGGTGTGTGGTATACACAAAGGGGTTGGTGCTCCTATGGGTTGGTGCTCATGAATTTTTGTTGGGTTGGTGCTTGGCAAAGGGGTTGGTGTTCCTATGGGTTGGTGCTTGGCAAAGGGGTTTAAAGCTACTATGGGTTGGTACTCATGAATTGTAGCTAGGTTGGTACTCGACAAAGGGGTATGGTGCTCCTGTGGGTTTGTTCTCATGAATATACTTGAGATTGTTCTCTGTGGTTTTTTCCACATTAGGTTTCCACGTTATATCTGGTGTGTCTCTCTATCTTGTGTGATGTTTATTGTTTGAGTTTTATTGAATATCTCAAATGTTTGATTAAGTGAAATTTGATAAAGGGAAAGTTTTATAAGATATATGATATACTGATTCACCCCCCCTCTTGTTTATCCTGTGCTTAAAAATTGGTATCAGAGTAGGTTCCTTTTTGAAAAGTTTTACAGCTTGAAGGTAGATTGGGAAATCATGATGGCTAGGTCATAGGAAGGATTTTATAAAAATAAGGCACCTTTGTTTGAGGGAAAAAATTATGCTTTTTGGAGCATGAAAATGAAGGTTTATTTGATGGCCCTTGGATTCGACATATGGAAAGTAGTGGTGGAGGAATATGAAGAGCCATAGACATCTACAATTACTCCAATAGAAAAGAAGGCAAGTGAATGTAATGCTAAAGCTTTAAATGCTATTTTATGTGGTTTATGTGAATCTGAATTTGTTGAAGTTATGAAATGTAAATCTACTCATGAAACTTGGGTAAAACTTGAAAATATTTACAAAGGTGATGGAAAGGTTTAGCAAGCTATGCTGTAGACTTTTAGAAGGCAGTTTGAAAGTTTGAAGATGGAAGAAGAAGAAGATATAGCAAGTTATCTTTTATGAGTTGATCAAGTTGTAAATCAGATTCAAGGTCTTAGAGAAATGTTGGATGAGTCAATGGTGGTACAAAAGGTTTTTAGATCTCCACCAATGAGATATGATGCAAAGGTTTTAGTAATTGAGGAGATGAAGAATTTAGCCAAGCTAAAGATGGATGAGCTTCATGGTATTCTCATGACATATGAGATGTGGATAGAACAAGATAAAACCTCAAAGAGAGAAGCAGCTTTCAAGACATCAAAGAAAGAGAAAGATAAAATTCAAGAATCAGGTGATAGTTCTAGTGATGATGAAGATGACAATGGAGCACTTTTCATTCACAAGCCAAAAAGAGGAATAGGTAAATATCAAGAAAAATTACCTTTTAAATGTTTTAATTATGGAAAGATTGGACCTTTTTTAGCTAGATGCCTAGATAAGGTTAATGATGATGAAGAAGAAAAGCCTACATACAAGAAGAATTTCAAAGGCATATCTAAGAAGGGATTCGAGAAGAAGAGCATGTATTCTAAAGATCCTAGCACAGGCAAAGATAGTGGAGTCAGCAATTCAGAAGAAGAAGAGATTCTATTCATGGCCATACGTGAAAATGATCAAGAAGAAGAAGAGGAGGAAGCTGAAGTGAATATGGAAGGAGATCTCATTTGTGCCTTAGAAGAGTTAGAAGCTATTTAGAAGAAGAATTGAAAATTAAAGTGCTAGATCGAGAAAAATGAACAAGAATCAAAGGAAATGATTGAATATCTACAAGCACACTTTGAATAAGCCAAGAAGAATGAAGAATATCTCATAGCATAGTTGGAACTAGCAAGAAAAGATTGTGAAAGGTATGTTATTGAAATTGCCTCTTTAAAAGAAGATATTAAGAAAGCAGTCAGTGATAAAGTAGTCAATGATTCAAAATTTGAAGATAGCACTAACATGATGAATAAGATATTGGAAAGTCAAAAAGCATATTCAGATAAGATAGGGATCAGTTTTGAAAAGAAAAAGAGCTATGTTGAAGCTTTTACATAAGAGGAAATAAAAAGGGGGGAAGTGAAGAATACAGAGGACATTCTAAATAGAGAAGGCTGGAAGGAACAAAGCTACAAAAGCCAATCAGGTCAGAGATATACAGACATGTCTTATTTTTATGGCTATTGTTTTTATTGTAATGGATATGGTCACAAGAAATTAGAATGTAGAAAAAGAGATAATAATTTCATAAATAAGGAGAAGGAAAGTTAAGTAGAGTCAAGCAGAAGCCACAACTCTTTTGCTCCTCTATCAAGCTTTGATGAAGAGACCATAGTATGCTACAAGTGCAACAACTTTAAACACATAGCTTAGTATTGTAGAACCATGTTCAAGTCAGTCAAGAAGGATCAGATCTTCAAATATCCATTCATCAAGAAGAAGGATCAGAATCTCAAAGCTCCATTCATTAGGGAGAAGGTTTAGACATGTTCATGGCAGAAGAAACAACATGAAGATTCTATGATGGTTCATACAGCTCTACATGTAAGAGGTAAAGATCAGCCATGGTTAATTGATAGCAGATGTTTGAGGCATATGATAGGAGATAAAAGTAAATTCATATCTCTAAAGAAGATGAATGGTGGTACAGTGAGATTCAGAGATAAAACCACTACCAAGATAGCTAAAAAAGGTACTTTGAGTTTGGATTATGGTAGAATTAAGACTAAAAATGTTTTGTATGTAAAAGGTCTTAAGCATAATATGTTGAGTGTTAGTCAAATATGTGATCAAGGATATACATTAAAATTTCATAAAGAAGGTTGTGAGATTAGAAGAAAAGATTCAAATGAGTTGATTGCAGATGCTCAAAGGATAGGGAACAATGTATATGTTTTGTCAGATATCTTCTCAAAAGCACAATCAAAGGATACATTCAAAGATCGATGAGAGGAGTTAGGAGTAATTTATATTACTTCACGCCATCGATGTTTAGCATCGAGTGAGGGGGAGATAAGTGTTAGCTCTAGGTAGGCCCTTTGCCATTAATGTCAAAGGGGGAGAATAATAGGTACAGGTACAAGTGCAGAAAATAGGTACAGGGAACAGGTACAGGTTACTATAGTAAGGGGGAGTTACTGTATGTTTTTAGATGATAGGATGTGCAGGTGATAGGATGTGGTAGTTTTAGGATTGAGGTTGCCATCAATGACAAAGGGGGAGATTGTTGGAAATATTGTCATTGATGTCAAAGGTCTATTATTATTGGTGATAAAGGCCCCATTGCATTTAATGTTGTTTATCTTGGCTAATGTGAGTTAATATTTATTTAATATTAACGAATATGTTTTTGGTTACATATGAGACAAAATAACAGCCCATGGAGAAGTCAAAGAGCCATGGGGTAAAGACAAAAGAAGGATGGAATGCATTTTCCCATGAAGAGTCATCTTGGGAAATACCAAGAGTCACCAAGTGAAGACAAAAGAGTAAGGGCACAATTTATCATGAAGAGACACTTTAAGGAATATGAAAAGTCACCAAAGATAAGGACAAAAGTGGGAAGGACGTTTTTGGTCATGAAGGGTCATGACATGACTTTTCAAAGGCTTTAATATGAAGGGTCATACAAGTTTGGTGCCATTTTCCATGAGGATTGAAGGGTCACAAAGGGGGAAGGCCAAAGGTCATTTGGAAAGCTATAAATAAAGGCTTGAGAATCCATTTGTAATATGGAAAAGAGAGGTTGATTTGATATTGTAATATCTAGCTTAGAAGAGCAATTGTGAGAGATGAATATGAGTTATATTTGTTATATCTAGCTTAAAAGAGCAAAGGTGAGAGAGAGGAAAGAGATGTTGTATTGAACTATCATTTGTTGAGATAGAAACATTGAGAGATAGGTGTGTGGTATACACAAAGGGGTTGGTGTTCTTGTGGGTTGGTGCTCATGAATTGTTGCTGGGTTGGTGCTTGGCAAAGGGGTTGGTGCTCCTATGGGTTGGTGCTCGGCAAAGGGGTTTGAAGATCCTGTGGGTTTGTGCTCATGAATTGTATCTGGCTTGGTACTTGGGAAAGGGGTATGGTGCTCCTATGGGTTTGTTCTCATGAATATACTTGAGATTGTTCTTTGTGGTTTTTCCCACATTGGGTTTCCATGTTATATCTGGTGTCTCTCTCTATCTTGTGTGATGTTTATTATTTGAGTTTTATTACATATCTTGAATGTTTGATTAAGTGGAATTTGATCAAGGGAATATTTTATAAGATATATGATATACTGATTCAACCCCCCTCTCAGTATATCCTATGCTTAACAAAGGTCTATGCAATCAGAGATGCATCATGTCTATAAATCAATCCTGGCCCAAGAAGATAGAACATACCTACACTTCTAATTGGGAATACATTTGTTAAGTGGGAGCATGAAAAATATGGGGATCCAATAGACCCAATTATGGGATCACTTGTCACAATACACCATAATAAGAAGGGTTCCAAATCCTACAATATAACATAATCAATCAATAACCTTAAAAGTGTCATATATTTAATCCTCACTCTATATCTAATAACAAGAAAGTAAATCTAATCTAGTACTCACCAAAGATTGTGGCACAACATGAGGGGTTATTAAAGTAATAAAAACATGTATATGAGAATATAAATTAAGTGAAGTGTGATTAAGAACCTAATACATGGAATATGAAGAGTAATATTATTCAATCCACTATTTATGCTATATGTATCTACTAAAGAGAGTAGAAAAATGTTAGAATATAATTACCTAAATTTGAATCCCTCTAGAATAAATATCTCCCTTGGAATAAAGGTTTCAAAATAGGTTGTTGTGGTTTTTAAGGATAAGTAAGAAAGGCTAAAGCATCCAAGCCTTATCCACAAGACTAGATTATCTAAGCAGAAACCCTAAGCTAAGACCCCTTAAGTAGAATGGTGGAAGAGCATATTGTAAAAAAGTGAAAGAGAATAACAAATCATAATTAAATATCAAAATAATGACAAAATGATCTTGTATTTATAGGTAGATTTCACCCTAAATAATTTTGAATGTCAGTTATATGGGGATGACCTAGTCAACCCTGTATGTTTTCAAAAGATAAATCATTAGGTCTTGAGCTAGGTCAGTGGAAGGGATAGAAAAAATACAAGTGAATAATATCCTTAAATAATACAAGGTCAACCTAATCAACCCTATATAGTAATCAAAGGTTGAAAAATATACAAGGTCAACCTAGTCAACCTAGTATAGTTAACTGGTGAAAGCGGACCAAGGTGAGGAAAAGAGGGATGGAAATAGGAAAAAGATGGGAGGTGTGTGTAATGGAGGAGTAATATATTAGGTAATGGTTTTAGATTCTATTTTTATCGATAATAATGTGGTAATAAGGGATAAAAATCCTATGAAGCACCAAAGGTCTACCCACCCCTTTCCTGATGTACCCCTTAGGGTGTGCACTCAAAGATATTGAGTCTCAATGGGTTCCTAAAAGATGTAAATCCCACTCAAATCTAATCATGTGTCACTAAGGTATAAAAAGGGATGGTTATTTTAAAAATAATAGTAGGACACATAATTTTGAGGTTAAAAAAAAGTTACAAAATTTTAAAGCATAAAATAACTGAAAGTAAATGACTAAAAGGGAAAATAACTAAAAAGTAAATGTGATGCATATCTTGATTTACCTTTATCACTAGATGGTTATCTATTATGTTTTTATTTTTGAATGTGTAGGGTGCAAGGAATGCTTTTGACAAACCCAAAAATACAAAACTAAAAAGCAAAAACAAACAAATCCAAGAAATCCAAGATAATTGGTGCTATGAGTATGGGATATATTTGGGAATTTTATATGCTAGGGTGACAAGTTCTATGTTAAACCAAATGACCAAGTAAAAAATAAGAGTAAATCAGGTAACAAAAATCCAAGGCTACTAAAGATTAAAAAATTTGAACAAGTAAACCTTAAGTAAGAAAGGTAAACAGACCAAATCAAACCAATGATACATGTCAAAAAAGATGGTAATAAAAAATTAGTGGTAAAGGAATAAACAAAAATGGTAAAACAACATTGATAAGTGAGTAGTAATAATCCTTATCTCACTCAATAATGGAAAAAGGTACATAAAAAGGAAAACAACATTTCCTAGTGAGAAGTAACAGGCCAACCTCACTAAATAATGGAAAAAGGGTATGAACTTGGGTGTCCATAAAAGAAAGATAGTAAAAAAAATGATAAATGGTAAAAGGAAGCAAAATAAGTTTAGGAATTTAGTTATATGGTATAAATAAAATAATCCATAGTTGCTCAAACATGTTTCACTCTAAGGATAGATAAAACTAAAATAAAGTAGTGCTAGCATGTTTTTAAGAGATGAATAAAGAATTAAAGAAGGGAGAATATATTTGGAATCAAAAAATTTATATCAAGGAGGAAAATGAAATGGGTGGAGTAGAGAATGAATGAAAAACCAAGGTATAGGAACTCTTTATTGAAGTTAAGACAATTAAATCAGGTTTGTCAAAACAAGAGGACTTTTGACTTTAAGGAATACAAAGAACTTATCTAAGCTACACAAAGTCTTAGGTTAATAAATGAAGAATATAAATCATCCCATGAAGGTTATATGCATGAAAATTAAAATGGACCTACCTTCTTAAAATGTGTTACCTACTCTTTAGGACCCTTATAAAGCCATCGGTCTACTATGAATATTAGGTACTTACATGAGAAAGTAGGTAAAACCATAGAGTTTGTTGAATTCCCCTATTCCAATATACTATCCTACCATACCCGAAAGGACCTCAGCTCTATTTGAGGCCAATTGTGGAGTTTGAGCTTCAATCAGAGATAGGAGATGTGATTTTAATCACATATTTTGGTATGATGTTGACGTTTGAGATTTGTATGTTGCCTTTTAGATATCATTGCCTTTTGATTCAAATGATTTAGATTTTAACTTTATAGATGGATTTTTAAGATTCCTACTCTATATGGATTTAGAAAACCAAACATGGGTGCTAAAGATGAATTTAATTTGAATACTTGGGACAAGGTTGGTAAGAGAGATAAATTTCAAAGAGCACGAGGTCTAAGAGTCTCATAAATCTAGGTGAAATAAAAGTGCTATCTTGACTTTGACCTTGTTTTATCTAATGTGGAGTGAAAGAAAGGGGAAATCAGGAGGATTGACACATGGAACAATTTGAATTACTTCAAATTACAAAAAAAATGTGACAAAGGGAAAAAAAAGGGATACAATGAGAGTAAAGTGTGATACATTTTAATAATAATAAGGGAAATGGGGGAAAACATGCTAACATAGATTGTTTGCACAAATTCCATCTACCAAAAGAAGTAAAAGCTAAATTTTGAGAAACAAAGATAATATAAAAACAAGAAAATATTTTAATTTTATGAGGAGGTCTAGGTCCTATCCATAGTCTTCCACTATAACTTCATAAAAGAGAAACCCATGAGGGTACCAACAAGAAAGTGAAAGATAAAGTGAGGAAAATAATTAAAAAGATAGTAGTTTTATGAGGAGGGTTAGTTCCTATCCATGATCTTACAAATCAACTCACAATATAAAAATTCAAGAGGTGTCAAAAAGAGAAAATGTAAGAAGATAAAGAAGACTATGGTACATCAAGAAACCAAAATACTAAAAAGGAGGACTAAAGGTTTGTGAAAGGAAAGATATTGATGCAAAGGGAAATACCTATGTAAGTAACCTAAAAAAAGTGTTATATATATATATATATATGTATATATATGTATATATATGTATATATGTATATATGTATATATGTATATATATGTATATATGTATATATATGTATATATATATATATATATATATATATATGTGTATATATATATATATATATGTATAAATATATATGTATAAATATATATACATATATATATATATATATATATATATACACACATATATATATATATACATATATATATATATATATATACATATATATATACATATATATATATATATACATATATATATATATATATACATATATATATACATATATATATATATATACATATATACATATATATATATATATACACATATATATATATATAATATATATATACATATATATATATGTATGTATGTATTTATGTATGTATGTATGTATGTATGTATGTATAAAGCATGAAAATAAGGAAATGTTTAGGCAAAGTTCTTTTTGAGGAACTGTGCATTGGTGGCCTCTTTGAAAACATAGCCTTCATTGGTTTGAAGGTGGTAGGTGTTTTGACCAAGAATATCGTTGATTAAATATGGACCCCACAATTTTTGGGTATATTTAGCTTCTTTATCATGGGTGTATTCTAATTTAATTACAAGATAACCAACATTAAATGTGTGGACTTTAACATGTTTGTTATGTTATCTAGTAATGCGAACCTTGTATTGGTGGTTATGTTGTGGGGAAAAAAGATGATGTTTATCAAGTAGATCAAGGTAATGAATACAAGCTTCACATAATTATTCATAGATAATAATATTATAAAGAGATATATGAAGAGAGGGAAGCTCAACTTTTTAAGTAATAACTAACTTAGAACCATAGACTAGCGATATGGTTTTACTCCAATGGTGGTATGTATGCTAGTCCGATAGGCCCAAAGTGTAGGGTAAAGATGAAAATGCCAATCCCTATGGGTTTTACAAATTTTCTTTTGGATAATTTTATTAAGAATTTTATTAGTGGCCTCATCTTGGCCATTACATTGTGGATGATAAGGCATGGAAAATTTTTGATTGATCTTGAATTTCACACAAAATTGTTTAACATGTTTATTTTTGAAATTACCACCATTGTCTAAATTGATGGTATGGGGAACACAAAGTGGAAAATGATTTTATTAATAATAAATTTGTAAATTTTAGGATCAATGACATTAACAAGGGGTATGTCTTCTACCCACTTGGTCAAATATTTGGTAGCAGTGATGATAAATACATGCTCATCTTGGAAATAAGGTAGTTTACTAATGAGATTAAATCCCCATGTGGAAAATGGCCAAGAATATTTGATAGTTTGAATTTTAGCTAGACATGAATGGATAGATCATCGTGAAGCTGACAATGTTTACACTTTTTAGCATATTCAATTGCATCTTTTTTAAGAGTAGGCCAAAAGTAACTCAAACATATGGATTTGTGGGATGTATCTTGTTTGTTACAGTGGCCACCAAAAATTCTCCCATGTGCTTGTTCAAGAAGAGGAGGGACCTCATCTTACATAACACAATAGAGAAAGGTACCTTTAACATTGCGATAATAAAGGATGTTGTGTCAAAATACATACTTGAAAGCTTTTTTATGAATACATGTCTTTTCAAAAGAGACTAAATTAGGAGGATAAGTTTAATTTTCCAAAAATTAAATGATATCTTGTTACCATAGGCTTTATCAAATGGTAACAGCCTCAATATGATAGATAAGTGAATCTGGTGGTTGAGTAGAGGATGAATATTTTCTTATTTATATAAGAAAATTAGGATAAAAAAGGACTTGGTGTGGATGAAAAAGAGGTGTTGAAGAGGCAAGATAATGAGGAATTTTGATTTCTAGGAATAGGCTCAATAGTGAGAGAGATGAAATCCTTAGCAAGAGTGGTTACAATTTGATGATATGTGATGAGCTTCTCACTTTTGCATTGATAATCATCACTAACTTGATGACAAATAAGTTGGAAGTCACCTAAAGAATGAACGTATTTAATGTCTAAGTCAAGAGAATATCACATGCTTAAAATGAGAGATTTGTATTTGACCTTATTGTTAGTGACATCAAAAGTGAAGTGAAAAGCTAAAGGAATGATCATTCCAAGAGGAATTTTGAGAATACAACCCACCCCATATCTTTAAATGAATTTGGAACCATCAAAGTGAAGGTTCCAAGTATCCTCATGTAATTTGACATTAATTTTAGGAATCTCCTTGATAACTACTTTTGGTTTAGTAGTACCAGAGGGAGTAGTGAATTCATCATATTATTGGCCTCAAGATCAGTGGTAAAGGTATGAAAATAATATTTGAGAGAAATATATTAATTAAGACCTTTGATGTAAAGGATATTTTCATATGGAAGATTATCTTGAAGAGAAGAAGCAACTAGTATAGGAACTATGGAAAGTTGATCAGCTATGATTTACCCTTTGACAGCTTTTTGAGTGATGATATAAAGATCAAATTCCATAAGGAGGACCATCCATTTACCAATTTTATCTCTAATAATAAATTATTTGGAGAAGAAATGACAAAGAGGTTAAAAATAACAATGACATAAATAGTTTGGTAAAGCATATAGTGGTGAAGCTTTTTAGCTATGAAATATATGGTGAGGTAATCATGCTCAATTTTGGTATAACATGTTTCATAATCAATGAGGCCTTAGATAATGTAGTAAATAGCATAATCTCTTTCCATATCATATTTTTGTCCAAGCATTACCCCAACTAAAATAGGTGTGGAAGAAGTATATAGAATCAAAGGTTTATCATTAGAAGGAGGATGAAGTCTGGGTGGATGAAGCAATGACTTTATCATATTATCAAAGGCTTTTTGACATGGATCTATCCATTATAAAGTAGTACCATTATTGAGAAGGGAATTGATGGAGTGGATTTGATATGCCATTTTGAGGATAAATCACCTAATGACCCCAGGTATTTTTAAATAAGTATGAATGTTAGGAATATAACAAGGAATGGGCATTTTGATGATATCACTAATTTTGTTAGGGTAAACATCGATGGTATAGAGAGAGACTAATAATCCTAATAATTTGTTAGATGTGACTCTAAAGACATATTTTTAAGGATTAAATATAAATTTATATTTAAGGATATGGTCAAATATGATAGCAATATTAGAAAGATGATTCTTACAATTTTTGGATTTAGCAATGAGATCATCCACATAAGTTTCAAACATTTTGTGAATGAAATCATGAAAGATGTGAGTAATTGCTCATTATTAAGTGGCTCTATAATTTTTTAGGCTAAAAGACATTTTAACATAGCAATAGGTGCCCCATTCTATGGTGAAAGGGTTCTTATGTTAGTCCTTAGGGGAAATATGAATTTGATTATATCTCAAGAAGTCATCCATAAGAGATAACATTTAATAACTAGCCATGGAATCAACAATGAAATATATTGAAGGTAAAGGGAAGTTATCCTTAGGACAAAGAAGATTAAGATTAAATAAATCAATAAAAATGTGAATGACAATAGTGAACTTCTAAAGAAGAACAATGTTGGAGACCCATTCAGAATAATCCAATGGTTTAATAAATTTAGCATCAAGTAATTTGATGATTTCTTTATGACATAAAGTGGAATATTTAGGTGGAATATCAATTTTATTTTCTCACAAACCATTTTTTATTCACCATGGGTACCCCATAATGTCCCATTTTCTTTGTTTTTGATGCACAGGCTTGGCATCAAGATATGTAATGATGTTATACACCATAATTCTAGGTTCAATGCCAGGCATGTCCTCATAAGACCAAGAAAAAGGCTCATAATATTTGTCAAAGAATAAGCTAAAATTATCATGTTTAGTAGGTGAGAGTTCATGAGAGATAGTAATTAGTCAAGGACAATATGGTGTACCATATTTGATGTAAGTGATTTCTTAAATAAGCATGGAATTTTCCATATTGAAAGTGGTATGGTGAATTAGGTAAAACAAAAATTGTATATTTTTTTTATCAATACTAGTAACAAAGTTGTTGAAGCAAGGAGTTTTATTTTTGATATTCCCAAGTTTATGATGCTTCCTAAGAAGTTGAGGTTATCAGGAATAAAGTAACTCAAGGATAGATTCATCACTAGGAAAGGTAGGAACAAGACCATAATACTCAACATCTACTTCAAGATCTATAATTTTATTGCCATGGTGATCATACTTAGAATGTATATGATGAACATTAGTTGCCTTGGCATCTAGTGTTATTTTAGGAGTAGAAGTAGATGGATCAAAAGGGGTTAGAGTATCAGTGGGTTTAATGATAGGAGAAGGATTAGAGGTAATGATTGGATCAATATGTGGTAAAGGAGATGTACAAATTTCCTAAGGTTTGGAAGGTATAATTTGCTCTACCATCCAAGTAGTATTTATAAGAGGAAAATTGGTAGGTGGTACATGACCCTCAGAATCTAAGGTATGATCCACAAAAAAGGTATGAACATCTCAATTAAAAGTATGAATTTGGGCTAAGGTTTTTTTATAATGTTGGACATCCTAGTCTCTAGATTGAGCTTGGACCATTATATATTTATCATTGCATGTTTGATAAATTGTACACGTTTGAGAATTAGGGGGAGTTTCAGAGGGTGAAAACTCTATATTATTGAATGCATGAGGAGGCATGATGAGAGGATCTTGAAATAATTTGGCCACTCTAAAATCATTTAAAGTGAATGCATCTTTAGGTAAATAAGAATCCTAATCATTGCATGGAGGGGAATTTTAGTAATCTCATCAATAAGATAATAATATGATCCTTGGGTAATAGAGAAGGAGGAATCCATTGTGAAATTTTGAGAGGTAACTTGGTATTATTGCAAGTATGCTTCAAATCATTGGGCTCATCATCATCAAAATATATAAGATTAAATTGTAAATCAAGATTCATGTTGATGAATTTAGGTAAACGAGCACTATTAATCTTAGGAATGGTAGGAATAAAGTATTATGATTAAGGATTAGGAAGTTGAATGTTCCATGGGCTGGGATCATATTCATGCTTATACCATTTTCCATTATGTAAGAATTTAATACATTAACTACCATAAGAAGCAATGACCCTCATTCAATGAGTGCATAGATGACCAAGTAGTGTGTTGTAAGATAGGGGTAAGTCAAGGACCATAAGCTTGGTTTGAATAGTCTTAGGTCTAATGGTTAATGAAATCCAAATGCAATCAAGTGGCTTTTGATTAGTCTTATGAAAACCATAACAAGTAAGATGGGTTTGCTTGAGATGATCCTTGATGTAATCAAGTTGTTGGATGAGCCATAAAGATGTTACATTAAAACCAAAACCTTAATCAAATATAACTTTATGGATAAGAGTGGTATTAATGGCTACTCTGATGAAAAGTGGTGGATCATCAACATGAAAAATAACTTCATCATTGATCATGTCCTCTTTAAGGAATTCAATATAAGGTTTAGAAGAAGGACACATAGTTTCAATGGTGTTGATGTTGGTAGGTTGAGATTCAATAGAAGGTGGTTCTTCATCTAAGGAGGATAGATTGTCAACTTATTGGAGCTGTTGCATAAGGAAATTATGATGTTAGGGTGAAGTTTGAACCAACTCCATAAGTGGAATCTAAAAGTCATAAAGTTGAGTTCTTCAAGAAATTTCTAATGAGACTTAGAAGAAACAACATGAGATTTAGAAGGTAAATTAGTTTTTGGAGGAATAGTTGTAGTTAGAGGATCAGAAGGAGGAGATGGTTCCTCTTTGGCTTTAGAAGAAAGATTAGTGGTGGTAGTATCTTTAAGAAGTTGTTCCTCTAAATATGGATTCTTAAGCTTGGTAATGAGATCTTTATAAACTAATTTACAATAATAATTAACCTTAATAATATTGACATATTGAGTATTGTGAAAATATTGGCCATAATTAATGTCAATGGCATAAACATATCTGGTATTTGATTGATTATTTGAAGAATAATTTTGGTTATTAGAGGTAGAAGCTTTGGAAGCTTATCATTGTTGAGAAGCAATAGTGTATTCTTGATGACAAAGATTGAATGAATCACTAAGCATATAGGAGACAAAAAAAATTAGTGATCCCTCTACAATATTCATGAGAATTCCCAATGTCAACATGGAACCAAAAAAATAGATTGGGGTCATACCACTTAGGAAGAGCATTGGGATAGATGAAAGGTTTTGAGGGTAGTAAAAATTATTTCATTTGATAAACTAAAAGAGATATATGAGAAGGTGAAGGAATATCAGTTTTGTGAACTCTTGGTTTTGTTTATGGAGTATTATTAGTGATAGTAATATAATTTTTGAAATATCCTTTAGGAAGTTTAAGATTAGGTTCGAATTGATTCATAAGAAAGTCTTGACATTTAGCTTGATCAATAGCTTCATTAGGTTTTTGGGGAGCACAGGTTCAAAATTTATATTGAAGAGTGGGAGTTAAATTAGTGATAAAGAGTTTGAATAAGTTATCATTATTCATGTTATGGTCAGCTTTATAGGCCAATGATTTCCATATTTTGATAAAGTCATGAGCTGATTCGGTGTAAGACTATCTAGCTTTGATGAAATGGCTAAACTAATTTTTAAGAAGATCATTATTTTGAAACTCTTTAACCAAAGGATTAACCAAATATTCAAGTTGTCAAATAGAATGTTGTGGAAGTTGATTATACCATTCTAATACATCACTAGTGAAGGTTTTCACTAAGATTTGATTTATGTCAAAGGTATTGCTTTAGATCCACTCTTTGTAATGATTGTTAAAGGATTTAAGAAATGAGGCAAGATCTTTAGTCCCATCATATTTGATAGTTAAAAATATATCACCAATATCAATGGATATAATAAAGGGGGCCAAAGTCTCATTTTGAATGGTTTGAAGCATCTTGTTATTCATTATGGGTTGAGGAATAACATTGCTTGAGGCATCCCATCCCAAAGAGGTGGAGGAATGTAATTGGGATTAAATTGAGGATGGATAGTTAGAGGTTGATTAGCCATATCTATTAAATATTTTTTAAGTTATATAATTTGGTTGGTGTTATAATTATTCATTATGTTCATTTGTTAGATAACTTGGGCTAAGAGTTTAGTTGTATCAAGAGGTGGGTTGGGGTTGGTAGGAGACTCCCCAAATTGGTGTTAGGGGGAGGATTACTATAAAAAGGATTATTATTGGGATTGTTAAGTAAACTTGTATATTTTACTCCCACATTAGTTTGAGGATTTTGAAGACGAGAAGTGTCTTGGTAAGCATAGAAATGATTAGATCTATAAACTTCATCTTGAAGTGTTATTTGAACCATATTATAATTCATGGATGGAGAGGAAGAGGTGCCCCAAGAGTGATGGTGTTCTTGAAAGGAAAAGAGAGGGAGAAATGAACATCCCATATAGTATCTAAATGGATTCAAGTTATCTAAGAGGATTATAATAGGAGACTTCATTATGACTAAAGAGAGATGAACAAAATGCAAAAAAAGACAAATAGATAAATAGATTGATAAATAGGGAAGGCAAAAAGTAGTACAGGGTCAACTAGGTTGACTTAGCATATAAAATAGGGCCTATAAATTGTACAAGGTTAACTAGGTTGATCTAATATAGTGACAGAGGTTGGAAAAAGATACAAGGTCAAGTAGGCCGATTTAGTACAAAAGGTAGGGAAGATTAAGAAACCTATAGCATATTATGAATTGAAACAAAATTATTTTTACAAGTAAATTATAAAATTAATAATTAAAGAGAAACAAATAGTCAATTAGATTAATTCTGGCTTATCTAATTGAAGCACATAGCACAAAATATTGCACCAATGTTGGCTAATGCAAGTTTTTTTAATACAAAATAAAATTGAGTAAAGAGCTAAACATCAACTCGAAAAGTAAATATCTAACTAATTGGTAAATCTAAATGTTTATTATATTATTATAATATTATTTTTAATGTGATAGGAATTTGGTTATAAGCAAGGAACTAGAAGGCAATCTAAGGATGGTTTCAGGTAGTTTGGGCTAAAAGGGATATGTAGTGGTAACGATACATGCTTTGTATTGGATCATACCCCCTCACTTCACACACTGAAATGATAAGGGTACCAAGTGATTAGCCATAATATCATTAACCATGCTTTATACTTGACTAGAATATCAATTTGGATTCCCCTTTGGTGATAAAATTTAAGTAGTTTGGCCTTGGGTAGACAAATGTTAAAATGCTTGTTTAGATTTTGTGATTTAGTTGTATGTGCATAAAATGGAAAATAATGAAACTAAATAACTAATTTTAAACCACCTAATTAAACTATGTGAACTATTTTAAGCATACAAACAACAATAAAATAAAGTGTGAATTAGTTATTAGTATATAAGTTTAATTATAAATTTAAAACAAGGTCTAGTGTTGATATAGTCTACAGTGTATGCACATAATATAGAACAAGATTGATAGGGTTGATCCTATACTATGGAAACAAGGTCTGAAAGTGAAAAGGGTTAGTAGAGTCAACCTAGTTATCTAGATAACACATAGAACACAAAATTGGGTCGATAGGGTTGATCCAATTAATTATGCAAGGGTAGTTTTTAAGACTAAAAAATATAAAAATAAAGATTATAAAATATATAGAGAGAGATAGAAAGAAACCTTGGTGGATCATAGATGTAGAAAATGAATATTGTTTATCAAGAACCTTGATATATACTTATAAATTTTGCTAAGTGGTTTGACTGGGTTGATCAAGCTTTGTAGAAACCTATTGTTGAGTGTATGAAAATGTTTAAGATCAACTGGGTTGACCTAATAGTTTAGATTATATGTATGGAAGTTTGAAAACTTGGATTGGGTCGATAAGGTAGATCTAGTAGACTATACTTGAAAACTTGGGCATAGAAATTAGAGCTGGGTTGATGCAGTTAACCTAATATAGTAAATATATGATAAAAATAATGATGAAAAATATTAAAATGATGAGCAAATTGTACAAGGGTTAGTTCACATCAATTTAACTAGAATGTATGCAATCATAAATTCATCATGTTTATAAATCAATCTTGGATTGAAGAAGATAGTGCATACCTACACTTTCAATTGGGAATACATTTGTTAAGCGAGAACATGACCAATATAGGGATCCACTAGACCCAATTAGGGTATCACATGTCACAATAAACCATGTTAGTAAGGATTCAAAAGCCTACAGTATAATATAATCATGAAATAACCTTAAAAGAGTCCTAAGTTTAATGTTCACTCTATTTCTAATAACAAGAAAATAAATCTACTCTAGTGCTCACCAAATCTTGTGGCATAACATGAGGGGTTATTAAAGCAATCAAAACATGTATAGGAGAATATAAATTAAGCTAAGTATGAGTAATACCCTAATACATGGAATATGAAGAGTAATATTGTTGGATCAAATACTTATGCTACTTATATCTACTAAAGAGAGGAGAACAAATTTAGAATATACTTACCTGAATGTGAACCCATCAAGACTCAATCTCTCCCTTGGCCAATAGGGCTTCACAAGAGGTTGTTTTGGTTTATAAGGATAAAAAAGGCCAAATAATCCAATACTTATCCAAAAGACTAGATTCTCCAAGTATAAACCCTAAGCTAAGATTCTTCAAGAAGAATGGTGGAAGAGCAAATTGTAAAGAAGAGTGAATGAATAATAACTCTTGATTGCATATCAAAATAATGATGAAATGATCTTGTATTTATATGTGGATCTCATCCTAAATACTTCTAAATATTTTGGCTATATGGGGCTGACCCAATCGATCCTCTATGTTTTCAAGAGATAAATCACTAGGTCTTGAGCTAGGTCGACCAAAGGGCTAACAAAATCCAAGTGAAAAATATCCTTAACTAGTACATGGTTGACTCGATTGACCCTGTATAGTAATCAGAGGTTCAAAATTGTATAAGGTCAACCCAATTGACCTAGTATATTCAATTGGTTAAAGGGTATAAAGGTGAGTAAAATAGGGATGGAAAGAGGAAAAACACTAGAGGAGTATGGAAGGGAAGATTAATAGCTTAGGGAATGGTTTTAGGAACTAGTTGGATTAATAATAATGTGGAAATAAGGGACACAAATCCTAAGAAGAACCAAAGGTCTTCCCACCCCTTTTTTGATGCACCCCTTAGGGTTTCCACTAAGAGATATTTAGTCTTGATGACTTCCTGCAAGATGTAAAACATTAATGTTTGATAAAAGTTAGAAATATTATGTGTATTCATAAGGTATGACATAATAGAATGAAAAAATCTCTCATAAATTACCATGAGCCATACCCACCCCATTTTTGGTGTACCCTTTAAGGCATTCACTCAAATATGTTTATGTGCTAGCAATCTTTTGCATTAAAAACCATTTTTTAAGTGATAAATTGAAAAATGTTAGGTATACACATATTCCCAAAATGAAACTCATCACATGTCACAATAATGTAACATGGGATGAAACTTTGAGATAGATACATAGGAAACACAAAATATAATAACTAAAAATACATTTTAAATGAAATTAAAGTAAATAAATTATAATATTTTTCTTCACTTACTTTTTTGATTGGATAAACTACACTTTGCATGTTGAAGATGAAGGGATGTGCTAATATGTATGTTATATGGGTAGACCTAAAAAATAAGAGAAAATATATTTTTTCAATAATATTATACATTAGTACCACAAAATTCATTACTTGAATAGGATCCTAGGGTATATTTTGGTTCATCATAGGGACTTATGCAATATACGATATGAGAAAATATGGAATGTGGAGAAAAAATAGAAAATAAAATTAATTTTTTAAACTTGGGTCACCATAATGTGTTGATGTAATGTATGATGTATGTTTAATTATTTAGTAGAGAATTTTAGCATATACATGGTCATAAATGACAAAATATAAGTTTCACAAAATTACATCTTAACTAGATACAAAAATTGACAAACAAAAGATGTGTAAGAAATTATTGTAAAGCCATCTGATGTAAGATAAGTGAAAACTTAAGTTAAAAATGGGATAAAAATAATTTAATATGACTATAAAAAATATATATTTCAATACAACTACAAAATTAAATAAAAAAAAATGTATAAAAAATTAAATTGGAGAGTTAATGAGTGAGAACCCAACATCAATAGATGTGTTAAGAAAAATATAGGGAAACATGACCATATAGAGACATAACTATAACAAAAAAAATGGCACAGAAGGTGAAAATGGGTAATGGTAATTTTTGAGGAGGTTATTTTTATAATCCCAAAGTTATTACAATGAAACTCACAAACTAAAAAATCCATGAGGTGTCATAATTGAAAGGTAAAATCAAATCTAAAGCAAATAAATAGAAAATGGGAGTATAAAGAAGTGATATCTAATCATCTAAAATTAATATCCATAAAGGATATATCAATAAATATAAGATGGAGATATAATGAAATTATGTGACACAAAGGTAATGTAGACATATTTAGTATATTGAAGACATTTTAATCAAGTGGGAAATGCTAAGACTTTTTGATATCAAGGACCTAGGGAAATCCACCTAGTAAACTTAATCTTTGGGTAACAAGTGAAGTATATATATATGATCCCATTAAGACTAACATGCATAAAAATAAAAAATATCCTAACTTACCACAACACTTTCCCTACTCCTTAGGATATATAGACACTATTTCTTAATTATATATCACCTTGGTATTATACACTTTGAAAATACATATCATGGATGTACCTTTAGTTTCTAGACCTTCCCACTATCAAAAGGCTCACATACATTTATCTATTATTATTTCTTGTCTCTTAGTATAAAAAATGTTATGATGATGACCTAGACCTTATAACATGCTCAGAATGTTATAAACTTACTAATCATATATCTCCTCAATTTTTGGACATGTGCCTATTTTCTAATTACACAGACACTTGTGTCCCATTTAGACACCTACAATGATGCAAGTCTCCAATTTAATAAAGTCATTAATTTTTTTAATGTAACATATAATTATAGTCATCCTAAGTTATTTAATGTTATATATTATCCAAACGGATATATATATATATATATATATATATATATATATATATATATATATATATATATATATATATATATATATATATATCAACCCTCATTCATTCCTCACCTAGAAAATTCTTACCTACTCATAAGGAAACTTAATAAAGGCATTCAATCAAGCACTCAAATGAGAAAATCTTCCTTATTTTATCATATTTTCATATCAGTTATAAGCACAACACATCTATAGGTTTTAATTACTAAAGGAGCATCCCATGAGCCATATTTTTATAAATTACAAGCTAGGTCACTCTATGTACTTTCTTATCACACATTTTATGATACACACACAACCCAACACATAGGTGAGAGCCAAATAATTCTAAGTCCCTCTTAAAAGTATTATATATGTAGGAATTTATCATTAATAGATGGGTATTTGGGTTATTTTGAAAATATGTGCCCACTAATCCATTTTCCCATGACCAATATGAAGATGAATAAATAAAGTTTCCTCATTTGACAAAGAGAAATAGTCCATGACCTAGATATAAATGCACTAGATTGAAGGTGACATATAACCTAGAAACATACACATGTTTTCATCTAGTTTCATTAGATATTATATAGTGGACACGTATGTCCAAGTCAAATAGAAGCATGAACACAACCACCCCATGTCAATGCAAGTGTTTGTGACTATACATGTACAATTTATAGAATTAGGTAACTGATATATAATATATATCTAGTCTATTCCTTTATTATTATATATCACATCCACATTAGCATTAGAACCATATAGGTATCATGTTTTCATTATCATTGAAATATATAACATAGTTATACTTTTTATTTTTAGCATATCTTGGCAAAATAAATTTGGTATATGTTTATAATTTTTTTGAAATTAATTGGAATGCTTTAGAGATAGTATAGAATATTTGTGACCGAGGATAAATCTACCCATTTAACCCAAAATTTAGTTAAATTGATCTATATGAATGCAAATGTTTTTTATTCTTAGGGTTTTTAGTCAGCTAGAGTTTTAGATTGATGTAATTTTTCATTTTCAGCTTATATTATTTTTAATGAAACCCAGGCATAACCCTAGATTAGGAGTTTTGCCTATTGAACACATTGAAATTTCCCTCCTACCACATAATATTTCTCAAACTAATGAAGATATTATTATAATTTTCCATGATGATACACATGTTAATAATGAGAAACATATTGATGAGGTTGTCATAGAATAAGATTTTGATAATGAAAATTATGAGTCTAATGAAATTGATGAACTTGAATAAATAGATCACAATAAAGTGCAAGAAATTTATTTGTTTCATGAGAATATTCATGAAAACCCTGAAGATATTTATTAAATCTTAAGAACAATATTATAAAATAAAAAAGTAAAAGGTGTGTATGAACCAAGTAGGTCCATATATTAATCATGTTATTATAACTATGGGCCATCCCCATATAAAAACAACCATCCACTTAAGAAAATTATTGTTTCATACTTATATTTGGAGCATGAGATATGAATTCCAACCTTTGTTTCCTAAAATTAATAGCCACATCTTACATGGAAAACCTTAATACTTCAACCCAATTTCTAGTTTCAATTCCTATATCTACCTAACCTATGGGTACACCTCCTTTTGTGACTTCTCAAATATCTAACCTACAAGACCAAGAGGTGAAATATCTTGTAAAAATAATAAAAATTTGGAAAAAAAAGGTTATAAATATTAAAAAAACTCTATGGAAAAAACTTATGTCATTTATTCACAAGAGGTATTGCATAATCCTCTTACACCAAATATATCCTTTCACCCCTTGACAACTAGTTTTGTTTCATCTAAGTTCACATTTTATGATGGAAAGGGTGATATTGAACATCATATTTGATATTTTTATGTCATGCCTTGACTATACCTCTAATAATAAAATTTTGACCAAATTATTTCCAAGGAGATTAAAATACTATGCTTTGAGGTGGTTCTATGATTTACTAATCCAAACAGTAAATGCATTCAAACCCCTTATAGATCATTTTTTGGTATAATTATATATTAAAATTACCAAAAAAATTTCCTATTAATATATTTAAGAAATTAAATAAGGAACCAATGAACCAATTTATGAATATGTCTTTAGGTATAAGACAATGTTAGCTAAAATTACCAATTGTAGGGCATAAAGAGCTTCAAGACATCTTCAAGCAAATTTTGATTTCTCCATGACATGAGTCTATTATTTTCAAAAAATTCAAATATTTTGATGATGTATGCCACATTTTTCATTCTTGTGAAATTAAATGTATCTCATTGAACATAATTAATTATATAACAAACACATTGACTAAATCTACATCGAATACCAAATTTACTATCAAACCTCCTGAGCCTAAAAAAGAAATAACCACCATAGTTAATGTAATATCACAAAAACCTATTTATTTTTAATACAATGGATGATATGAATAATTTAAATTCTTACCTAATCCTCCCACTTCATTGCTCTTATGGATTGTAGAGTGTCACCACATATCTCTCCATCATCTTATAGAGGTTGTTATGAAAAGACCTTTACCCAAAAGGTATGATGCAAATATTTATTAAGATTATCACCAAGGCATTGGAATTATATGAATATATTTTTCACCTTGAATCATAAGACACAATACCTCATCGATGATCAAAATATTGCATTTTATGATCCTCTAAAAGAATCAGGTTCATACCTTTGTGACCAACATAAGCAAAAAATATTTAAAAATATTTTGTAAAACCATTCTCAAAAAGATTTGAAAGTTAATATGGAATATAATGCATATCATCCTACATCACATTATGGGAAACAATTATATGGGATTATTGGTACTTATACGTAACATACACCTCTTATGGTTTAGATACCCTCTATTAATTTTGATGACAATGAGATTAGAGATGATGAATCATATCTTCATTCCATATTCATTCAAGAATACCTTAATCACAAACCTATATGTAGTGTTATGATTGATAATGGTGAAAATTATAACATTTATACCATGACATTAGTTACATGTTTGGGTTATACAAATCTTGATTTACATCCTTTGACCATATCAGTTAGAGCATTTGATTAGACCTAATAATATATTCTTAGTGAGGTTGACTTACCTTAATAATTGGGTCCCAAATACATGTCTACTACCTTCAATGGGTGTCTTTGATATTTTATTGTGATGACCTTAAGTACATACATTTTTAACAATACCTTATATAGTGCATTAGTGTGTTAAAAACATTCATGGCAATCAAGTAATTATAATTTATGCAACTCCATATGCACATATTCTTAAGAAACATAAATTTATAGCTAATAAATTAATTATCAAACCTACTAAGGTTAATCTTCCATAAAAAGATAAGCAACAAGAAATCCCCTTTACGTGATGAATAGTACTTGAGTGACCATTGCATCAAAGATCCATAGTGGATACCATAGAATATTCATCTACTACACACCATACTAAGATATCTAAAGCACCTACACATTTTTATATTACTAATATTTAATAGAAACCATAGATCATTCAACTATGGGTTCCATGAAACCCTAATCCTATTGTTTCTTCATGGCCATAAAACCCTATTTTTTATACATAGAACATTAAAGATTCTATAGTAACATACATTACAGCTATACATTCTCTTTGGAAGTATCACCAATTTATTACAATACATTCATAGTATGGCGATACCTATGAGTATAAGTTTTATGATATCATAGGATAGTCATTTTATTTGACATACTCTAAAAATACTAAAAACTAATTAAAAAATATAAAAATATAAAAATATTTGCAACATTCATAGGTTTTATTATATCCTTGGCATCTATATTGTTAGTTCCATGTTAGTAGATACCATATCATTTATCTCTCTCTCTCTCTCTCTCTCTCTCTCTCTCTCTCTCTCTCTCTCTCTCTCTCTCTCTCTCTCTCTCTCTCTCTCTCTCTCTCTCTCTCTCTCTGTGTGTGTGTGTGTGTGTGTGTGTGTGTGTGTGTGTGTGTGTGTGTGTGTGTGTGTGTGTGTGTGTGTGTTTCATACATATCTTAAATGTGATTAAGCATACACAAATACATGATCCATGCACTTTCATATGTTCAGTCTTCCCTCTACTCATGTCATATGGACATTAGGGGCATATGTATCTTTGTTCATGATACATATATATTATAACATTCTATATTGTCATGTTTGATCTTATGTTCTTACACATCAATTTCTCTATACTTATATCTTTCATAGTGTACTTGACATGTTATGTACTTAACATTTTTTTACTAGCACATATATCTAAGGACTAGTGTGATGTGTTTATTCTAGATGCTTATACTTTTCCTTTATGCACTTATTTGAGTGTCTTAATTTTTCTTATTTGATCATTTGAATATGATCCATCATTTACATCCCTTGTGCCTTTTTTTCATATTTAACATTTTAATATGACATTGCTTATTGTATGTTAATATTTAAATATCATTCTTGATTTTGTGGACATTTGACTAAGTCATATCCCTTAGATTGTGTGGAATTTGAACATGCTCCTTGTTCGAAGTCTTCTTGGGACATTACCTTTTGATTTCATTTTTATTTATCTTATGTGCATGCTTGATTTATTATTAATTGTGTATTTTCACCATCTATAAATTTCCATGATCTATTAAGAAGTGTTATCATTATTATCAAGGTCAAGAGTGTTGTCATTGATGTCAAGGTTAAGGTTGATATTGTTGATGTCAATGTGAAGATGCATAGTGAGTAGTCATTGATATATAAACCATGTGACATGAGAGAATTTAAAGGAAACTTGATCTCTTTAAATTGAGAGATAATTTGAAGGCAACCTGATCTCTTCCAATTGAGAGAGAATTTGAAGGCAATCTAATAATTCCTCTAATGAAAATGTCATGAATTAGGTTAGCTTGATGACTATCAATGTTTTCATAAAGAGGTTTTCATGATCAGATCAAGGTAAGCATTATTAGTGTTTTCACAAAGAGTTTTTGATGATCAAGTCAAGATAAGCATGTTTTGAGTACTAGGTGTCTTGAGAAATTGATTCATTGAAAGCTTAGTCATATCATGGGCATATGCATGATAAAGCATAAAAAAGTATGTACAAAGGTATGATATTGTTTGATAAGCATTAATATCATGAGATCAAGGTATAAAATCATCAATAATTTCTTTCAATATTAAATGTCAAGTCTCAAAGTTCGTGATAAGCCTATTCATGACATTAGTCTTGGGATGAAGGAATCTTTTGTGAAGGTATGAGCATGGTGGCCTAGTGAGATGGATAAAAAGAGGCATAAGAGATAGTATAGGTTTTTTTAATTTTTAATATGAGGAATTGAATCACTTATGTATGTTTCAAGGTGAGCCTACAAGGGTAAGACTTAGAGACCTAACATGCAACTAGACTAGTTCTAGACCCTGCTTGACTCAATGAGGGGTCATAAGGTGTTATCAATACCTATGAAGGATGAAAAGTAGTGTTATATCATATGATTAATTTATTTATCATTTTAGTGAGGTGGAGAGTGGATGAATAGTGTATATAAGGTCAATTTAAAGGCCTAATGAGACATATAGGTTAAAAGCCTAAAGACCAAAAAGAGAAATGATAACCTAATGGGGTATCAAGATAATTTCCAAGGTAATCATGTAAAATTTATTGTTTACATGTGTATTTCATGTTTTATTAAGTATTTTGAATAATTATGAGGTCATAATTTTCAAGGAAAGGCATGAAATATGGTTTTGAGGTTTCTTGTGTGCATAAAATGAAAGATTCTCAATCTAAGAAGAAACTTAAAATATGCATTAGAAAATGTAACCTATACATGAGAATATAATATATTAATGGTATATTTTTAAGGTTCATAGCTAAAAAATCCAAGCATTGGTTTTTGGAATAAGGGCATAAGCTTTATGAATGATCGTTAAGACTGTAAAGTGGTTTAAACCTCTCCAAATCCCTAATTTTGACCCAATATGGAAGATTATTGATAGAAATGGATAAAAATAAATTGGATGAAATTTTATTATGATTATATAATTTATTTTAATCTCCCATGTAATTCTAGGTGGCATTGGTTTATTAGGTGAGTGAGTGGATCCTACAAGAAAAGCCATATTTCTTAAAATTTTATTGTAGCAGGTAGAGTTGGCTAAGTCAAAGTTGCTAAATGGATAGAGGTTGAATATTTAGAATTATATATTATGTCCATGGTGTTTTATTATCAGGTTATATACCTTATATGTGATAAATTGGTCATGCAATTTGACCTATTACTAAAAGGTCTAGTGATGCAGACAGTGAGAAAAACCACACAGAAGTGACAATGAGGTTAGGGATGTGTTGTCATGGATTAGGGATGGATAAAAATGCATGGGTTTGTTTTTAAAAAATACAATACATGTTCATGTTGGATATATGTTTTTTTTTCAATGGATATGATGAAATTGTTTCTCATAAGTTGTCCTATCTTGTGTAGATGAGACAATGAAGGTGTAAAGTTGTGAGATTGGTCTGCAAGACCAAAGTTTTCACTTAACCATGGTATATTTATATTTTATATTTTCATATTTATCTAATAGGATCATAAAAATTCATCAATATTATCTTAAAGTGTCTACACATGTGTCTAAGGTCATTATCACCATGACTATGTTTTAAGGTAAATTAGGAGATATAGGTAAGTTATAGTGATGAGTTGGAGGATCTATGCCCTTAGTTGAATAATCCAATGCACATGATGTTTTTTTTGTAAATTTAATTACCTATCCATTATTTATATAATATTTTAATTTATTATAATAGTTTGTAACATTGAATCAAAAATGGCTTGTCTGATTGAGTGAGGTTTGTGAGAAAAGAGGTCAACATATTGGATTGAAAAACTAATAGTTGTCATTTGTGATTGTGATATTTTTTATTTAAGTTTATCTAAGGATGATTTAATATAATATTAATGAATTTTAAGACATTAATATTGTTCTTATATGATTCAAAAGTTCAAGGTTTCATGATTGTGTTTTGAGAGCAATTGATAGTTCTGAGTAAGCTACTTGCAGAGACAGGTTTGGGAACATTTTTATTGAGTTATGAGGTATAATTAACATGGTTATGAAAATTATGTAATAATTATCATATTTATATGAATTTTTACATTCTTTTTTCTAAAATTTGTGTTTATGATCCGATTGTTTTAGATAGACTTTTCTAAGTATGCACAAGGCTAATATGAACAATACTAATGATGTGCTCTAAGTAGTGATTTGAGATAAAAGGTGTTATAGAGCCTAGATCAGATAATCAAAGGTATATTGGGATGACATAAAATTTGATTCTTCAAATTTATTTTTTTAAATTTTCTCCAAAATATAAAAGGGTAACGTGTGCTAGTTATGCTTAATGGGATTAGGTCTCCATGAGACCTAAAAGAGAGAGAAGGCCTATTTGAGAAAGGTCAAACCTAAAGGGACTCAAATAAAATTTGATACATTTATATTATATGTTATAATATCCATTACATATCTTAACCAAGAGAATAATAGTGCTTTGATGACTAAGAAGGATATGAACAAGAAAAGTATTGTATATATACTAGGCATTTTTAGGCCTATTTATAAGTGACTGAAAAAGTGAAAAAAAGAGAATATATCAGAGTAGAAGGAGGTATTTTATAACATAAATATAAGATATGTAATCATTTATTCACATTTTATATAGGTTTTATGTATGAGTATCAAGTTCATATGACCTAAGAGGGCTAGTTGAGCGAAGAATGCTAGAGACCAATTTTGAGAGGGATAAAAGTGTGTGAAGGGTTGAAGGAGATAATATTATGTTGTATGATAAATACATTTTTATAAAGGATATAAAGTTTTTTATGTGGATAAGTTTGTGCTAAGTCATCTATGGGGGTGGCTCCTCCTTGCAAGTGGGTGCTTGCTAAAGGCTAGCTAAGTTGGTGCTTAGTTAGTTGGGGTTGGTACTCCATATGAAGTTGGTGATTTACTAAAGTTGGTATTTGTCTTATAGGTTTATATTTCATTTAAATAATTAGTGTTTTTTCTTCCCATTAAGTATTTCCTAGATATATATTGTGTTTATGTGTTTCATGCTCTTGTGGATTGGTGCTTATGCTTGTTAATATGTACATGTTTGTCTAATGATCTATGTTTACTTAAGTAATATTGTTTAATAAAGTTTTGAAGATTGATTCACCCTGCACCCCATTTTATTAATTTTTATTCTATGTTTTTTTATTAGATCTTAGTCCTTTGAAGCAAGTCTAAAAACCTAAAGGATATACTAGAAGTTAGGATGACTAGTTAGTAAGCTCAAAGTGGTTTCTCTACCAATAAGGCTCAATTGATCAATGGATCTAACTATGCCTTTTGGAGTGTCAGGATGAATATATATTTGGTAATAAGTTATGGATGGATATAGTGATCCTCCTATTCCACCATCTGATATGAGAGGTAAGAAATATAGTGAAAATAACTTCAAAGAAATGAATGATATTGTGTGTGTCCTATCAGAGGCAAAGCTTGTGAAGGTAATGCATTATGAATATGATAAAGATATATGGGACAAATTGGATACCATATATGAAGGTGATACCAAGGTAAATATGTCCAAGTTGTAGACCCATAGAAGATAATTTGAAATCTTAAAAATGAATGAAGATGAAACTATTACATCCTACCTATTGAAGGTTTATGAAGTTATCAATATCATCAGAGGATTAGGATAAAAAGTCAAATAATCTATTATTATTCAAAAAGTGTTGAGATCACTAACTCCTAAGTTTTAATATAAGGTATCTATAGTAAAAGAGATGCAAGATTTAGACAAGCCAGAGATGGATGGGCTTCATGGTATCTTGACTACCTATGAGATGAGAACCAATGAAGGAAGACCTCCCAAGAAAGAAGGAGCTTTCAAAGTTGAAAAGAAGTCAAAATCCAAGAAAGTTAAAGATGATGAATTCTTAGATGTTGATGATGATCAACTAATAGTCATTTTTTCAAAGAAGTTGAGGTTTGGATCTGGTAATTACAAAGGTAAGTTGGCCTTAAAATGTTTAAACTATGGAAAGATTAGTAACTTTGCATCTAAGTGACCTAAAAGGATAAATTTGAGCATAATGAAGAACATGATGAACATCATGGAGATGAAAATAAGACCTAAAAGTCTGATAATAATGCGTTCAAAAATCATGAAGGTAGAAAAAGGAGTTTCAAGAATAAAATAAGATTTTATAATAAAGAAGATAAATCTTATGATGTAAGTTACTCAAGTGAATCTGATAGTGATGATGGTAGTCATGAACCTGAACATGATAATAATTAAACCTTATTATGGCCATATAATTAGATAATGAACATTATTTGAGTGGGAAATTCATTATGGTTGATGTGTAATTAGATGATGAAGAAGATAAAATAGATCTTGAGGAAGTTTTGGTAATTGAATTAGAGGAATTGAAGTTCCAAAATAAAAAGAATCACAAACTAAGAACACTAGTTAAGGACTATGAGGATTAGATTGGATTGTTAAATGAAAGGTTGAGTAATGCTTCCAGGGAATATGATGAGATCATCAATCAAGTTGAGGTATAGATGGAGATAGTTAATAAAATCCTAAAGGATAAAGAGGAAGAGTGTATAAGGCATGAAACTGAAGTAGAATCCTTAAAAGTTGAGTTGAATCAAGCATCTAGTAAGGTGAGGATCTTTGTGAAGTTTTAAAAGAGAACTAATGCATTAGATGATATCTTGAGTTTTCAAAAGTATGAAAGTTACAAAATACATCTTGGTTTCAAAGAAGACCAAAAGGAGGCAACTCAAATCAAAGATAAGACTATAGAAGACAAGAAGGTCAACATGGAAAGAACTATCAAATAGCCAAATGCTATAATGTATGCTAATTTATTCAATGGTTACTATTTTGTGTGCAATCAATCTTGTCATAGAGCAAGAGAGTGTAGAAGACTCTATAATAATGAGTACTTATGGGACTATGGAAGGAGTCACAACTCACATCAGTTAAAAGGTATGTATAAGGTGATTTGATATAGTTGTCATGATGTGGGACACATTTTAAGATTTTTTACTAATAAGGTTAGAAGGGAATGAAGTCAAAATAGGAGGTATGAAGCATCTATATTTCTAAAGAGAAGACATAAATGTTTAGAAACCAAAGATAATGAAGATGATTCATGATTAGTTTACAAGCTCAAGTGGACTACTCGATATGATAGATCATGATTCAAATGAGAAAACAAGTCAGGAAAGCCTATTTTTAGCCCACATTGATGATCAAATGGATGATGAAGAGATCAAACCTATAATTAAAATCAAGGCTAAAAGGATATTGAAGTAAATTCAATCATATGAGAGCATGGATATTTAGGAATATCCTACACTTATAATGTTTTAGTGCCATATAAGAAGTGGTGATTCTATTAGGATTTATGGAGACACTATTTAGGTAGAAGAAGCATGATGGATGCTTGGTTTGAAGATGATCTATTTGATTTTGTGACTATGTTTATTGTATGTTGAGAAGTGTTCTTGATTATCAGAATTCATGTGAAGGAGGTATGATTATATTAACGGGGATCATGTTTCCTTAATGTTTTATATTCTATGTATTGAGCTCCTATATCTAGGAGGTATGGATTGATATTATATTTATGTAGGACACTTTGTCATTAATATTATCGGGGGATAAAGTTCAAGAAGGGAGATTGACCAAACTAGGGGAGATGAGTGATCACACTAAAGAAAGATTTGCCATCAATGACAAAGGGGGAGTTTTTTATAAGTGTTATCTTTGATTTCAAGGTTAATATTTGTGTCATTCATCTAAATTTTAAGGTGTATATGATTGATGTCATAGTGCAGATGTATATTAAGTAGTCAGTGATATATAAACCATGTGACATGAGCAACTTTGAAGGAAACCTAATGATTCCTCTAAAGATAATGTCATGATTTAGATCATCTTGATGCCTATCATTATTTTCATAAATAGGTTTTGATGATAAATTCAAGTTAAACATTATTAGTTTTGTCACAAAGAGGTTTTAATGATTAGGTCAAGGTAAGCATGTTTTGAGTACTAGGTGTCTTAAGAAGCCTAGTCATTAAAAGCTTAATCATATCATGGGCATATACATGATAAATCATAAATAAGTATGTATATATCTATTATAAGAATTAATAACATGATATAAAAGTATAAAATCATCAATAAGTGATTTCAAGATCAAGTCTCAACTCTCAAAGTGCTTGAGAAGCCTAGTCATGACACTAGTCATGCCATGAAGGAATCTTGTGTGAAGGTATGAACATGGTGGCCTAGTGAGATGGATGCATAGAGGAATGATAATAAGTTTAAGGTTATTTTATTTTCAATATGAGGCATTTAATCACTCATGTGTATTTCAAGGTAAACTTATAGGGGTAAGACCTATAGACCTAACATACAACTAGACAAGTTCTAGACCTTGCCTAACCCAATAAGGGGTCATGAGGTGTTATCAAGACCTATGAAGGATTAAAATTAGTGTTATATCATGTGATATGTTTCATTATAATGTTAGGTAGGTGAATAGTGTATGGATAGTGGCTATAAGGTCAGTTTCAAGGCCTAATGACACTTGCATGTCAAAAGCCTAAAGAGCAAAGAGAGAGATGGTGGACTAATGAGGTATCATGATCAATTTCCAAGATAAGAATGTAAAAATGAGAATTGAAAAAGTTATTTAATTTTTTTAAAGTATTTTTACCAATTTTTAGGTCAAATTATTCAAGTAAACGCATGAAATGTGGTTTTAAGGTTTCCTATGTGCATAGAATGAAGGATTCTCAGCTTGAGAAGAACTTTCAAGTACTCATTGGCATGTGTAACCTCAACATGATAAAATAATTAATTAATGGTAGATTATAAATGGTCCTATCTAAAAATTCCAATATTTTTTTCTATAATAAGGGCCTAATATTTATGAATGATTGTTAAGATTATAAGGTGGTTTAAACCTCTCTAAAACCCTAACTTTGACTCGATATGGAAGATATTGAAATAAATGGATAAAATGGATTATTTGACCTATTTTAATGATTTTATCATGTATCTTACTATCCTAGGTACCTAAAAGTGGCATTGGTATTTTAGGTGAGTGAGTGGACCCTACAAGAATAGCCATGTTTCTTGAAATTTTGTTGTAGTAGGTAGATTTGACCAAGTGAAAGTTGATAAATGGATGGAGCTTAAATCTTGAGAAGTATATATTATGTAAATAGTGTTTTATAATAATTTTAAAAATCTTATATGTGTTAAACTGGTCATAAAATTTGACCTATCACCAAAACTCTAGTGATTCAAATAGTGAGAAACACTAGGTGGAAGTGAGAATGAGATTAGGGATGTGTTGTCATAGATTAGGGATGCATCCAAATACATGGGATTTTTTTAAATACCTATAATACATGTTAATGTTGTATATATGTGTTTTTATTTAATGTATATGATGAAATTATTGATCATAAGTTGACATGTCTTATGTAGATGAGATAGTGAAGTTGTAAGGTTGTGAGATTGGTTTGTAAGACCAAAGTTGTCACTTGAACATGGTATCCTTATATATAATATTTTAATAATTATCTCATAGTATAAACCACATGAATAAATATTATTTTAAAATGTCTACATATGTGTTGAAGGTCATTATCACCATGACTATGTTTTAAGGTAAATTGGTAGATATGGGTAAGCAAGTTACAGTGATGAGTTGGACATTATATGCCATTATTTGAAGCATCCAATGAATATGGTTTTTTTTAATAAATTTAATGACATATACATGATTTAAAAAATCTTTGAATTTAGTATAAGAGGTTGTAACATTGAATCCAAAATAGCTTGTCTGACTGAGTAAAGTCTGTGAGAAAGGAGGTCAATAGATTGATTTGAAAGACCAATAGTTGTCATTTTTTTGTGATACTTTTTACGTAAGTTTATCTCAAGATGATTTAATATCATATTAATTAATTTTAATATCTTAATAGTGTTCATATATGTTTCAAAAGTTCAAGGTTTCATGACTATGCTTTAAGACTAATTGATAGTTATGAGTAAGCTACTTGCATAGAAAGGTTTGAGAACTTTTTCCTTGATTTGTGAATTATAATTCACATGGTTATGAATTTGAGTTCAAAAGGATTATTTTTATATTTTTTATATCCATTTTTTTTTTAAATTTGTGTTTATTCTCTAGTTGTTTTAGACAAACTTTCTGAGTACACATAGGACTAATATGAACAGTACTAATGATGTGCTCCAAGTAGTGATTTGAGATAAAAAGGTGTTATGGATCCTATATGATATTATAATATTTTTATTGGGATTAAATATGATGTTTTTATTATATGTAATTTTTTTAAATTTTATCCAAAATATATAATGTTAATGTGTGCTAATTAGGCCTAAAGGGATTAGGTATCCATGAGACGTAAAAGAGAGATAAGGCCTATTTGAGAAAGGTCAAACCTAAATGGAATAAAATAATTTTTGATGAATGTATATGAGGTTTTATAGGATACATTTCATGTATTACCTAAGAGGATAATAATTCTTGGCCGAATAATAAGGATATGAATAAGAAAAGTCTTGTATATATACTAGGCATTTTTAGGCCTCTTTATGAATGAGTAGAAAAGCAAACAAAAAAAGATATAGTAAAGCATAAATATTTATTTTAGACCATTAGTATATGATAGAGAATCAGTGATGAACATTTTATAGAGTTTTTTTGTTTGAGGATCAAGTTACCTAACCAAGTCAACAAGAGGGCTAGTTGTTGAAGAAGGCTAGAGACTAGTTTTGAGAGGGATTGAAGTGTGTGAAGAGATGAGGAATGAAATAATCATATTTTTTATGAGAAAGACATTTTTATAGAGATGATCAAGTGTTTTAGGTGGATGAGTTTTATTTTAATCATCTATGGGGTTAGTTCCTCCTTACAAGTGGGTACTTGCTAAAGCCTAATTGAGTTGGTGCTTAGCTAGTTGGGGTTGGTGTTTCATGTGAAGTTGGTGATTCACTAAATTTAGTGTTTTTATTATAGGACTATAGTCCATTTTCATCATCAATGGTTTTTATTCCCCTTGAGGGTTTACCACATATATGTTTTGCTCATGTGTCTCATGCTCTTGTGGATTGGTGCTTATTCTTGTTAAGATGTACACACTTGTCTAATGATCTATGTTTGATTAAGTAAGGTTTTTTAAGAATTTTTTAAAGACTGATTCACCCCCACTCTTAGTCATTTTTATTCCAACATGATCTATACAATGCATCTTAAGAAATTTATGTGATCACATTTTACATGCTTCAATGATATATTTACCTAGACATGTTTCTTCTATATGCTACATGATACACTCACATATTATACAATTATAATATACTTTTAAGGTAGGGTTAATACCAATTTATAGTTCCCCTCACCTCAAAATGGAGGAATTTTAGTGGGGACATACCATAGAGGAATGGATTCCACATTTTCATAGTTCACCAAATTCATTTTATAGTGTGGTCATGTTATTAAAACGTGTTCTCCATACTTATGCCAATTTTTAGTTTCAAATTATACTAGGGGAATGTTTTGGAAACATGTTTTCCATTCTTACATAGTTTTAAAATTGTCTAAATTACAAAGTTATATGATTTAGATACACATTGGTGGTATAATTCTATATATTAGAAAAATTTTATATGTATTTTCATTATGAGACATATCTAAGGTTCATATGTTATGCAAAGAACACCTAATTTTTTAAAAAACATATAAACTTTCATATATCAATCCTTTTATAGACTATATTGAGGCAATCTGCTATAGTAGTTGGTTCATTTTTTGTATGGTTGAGGTGATTAATATAAGATTAAAATAATAAAAGAATTCCAAAATATGTGATGTTTAATAAAAGATTAATAAAAGATTAAAATAGATAGCCTAATATATATGCAATTGAAAGGATCTTATAAAAAGGATCTTGGTACAAAAACACACAATGGGAGGTAATAATAAACTTACCCATGAAACTACCAATTCAATCAACAATATATGGTTAAATCAACCATAACAAGAAGATATGGTATATATTAAGATTTAATGAATCTTAAACAATTATTCTATTACCCTCCCTAAATGACTAAATGACATGTTTTATTCATTATTATAATAATATAATTAAGTCAATATATGAACTTACCCAAAGTATAGTTTTGATTCCATTACAACAATGTATCCAAATGTCCTTATTGTCACCAATACATCTTATCGAAGTGCATGGGTAATGATTCATTTAAAATACCAAGTAGATTAGGAAATGGTATTGAATACTTGGTTTACTAGATTTTGTTATTCCTTAAAGTTTTGTCATGTCTTGGATGTGTTATGTTTTTACCTATTTGTAAGAGTGATCAAGTTTGACAAAAAAGTTTAGAATATACATCAAGACTAAACAACATAACATATCTCATAAGAGATATTTATGTGTTGAGTTGTTGAAAAACCAAAACCTACTACCTTCCAGTGTTGAGTATTTTTTGGACATTTACTATTCACAATACTCTTGTGATTTTTTTGTATGCCCCTTCTTCTTTCACCAAACTTCATGAAAAACTTAAATTTTGGTTTGAATTTGGTATTTAAACTTGTACTAGGTTTAAATACCTATGAAATAGTAGTAAGAACAAAATTTACCTACTCTTTATCTTGCACATCATAATTTCTTGACTTTATAGATTGGCCTTCCAACAAGTAAGGAAATTCATCTTTCATCATGGCATACTATCACATAGGCCTTTTGTGTTGGTATTATTGATTTGATTGTGAAGAATGAGAAAAAATCTTGTCACCACTATAACTTGATACTTCTAATATTTCCATTTTTGAACCATGTTCAAATTTAGTACCATAACTTATTCTAGAAACATCATCAACATGTAGAAATACATTACTATTAGAAGATTAACCATTATTAGCAAATAATGGTACCTTCTAATATAAATCAACATCTTTAAAAACCACAATTTAGTATATAGATACATCTAGTAGTTTCTATGCATCTGTTTCCTCACAATAACCAATAAACATGATTACTTTACCTAATATAAAAGCAATAGATCCAAAAACATGAAAATTACTTACATATGGTGTTTCACCTAACCATTCTTCTTCTAGTGTCACATTTTACAAGGCTTGTATGAGATTTTTATTCAAAGTGTACACTATTATATTCATAACTTCTACCTAGTAATGATATGATACATTCTGGATATCCACCATACACCATGCCATCTCCATCACTATTATGTTCTACCTTACCATGATGTCATTATTCTATGTATAATATTACTTATTTGTACCTTATTTATTGTATAATTCCATGAATTTATTAGAAATAAATTCATCTCCATTAAATGATCAAATAACTTTTACATGTTTCGATCCTTATTTTTCTACCATAGTTTTCTAATAAACAAATTTATAGAAACATCCTAAAATTCTATGAAAAAAACAAATTCACATTTTCTTAGAAAATTAGTATATAAGCAACAATTAATACAAAGTTACTAATACTAAATATGTTTGCATTATACCATTCAAAGCCACATGAACCAAATATAATGCATTATTAGCTCTATGTTTCTTACCAATGCCAAATGAATTTGAAATTGGCTTATCTATTTGACATCCTAAACATACATTATGACTATTTTTACTAGAAGACATTTACTCACCATGGTAATCTAGCTTAATGTATGTGAATTATCATAACCAAGGTGACCATACCTCTTATGCCATACCTCACTAGTGATTTCAACCACTACTAGTGCACATTCTTTTTATATTTGGGATCAATCAACTTAAACAATACCTTGTTACTAATATAATATAAATGAATTTATTTTCATGAAGATTAATGACCATGCATATGTTTCCTTTAAACTCCACATAGATGTTAGGATTCATAGTTATTTAACATATAGATTTTTTTTTCATGTTAGGAACATATCAAACATTCTATGAAGTGTAACTAATATAATTCAAATAAATAAGAACATTTCCATATACTTTCACATAGTGAACCCAACCATCACCTAAATAAGTTGATTCATTGCAAATATCATCTTATACAAAGTTTACATACCTATAATTATGACACATAGTGTCTTAATTCACCTAAGTCAAAATATCATATTCTTGAATTTGTTGATTGATCATGTATCACCAAAAATGTAAACTCACTCATTGAATTTTATTCATCTTATTCAACCACATTTGTAGTTTGTGACTTATTGATTTAATTTTCTAAATACTTTTTTCACTTACAAAAATATTTATTCACATGACTAGGTTTAAGACAATAAAAACACTTCCATTTGGTTTTCTTATAATCATTTACTTTTTTTATGAATAATTTTTATTCACCAACCATTAACCCTTGCCTTTTTTCTTTGCTACAAACTCACTTTTTGTATATGTGGATGTTGAAGATATGGACTACTCCTATCATCTTTCCTTTTGTATGATAAGAGTGGATAACTACTCAAAGTCCAATGTATATGTTTCATTAATCATGTTTAATGATTCTACAAAATAATCATAAGATTATGGTAAATTATACATAACCAAAGAAATGAGGTCTTTCTCATCTATAGGTTTTCCCACTACCTTCAATTAATCACAAATGTCCTTCAGCTACAACAAATATTCAGAAATGTAACCACCATCTTTCATCTTAGTGGAAAATAAACTATTTTTTAAATACAAAATTCTACCAGCTTTAGAAGCTTGATATTTTGTCTTAAGGTGTTTCCACAAATATGGTGTATTGTTAACATTTCTAACTTATATAATTAGATTGTCTACTATAAAGAGTTTTAATAACATGAGATCCTCATGATGGTGTTTATCCTAGTCATCTAGTCAATCAACTATTCTAGATTATTTACCAGGGATAATTTGGTCAATGTTTCTATACTCACTTATTATAAGTATCCTATGACTCCACAATTTGAAGTTTTTGCCATTTAGTTTCTGAGAATCTAGAAATAACAAATGTTGAAAACTAGACATATTTACCTAGTTTTTCTTGAAAATAATTAAATCAAAAATAATATAATGAATATTACAAAAATTATTTTTATAAACTAAATATAACCTAAAACTGGAGAGAGGTACCAATTTTTATCAAATTTTTTATAGTTTGTGAAATTTTAAAGTTTTCATCTTTTAAAAAATTGCTCTAAAACAACCAAAACAATTAAATCCAGAGTTGTATAGATTTGTTTAAAAAAATGTTTTTTTTTGTGTAGAAGAGGACAATTTTTTTAAACTATATAAAATTTTCAAGAGTTTTGGATTTACAATTTGCACCAAACATAATTAATTATGATTTTTTAAGTAAATTATAGGCAAAAAAATAAAATTTTCTTAAGTTTTGAAAATAAATTGATTGTTCCATTATTTAATTAAATAAATTTAACCTTATTTTTAACTAAATAAATAAAAATTTAAACTAAAAATTTCATAATCTAATTGAACAATGAAAAACTTATTACTGCATTTGGAATTGGCATATTTTCTTCATTGTGGCATCCTCCTACTCATCCAAACACCTCCTCATTTGACTAAAAACAACAATAATGTGGTCTAATCATGTGATTTCCTCCTTTGTGAGAGAAATAACATATTTACTGATTGATTTTTTGACTTATTTTAAGTACCTCTATTTCAAGAGTGCCTCCCTCTCCTAAAAATGCCTTTGTTCAGCTAAAGTGTCCTTTTTCTAGAGGTAAAAATTATAAGAAACTAATATTTTATAGTAAGAAAATAGTCTTAATATTTATGTTACATGTTACGAGTGGTTTGTGGTGCCCCAAAGTAGGCAAGATAAGAATGGTGTGCCACTCTACTCCTTGGATTACCTCTCCCTTCATCGAGTGCCTTCACCACTTACAATGTATCCCTCTCTCTTGAAATGTCCTCCTGATAATTTAATCCTTTTAATCAAGGTCAAATGCTTTCCTTAATACTTTAAAAGTCCCACCTTCACAACAACCATGTTAAACAAAAATCCATCCTCCTCTTCCACAAAAAAAATCTCTTTCTTCAGCCTCTTTCTTCTCTCCACATTTTTGGTAATCTAAGGTGTGTTATGAAAACTATCTCCACTAGGAATCTTCCCTGATCATATGTTTTCATAGAGAATTTCTCTTCCTCCTAAGATTACTAACCATTAGCTCTTATAACATATAATATTACAATAACATAGGAAATGTAAAATATGTGATGTTTACTAACCACATAGATAACTTAATATATAGAAAGTAATAATATCCTATAAAAATAGAGGTTGGTATAACAAACACACAATGATAATTAATAATAGACTTACCTATGAAACAACCAAAAAAAATTATAACATATGGTTAAATCAACCATAATAAGAAGATATGGTAAATATTAAGATTTTAATAAATCTGAAACAATTATTCTAATAATTAAATCACTCAATATTTTGAGTTTATAGGTTAAAATTGATTAAATCATCCAACCTTATCAATTTTATAGTGTGATTTGACTTGGTTCACTCATGCTCACTAGGTTATAAGTATGATTGGGTTGAGCTAGTCTTAACTACAGGTATAAACTCACCTTTTATCCAAAGTTAGGGGCATGTGTCCTACAATATATCTATATCTCTCTTGAAATTTTCACTTTATATATTTTATATTTTTCCTTATCACATGTTTAATTATTTAAAATGATACATCTTTTCAAATCAAATTGCCAAAAGGCAAGGTAGTTGTATTAACACACATGTGTACTCCTAAACCTTAATCTATTTTAATTTAATCACTTTAATTATTTAAATTTCATATTATATACATTGATTATATACTAAAATTTGATCTTGGTTGTAGGTTAGTCATCAAAAAATAACTCAAGTTGGGCTCAATAAAAGGTAAGGTGTGTATACACACCTAGGTACACATTTCTTTTCCTTTAAACTATAAACTTCATTAATAGATTAAAGGGGGGAATGCAGACAATGTTTATAAATTATATATCAACTTAGAATTACACACTTAGTGTAATATATATCATGGATTTACCTTCAACTTATAGACCTTCCCACTACTAAAAGGTTTGTATGCACTATCTCTCTATGCTTATTTCTTATCTCTTAGTCTGAACAATGTTATTCTAATGACTTAAACTTGTTATCATGCTATGAATGTTATAAATTTACTTATCATATATCTTTGAAAGTTCTGGACCTATGCCTATTTTCCAACTACCTAAATACTTACATCATAGTCAGATGCCTACATCGATGCAAGTGGCCCTACCCTAACATATTTTTTTAGTTCCCTAAAGTCAGTCAATTTGAAAATGTAGTGTATACCTATGGTCAATCTAAGTGATTTAATGTAAGATATTATCCAAGTGGATTAATATATAAGATCAAACCTCATTCATTTCTTACCTAGCAACTTCTTACCTAATCACAAGGCAACTTACTAAAGGTATTCAATTAGACACTTAAATTAGCAATGCTTCCATATTTTCTCCTATTTTAATAATAGTCATAGGGATAAAACATATATAGGTATAAATTACTAAAGGATAATTCCATGAGCCATATTTGACAAGTTACAATCTAGGTCACTACATGTACATGATGATCACACATTACATGATACACAAGTCAACATATAAGGGATAACTACATAAGTTTGAGGCCTTGTTTGGTATATTATATATGTAATTAGTGCTCATTGACAAAAGTGTATTTCGAGTAGCTCAAAACTATGTTCCCACTAACCCAATTTTTTTCCATAGCTAATATGAAGATGAAAAAATAGGGTTTCCTCATTTGACAAGAAGTGATAGTCCATGACCCATATTTGAATGCACCAAAGCAAAGTTGACAAAGAACCTAGAAGCATATAGGGGGTCACATTTAGTATAAGTAGGTATTATATACTACACACATATGTATAATTTATATATAATCATCGACACAACCATCCTAGGTCAATGTATGTGTGTGTGGCTATAGAGGTATAATTTCTAGAATTAGGTGATTAATCCAAAATCTAGATAAATTATATTCCCTTCCTATTCCAAATATATATCCTTATTATCATCATAACTAGCTAATTATTTTTTTCATTATCATTGCTATATCTATCATAGCTACATTTTCTATTTTTAGCATATCTTAACATAAAAAATTCAATACATGTTTATCTACGTTTTGTAATTAATTAGTCTACTTTAGAGATAGTCTACCATCCTTATGGATTAAGATATCTCCACCCCTTTAACCCTATATTTCCAAATCTATATTTTAGATTTAAATAAGAACCCTTATAGATTTATTGGTCTATTATGAAGATTAGGTATTTGTGTAATAAATTAGGTGGTACTAAAATGTATAATACATGTAAGAAATCATGCACTAAAACCTCATATCCTAGTATACTCACCTACCTCACCCCCAATTGACCTTAACTCTATTATGAGGCCAATTGTGAAGTTTGAGCTTCAACTAAAATAAGATATGTGTCAAAATATCATATATTTTGGAAGAATCTAAAGTTTTAATATTATTTTACCTTTTAGCATTACCTTCTCTAATAATATAGATTTTAACTCTTTTGTATTTTTATGTTTTCCTCTTCCATATGGATTTGTTGTGATGAATATGACTAACATAAGATATCCTACACCTATTTTCTAGAGAGGAGAACTTGTTATAGTCTAAATTTTCACCCTTGGAGAGCATTCTTCAGGCCCTTTATAATTTAAATACACAATGGGAATAACCCTAGGTTGTGGGTATCCTATGATGGGGTTAAACTTCTATATAAGGTTGGATTCATCTTGATGCTCACCTAAAACTAATGCTAAATTAATGCTTCATAGGAAAAAGGGGTAGAAAGAGGATAATGGATCTTAATAAAACTAAAAGGGTGATGCACCAAAGTTAAATGGATATTCATATAATCTTGAGCATGCACTAGATCATCAAAAGACAACTATGGCTTACTCAGTCTCAAGATCTCACTAGCTACATAAATATTTCATAGAAGAGGTTCCAAGTAGAAAAATGATATAGACCTACAAGTTAGATTGAAAACATCTTTAAAGAGGCAAAGAAAAGGATAGTAAACTAGGAAGAATCTCCTTCATAATTTCACAATACATAAGCATACTAAGTATTGATTTAAGACAAGAGATAGGCAAAGAGTTGATCTTATTACTTAAAAAGGTAGTTCTCATAATATTTTGATATGTTTTAAATATATCAGATGAGCACACTTTTTCAAGAGTCTTGATGAGTATCCTTGTCCTAGAAAATAAATACTAAATTCTAAGAGTTGAGAACCCCTTCAATGGGAATAAGACCGAGATATATAGGAGAAGAGAGAGAGAGAGAGAGAAAGAAAGGATGTGGGAGTATGCCATCAAAAAAATAACACTTTGTCTTAGGTCATTAATTGAACCTGAGCCACCACCTTTTGCTATTTAGCCAATGAAAACCTTCCCACATTTTGGATCAATCAAGACATTTCCCATGGCTTATTGAGTGAGAAATTCCCCAAAGGTTCCAAAGATGCATTGAATGCTCCTATCTAAAATTCCCAAAACTAGACCCTTTCCTTGATCCTTCACTCCATCTCTTACTTGAATTAAAAAATTCATGCTCATGGATTTGATAGAAACATGGATTTTTGCATTTTCAGTGGCTGCTTGTCGAAAGCATGGCCTATGACACTTTTTCAGTAATTATACATATCTACTCTTACATTAAAACCTAGAATAGGATTAACTATAGATGAAAACCAATCTAAGATTATTGGTTTTCCTATAGTCCATATAGATACAACATTTGTCTTGATTCCTAGTCCCATTTTATTGATAAGACATTGACCTTTGATTTATATTAGGTCAGAAAGACCTATTTTTCCCTTAAGGAGATTTTTTAGTGACACTTGGTCTCGAATATGTATTTTGGTCCAACTTAGATCATATTTAAGCTTAGTTATATATATTTCCACCAGATTGGGTCAAATTATGGCTTGTCAACCTTCATTAGAAGATCCCAAGGATTACCTCTACTTAATTGGATATAAATAGTCCAAATTGGATTTATTTATTCCTTGACCTTCACTCGTACCATTAGATCTAAGATCCAATTAAACATAGACCATAGATCTTCAAGACTCAATACCTTGAGCTTGACCTTGAATTTATCCTTATGATTTATTGACTATTTGACCCCAGCTCAGACCATTGATATTGATTTATATGATCAAGTGCTAGATATCGATCTTACCCCTTGACTTGTTAGCCTTGTCCAAGGTTATGCCACATGTCAAACATGCATTGATCCTCAATATTCACTATTAGTATACAGCCTCATACACTTACACCATGTGGCATCTCCTTGGCTCATTAACTCTTTGACTCTACTCATGTGCCATTGATCTACTTTTGTATGCTAAAACATACTCCATTAGATTTTCCTAGACCCATTGACTTACTAATCATTACTCATCATTATATTTGATCTTGGTTCCCTAGATCTCAACACTTATCAAGCTTCCATTCACTCAAACCCATTGACTTACTAATCATTACTCATCATTATATTTGATCTTGGTTCCCTAGATCTCGACACTTATCAAGCTTGCATTCACTCAAGGACCCTTTAATAATTTGAATGCTAATGGCTATTTCATGAGGCCCAAATTTTAAGTCTACCTACCTATATTTAACATCCACATGAATGTATTTAATGTCTATGTGACCACCACTAGGATATTTGAAAACCAATGGCTATCTTTTGTGCTTAAAACTTGACACTTGTGTGAATATCTCATTGACTTGTTGACCTTACGCATGTCACTAGATCTTTGATTAGATTTAATATAGACCATTAATATTTGATTCATTTAAATACAAATGGTTATTTCTTGTAGCATAAAATTGATGTTTGTATATCCATAATTACATTATTGGAAGACAAATCCCCCAAACCATTTTCTTCAAACTCTTGTCTATAGGTTTTTTACTTGTTCCAAGATTTTTGAATAATTATCCTTTAGGAGAATTATATAGGGCACTTTGTTCAAGAAGTAACCCCTTTGGACTTTTTTTGTAGCACTTTCTTAAAATAAATGGCCCTTCAAGATTTTTGTATCAGATGACTTAGCTAAAGAAATGGCCATTCATATTTTTTATTTGGACAATTTCTTGAGAAATGACCCTTTGAGAAAATTGCTCTAAGTACTTTGTCAAAGAAATGGCCCTTAAAAATTTTAGTTTGGGATACTTTGCTATAGAAATGAACTTTCAATAAAATGTATAGGACACTTTCACTAAATAATTGACCCTTATAAACTTTTTCTTTAGACATTTTGGCGAAGAAATACCCTTCAAGTTATTTGAATAGACCACTTTTTGAGACAATGATCCTTCAAGACTTTTGCATGAAAGCCTTTTTCCATCATGAAATTTATTGTAGATAAAATGTCCAAAATAAAAATGTGCTATGATTTTTTCCTCAGACAAAAGGTCTAAAAAAAATAGGGTCTTTAGGAAGATTATCCTAGATAATTTTCCCAACACAAAAGTACTTGGCCTTTTATTGTATATAAAATATCTAAAATAATTTGCTCTTTAGGAATTTTATTTTAAATAAAATGTTTGAAACAATTCCTAATGCTTATCCAAATAACCTAAAACTATTAGCCTAAAGGAAATATTAACACTTAGCCCTAAAAGGGTTCATAAGAATTGAACTTATCCAAATAAAAGGTTTTACACTTAGCTTTTTTGGCTTATAGGCTCTTTCAGACTAGTTCAAAAAACTATTGTTTGGCCTTTAAAGATATATAACTCTACTTATATTATCCATATAGGCACAAGCTTGGTATGTGTGCCAAAAATGGCCAATATCTTTGGTGACTTGTAGGGAAACATACCTATTATAATTTGATAACCCAGACCATTTACCTTATCAAATCCATTGAGCATGGAGTCATTATCCTCTACATCTAAGTTGAACCTCTCTTGAAGCAAAAAGAACTAAAAGAAACAAAAAAAATTCCCAAGGCACTTTGGAAAAGGAAACAATAGAGCATAAAAGAAAAAGTGCACAAGGCACTTAGAGGAAAGCATAAAATCTACTTCTAATATGTATAATATGTTACAATGGTTGTAATTATTATAATAATATGGATTCAAATAAATACCATTGATTAGGATGGCCAATACCTTTCCCTCTAATTGGGCAAGTTGAAAATCAGTATGTTTCTTAAATCCATGGATCAAATAAAGTCCACTCCAAAAGCTATCAAACTTGGTATGGTTTCCTAGTTTGGCCTTATTTGAGTCCCATTTGAGGACTAGGTCCCCATCCTTGAAAATCCTTGATGTAGCTCTTTTTTCAAAGAATTTTTTAACCTAAGTTTGATGTGATTCTAGTGTTTTATTAGTAAGGTCCCTAGTTTCTTCTAGCTCCATGAGTTCTATCATCCTCACATTCATTGGCTCATCCTCCATCAAATCAAGTCGATGGGCTAATTCCAATGTAGGTAGCTCAAGGGAGATAGGCAATTTGGATTCCCTTCTATACATAAGAACATATGGAAAATTTTCAATGGAAGTTTTAGGAATCACCCTATTAGCCCATAAGGCTATCCTTGGCTTGGTGTGTCATGTTCTCTGATTCTCTTCCATGGTCCTCTTGATGATCCTTAGCAAATTCTTGTTTATGGAATATGTCAACCCATTTCCTTAAGGATATTAGTTGGAAGAGGTGTTGAGGTAGATGCCTAGTTTGAGAGCCCACTCAATTATCTTCATACCAAGGAATGCTAATCCATTATCAAAAATTATGGTGTTTAAGACACAAAACCTAGCTACAAGGTTGTCATAGAATTCCAATATTACACCTTCACTAGCCTCCTTCAAAGCAATGGATTCCACCCACCTAGTGAAGTATTCAATTACAATGATCACCCATATTTTCCTTACACTTGATAGTGTATTGATCATCCCTATGAAGTCTAACATCTATTACATGAAGGTTTGCTCCACATGAACAAGATTGAGTGGAAGGATTGCTATTTTTTGTTTTCCTACAAAGAGAGCACACTTATGGAATTTTATAATCCATACATGAGCATCTTTGAAAAAATTGGGCTAGTAATAACTAGCCATCATTACCTTTGTTGCCATGGTTCTAGGTGAAAAATGACCTCCTATAGATCCATCATGGAACTACTCCAAGATTTGGTCACTTGGTCATGATCTATACATCTAAAGAGTACCCCATTGAGGTCATTTCTAAAAATAACACCATCATCTAATGCATAAGGTATAGATTGAAAATTGAAATACCTTATTTTGGCTCTATCCAAACCTTGAGGGAATTCTCCTGTTTTCAAGAAGTGAGCCATATATTGAAGCCAACTCTTTTGAAGTGGATTTGTACCTTCTTGTGAGTTATTTTGGGTCACCAAATCAACTTCCTTGTATTCCTAGAGGTCATTCACCATGTGTTCACACAAGACCTTGCCTACGTATAGATTAGCGACCTTGATCTCTACATCATATTTCATTACCTTTGTGATGCATCTTGCTCTCTTCTCATTCAAATATTTGTTAATGAATAAATCCCTAACTCTAGGATGAGACACCACAAGATGGATCCTACTGTTGGAGAGAATGGTCTTGAACTTATTAAGGCTTCTCAAGGCTGAAAGAAATTGCTTCTCAATGAAAGTGTACCTCACCTCATATCCTTCCAGCCCTTGACTAAAAAATTCAATTGGCTACTCCATTGCTTCACAATTTTTTACATCATCATAGTTGATATGTTGTCAATGATAAAAAAGGTGTATAAGATGAAGTCCTAGGAGAAATCAAGATTTAAGAGTGAGGGTGCTTGGGTAATGGCCTTCTTGATGGCTTAAAAAACTTCCTTACCTTCATATAACCAAGCAAACACTTGACTCTTATTTAACATGGTGGTGATAGGCTTGAACAAGTTTTTAAAACTAGGTATGAACCTTCTCACAAATTTGATCTTCCCAAGGAAGCTTTGGATCCCCTTATTGTGCTTTGGCAAAAATAAGGCTAAGATAACACTTACTTTGTTAGGGTCAATAGATAATCTCTCCTTTGAAACAATATACCCTAGTAGTTTACCTTCATGCATATAGAACACACATTTTTAGGGATTTAAAGAGATCCCATACTCTCTACATCTCTAGAATATCAGCCTCAGATGGCCCATGTGCTCACTAGCATTCTTGGAAAAGAATGTGATATCATCCAAGTAGACTAGTACCACTTGATTTAGCATCCCTTATAAGGCCATGTCCATTACTCTTTGAAAGGTTTCCATGACATTGGACAATCCAAAAGACATCTTTTGATAGGCAAATGTGCCCCACTTGGTGGTGAAGTAAGTCTTAAACTAGTCTTCCTGTCTCACTAGCACCTAGTTGTAATGTGTATATCCATCTAGGATAGAGAAGCATTATAAACCATAAAATACTTATAGGATTTTATCTATTTATGGTAGAGGGTAATGATCCTTCAAAGAGACTCTATTAAGATCCCTGAAGTCCACACATAATTTGATCTCACCAATCTTATTTCTAATAGGTACTATATTAGCTACCTATTTGGATTACTTGATCAGGAAGATGATCTTGGATTCAATAATATTGGTCAATTCCTTTCTCATGAGCTCTTCAAGCTTGGGATTTATGGGCCTCTACTTTTTCATGATATGCTTGGCATTAGCCTCTAGATCTATAGTGTGTTGGTTTAATGGGATCAAATCCCCTTAATTCACTATACTTATGAGTTAATATGTCTACATATTACTTATAAATATCTATGAAAGCATGCCTTTAAAATTTAGTGTTTACCTTTCCATGCTTGAGAGGCTTGTCTTTAAAGATAATAACTCTCTCATAGTTATCTTCATTAGTTGACATCGATACTTTATCCTTCCTCATATAGTCCTCTTTATGAAAGAGACCTTCTAGGGTGACTATCCATTTAGGAAGCTTATTGGACATTAATTTAATAATCTACTCCTCATACTAATGTTGTAATTTTCCTTGGTTTTTGGAGGAGAACTCTACTTCTTACTATAAGAAACATGTAATTTATTTGTCATTTTCAAAGACCTACCAATGAGCTTCATTATTTGGCACTGATGGTATTATTACCACTTTGACATGTGGTTAAACCTTGGTCCTTTTTAATTCATTAGGGATGTCAAAATGAGCTCCCACATCTGCTAGCCTATCAATATGTTGATTCTAGCCCCTTGGGACTAATTGAATGTTGAAGGTCTCAAAGTCCTCATTTAGGTCCTACACTCTATGTTTATATGACTTCATTAAAGGGTTATTGGTGTCATTATAACCTCTAACTTGGTGTAAAACTAATTTACTATCCCTATATACTTGCAACTACTTGATCCTTCTCTTACTAGCCCATTGAAGGCCATGGATAAGACCCTCATATTCTATTGCATTTTAGGATCAAATGAATTAGAACCTATATAAAGACAAGTAATTATCATTTTAAGGGTATATTATCATAACACCTACACCCACTCTATGCTTGCTCCTTGAACCATGAAAGGACAACTTTCATAGACCACTAGGATCTTCTTGAGGAATTATGAGGGATGGCATGGGCTGACCTTCTTCATGTAAATATTAAACACCCAAGTCCCTTTCTTCAATACCTTCTAATGGGTCCACCAACTAGATATAATTCCATAGCTCATCCAAGAACATTTTTTGTACCTCTTCTAGATGATTATTTAGCTTCTGCCCCATTGAAAATTCATCCTCATTAATGAGGGTTCAATTGATGTTGACACTATCTAGTCCATAGGGATCTATATGGAATTTTATAATAGGTTCAGCTTTGATTGACACTTTAGCCTCATACCTTGTCCTAAATTCCATATAGGACCAATCTACTATAAGATAGCCCCTTATCTTTGCTATGAACTCTTTATATAAGCGTAGTGCAAAATGAGGAGGCACGTCCAAGATCAACACATATTGAGCCACAAAGACACTTGGATAAGATTACAAGGTCATATTGAGGTCTTTGATTATGCCAGATGGCTTGGGAGAAGAAACATTAATTTACAGTACTCATTTAGACTATGGTTCTTATTTTAAACCAAGTTGATTAGCTATGAACTATAACATTACCAAGGTATTAGCCCCATTGTCCATTAGGCAATTATGAACTTGAAAGTTACTAATGATCACTAAAATATAGAAGGGAGGAGGCTTAACTACTTTACATTATTTCCCTTCATTCGGTTGCATCAGTGAGAACTTCATTCACCTTATTTGGCTGCTTAATTATAACTATCATAACACTAATCTTGGACAAACCTTATTAAAGAATTTCCACTTGGCTAGGCATAGAGAGAATATCCCACATGAGCACATTCACATTAGATTTATTTATTTGTTCAATAATGTTGATGGGTGAACCACCAACCTTGGCTTTTGATTTGGGAGCCACCACTATTATTTTTTGAACTTGTGAACCTTGAGGGACCAATACATTTCCCTGATTTTGACCCCTTGAAACTTTTGGAACCTTTGGCATGATAACAGGTTAATTTGGCTTTATCAGGGAAGGAGAAATGGTAAGGAGGTCTTTGATTGATTCCTAGTTACCATCCATGTTCCTTATTTTAAATCTTGTATTTTTAGCCATTAGAAAATAGGCTTGGATATAATTAGCTTATTGGTTAGATGTATAGTATTCTTATTATTCATAGTTCATCATTGTAGAATCTAATTGATTTGATCCCTAATTAGACCCTTGATCTTATGGAGGATCTTTTGTCTTGGTCATCATAGGTACATATGCATTTTGGGCCATGAGAGCTTGGTTGTATCCAAAATTAGTAGCTTGATATCATTGATCATTGAAGGCTTGGTAAGGTCAATATTTGGGATAATATGTTGACCAAAGGAATGATTACAAGGCATTGTTCCCTCTACTTCTTGAGCCACATTATTTCAAACTAGGACCAAAGAGTTAGAAGTACTAGCAATATTAGGATTTTAGTTATTTTGCCTATTATAGCCATGTTGCCCTTATCCTTGGTTTTGACCTTGGCACTAGTTTTGGTAGTTCTCCTTATATGGTCACCTATTTTATTGAAAGTCTTACTAATAAGGTTGATATGAACTTTGATTAGGCCTGTTGAAAGCCTATTGCCTTTTAAAATTTACTAGCTCATTCCCCAAGGATTGAAATATGATTTTGAGCTCTTGAAAGTTATTTTATTCGAGTGAATCACACTAGTGAAATCTTTCTCTTGTTTTGGTGTAGGGATTGCAGCAATTGTTGGTGTAGGAGGAATGACATCTAGTGGAGGGATAACAATATGAGGTGGTATAATTTTTTTAAATAAGGGCATTGGTGGTCTGGGTGTAAACTTGCCATCTTAAACCAAATAAATTTATACTCTGATGACCAGATCATATGCATCTATAAGTATATTTCATCTCATATATTGCATAATCACTGTTATGTCACTATTTAAAGCCTTTAAATAATATAAGAAGGCAAAGTTAGGGGTTAGTCTAACTGAGACTAAGATTCTATCCCAAGTTTTTTAGAACCTTGTGTTGAAGTCTTGTATGACTTCATGAGGATCTCTTGAAATGGTAGTTAGTTTCTATGTAAGTGATAAATTATCACTTTTTATCCTCAAATATTTTACATAAGGCTTCCCCTAATTAGTCCCATGTTTGAATGAAATTGAAAATAAGGAATCTATAACAATCTAGGGCCTTTTTAAAAAAATAAGTAGCTAATAACCTAATAGCTATATTTTCCTCAGTGATATTATGGATATTACAAAAATTGGCTATGTCCATGAGATGATGAGAAGGTGTTGGAGCTTGGTCAACAGCATAATAAGGAACACTTTTAAGGGCTAAAATTGAGATAGGATCATATTGGACAAGGTCTAAATGATTTTGGTCATTAAAATCCATAAAATATTTAGGGGATGTCATGGATATGCAAGGGGTTAATAAAGGTCTTCTTGTAGGGGTAGGCCTTGAAAATTACCTAGGAGAAAAGGTTCCTTGATATGGATATGTATTGTTAAACCTTAATATTTTTATTGAATTTAAAGGTAGTTCAACAAATTTAAAGGGAATACCTCTTAAAGCTAACCTTTTTGTCACCTTTGTAATGAGGTGAATCTATTGTTCTATACTAGAGTGTTGATTCTTCTTTTTGGAGTCACCAAATGTTATTGTTTGGGAGCTTAACTGGTTTTTAAATATCCCAGTGACAGTTGTGTAAACATCAAATACATTTTTATGGAAATTAAATATAGACACATATATGTCAAAGTTGGGCCTCACAAAATATCTGTTGGAATTTATAAACCATCAAAGGGTCCATGACTGAATGCAGGCTTAACAAGTGTCTAGATCTTAAGAACCTAGATTAAATCTAACGACCTAGGACAAATTGTTATTTGATTCCTAGCTATAATTCTCAATAGTATACCCATTATTTGATTCTTCATACCATCTCTTACTAGAAAAAAATATTCATGCTCATGGATCTGATAAAAACATGGTTTTATGCATTTTAAGTAGATACTTGTCAAAAGTATAACCTGATATGCTTATTCATTAATTGCACATATCTACTCCTATGTTGAAACTTAGAACTAGATTAACTATAGATGAAAACCAATTTAAGATTATTGTTTTTCCTATAGTCCATATAGACATGACATTTTGATTGATGCCTGGTCCCATTTTGTTGACAAGACATTAATATTTGATTTATATTAGGTATGAGATACATATTTTTCCCTTAAGGAGATTTATTGGTGATTATTGGTGTTGAATATGTATTCTATTCCAACTCATATCATATTTGAGCTGACTTCTATATATTTCCACCATCTTGGGTCAAAATATGGCTTATTGGCCTTTATTGGAATATCCCTAGGCTTGCCTTTGCTTAATTGGTTGTTGATAATCTAACTCAAATCCATTGATTCCTTAACCTTCACTCACACCATTAGATCTAAGATCTGATTGAATGTGGACCTTATATCTTTAGGACTTAGTACCTTAAGATCAGCCTCACATTCATCTCTAAGATTCACTAACTATTTGACCTCAGCTCACACCATTGGCTTGATATGTATGATCAAGTGCTAACCATAGATGTTTCCCCTTGACGTTTCAACCTTTTCCAAGATTACACCACATGTCAAACATGCATTGATCCTCAAGATATCCTATCAGTCTATAGCCTCACACACTTACATCACATAATAACTCCTTAGCTCATTGATTCTTTGACTCTAATTATGTGCAATTGATATACCTTTATACACTCAAACATGCTTCCTTAGATATACCTATACCTACTAACCTAATATTTTCCACTTCTCATTAGATTTAATCTAGGTTCTTAAGATCTAGACACTTGTTAAGCCTGCATTTAGTCATGGACCCTTTGATGGTTTATGAATGCCAATAGATATTTTGTGAGGCCCAACTTTGACATCTATGTGTCTATATTTAATTTCCATAAAAATGTATTTGATGTTTACACGACTATCACTGGGATATTTAAAAACCAATGACTATCTTCTATGCTAAAAAATTGACATTTGCATGAATATCTCATTAACTTCTTAACCTTATGCATGTTATTAGATCTTTGCATAAATTAAATGTAGGCTATTGATCATGGACCCATTTAACTATAAATAATTATTTCTTGTGGCTTGAAATTTATATTTGTGCAGCCATCATTACCCTCCTAGAAGACAAATCCCTCAGGCCATTTCCTTCATACTCTTGTCTGTGGGTTTTTTGTTTGGGCCACCTTCTTGAAAGAATTATCCTTTAGGAGAATTATATAGGGAACTTTGTTGAATAAGTGACCCCTCAAGAATTATTTTGTGGCACTTTATCAAAATAAATGGCCCTTTGGTATTTTTGTATCAAATAACTTAGTTGAGGAAATGACCCTTCATATTTTCTATTTGGGTAATTTATCGAGAAATGATCATTTAAGAAAATTGTTCTACGTACTTTGCCAAATAAATGGCCCTTCTAAATTTTTGTTTGGGATATTTTGCTGTAGAAATGACCTTTTGGTAAAATGTATAGGACACTTTTACTAAAAAATTGACCCTTCAAAACTTTTGATTTAGACCTTTTGGCTAAGAAATACCCTTTAAGATTTTTGAATGGAGCACTTTCTAAGAGAATGATCCTTCAGGACTTTTACATGAGATACTTTTTCCATCAAGAAATTTTTTGTAGACAAAATGTCTGAAATAAACATGTGATTTTTTTTCCTCAAACAAAAGTTCCAAAATAAATAGGGTTTTCGAGAAGATTATCACAAACAATTTTCCTGACACAAAAGTACTAAGCCTTTTGTTGTAAAAAAAATGCCTAAAATAATTTTCACTTCAAGAATTTTATTTCAAAAAAATGTTCAAAATAATTCCCAATACTTAAGCAAATAACCTAAAATAATTATCCTGAAGGAAATATTATCACCTAGCCTAAAAAGGGTTTACAAGAATTGAACTTAGCCAAATAAAAGGTTTTGCACTTAGCTTTTTTGGCATGTAGTCTCTTCCAAACTTATTCACAAAACTATTTTTTGACCTTCAAAGCTTTATAAATCTAGTCAGCTTGTCCATCTGGGCACAAGCTTGGTATGTGGGTCAAAATTTACCAATATAACCTAAAGACTCCTGGACTTTCACTTTAGGTAATAGTGTAATATCAAAACCAACCCAAGTCTACCTCAAGTGAAATTAAAGGGAAAATATAGGGATCATGGAAAATCCATCTATGAAAAAGGGTAATACAATAAATATATGTTATTATTTAACTATACACACTATTTTTGAATTATATATCACCTCACTCTTTTACACTTGACAAACTCAAACCTTGGTTATTCCTCTTAGTTCTAAACCTTTCTAAAATTTTAAATTCTCACATCTACTCTATCTTGTGACCCTTCACCTATCTCTTAGTTTGAATAATATTATGTTGATGACCCAAGCCTTCTATCTTGCAAAAAATGCTTAAAACTTACTTATCTTCCACCTCTATAAGTTATGAATTTGTACTTTCTTTCTTCTTGGACACTAATGTCTAGGATAGACACCTACATTGATGTTAGTGTTTTAACTTGATGTGTCAAATTCCCCAAAGTTATCCAATTTGTAAATGAAACATATATTAATGATTATTGTAAGTTATTTAATATGAGTTACTTATCCAAATCAATTTATATAAATACAAAATCAACACTCATACATTCATTAGCTACAAAGCCTATGAAAAACCTAGTATTCACACCAAAGAACATTCAAATAGAATTCAATCAAGCAAAGCTTCCCTATTCATTCTTATTTCCATATCAATGATAGGAACACCACATCTACATGTCTTAAGTATTGAAGGAGTATCACAAGATGTATACTTGATAAGTTATAATCTAGGTCACTATTGTACTTGATTATCATAATTTGCTTGATTTACACACAAGCTAACACGTAGGGGAGAACTACATTAGTTTGAGGTCCTCTTGGGAGTATGATATATGTAGGAAATGCTCACTAATAGAGGTTTATTTAGGGTTATCTCAATAACATGTGCCCAGAAACCCATTTTTCCCTAAGGTCATTATGAATATGAAGAACTAGGGTTTTACAAATTTAGGAGAAGTGATAGTCCATGGCATAGAGTTGAATCTACTAGAGTGAAGGGGAAGACAAACACATAAGCATATATGTTTTTGGAACTTTTCAAAAAATAATTCCATACAAGACACTTATGTTGAGTTTAGATGGTAATGTTAATGTAAATGTCTCAGGTTAATGTTAGTATTTGTAGCTCCATAAGCATCCAAATTAGAACCTGATTACTATTCTATAACCATGTTCTAGTCTGCTTCTTAACTATTCCTGATCCATAACTACATTATCATTAGAATAAACTAATTACATTACTTATTTATCATTTTTATAACTATCATAGTTTTACTTATTGCTCTTAGCATAGCTTAATATAATAAATTTAGTATATGTTTATATCTAAGTTTAACACCCAATTGGTCTACTGTAGATATGATTATCACCCTTATGATTATTCATTTATATATACCCCTTTAATAAGTATCTAGGTAACCTCAACCTATAAAACACATTTTTAGGGTAAAAAATATGGTGACCTGACTTATGTAACTTTTCATGCAAATCATAGGGTGTTTTAAAAACTTGTTTATTTTTTTGATTTATAATTTTTTAAAATAAGTTTCAAAAATTAGTTTGTTTTCAAAATATAAATAATACATCAACAACATGGATTTATCCTTATATTTTGTGTTTTTCTCCTATCTTGTTCTCATTTTTACATTTAGAACATTTAAAATGGACAAAGAGGAACCTCTTGATTCTCCTAACCCTAAGGATGGTGATATTTATCATCCTTATAACTAGGTACATAATATCACCTCTTTAAAGGGTAAGGTGGATTATCATATTATGTAAATAGAGGGAAACCATAAAACCCTTCCTATATCCCTTAATGGTACATGTATCCATGTTTAATTTGATATACTTAGGACTTGTGTTTATGAAACTCGCAAATAAAAAATGCATACCATGACCAAGTTAATCCACGAGTTACAAAATAAAAATCAATATCTAAATTTAAAGGCCATTTTATTGTAAAATTAGATTTCATATACATATAATTCACATTATGCTAGTGAGAATCATGTGTTTTCATCCTCATCTACAAATGTTGTGCAAAAAAGGTTTTTCTTGTCTAAATTTAAATCTAAAATAAAACATATATAAAAAAATCAATCCAAACATTATACAAATAATTAATTAAGAGGCCAAGTGAAATCCTAAGGAAATTTATTTGAGACAAAGGGATTAAATGGCCTCTTATACATATTATACATATATCCAAATACTATTATTCATATCAAATAATGTAATGAAACCACACAAACCATTTCTCGGATCTAAATAAAAGGATACAATGCCTAATTTATAGTGGTGATCCTACACTTTATACCTCTCACTTGGAGACATAAAAGGTCTCTTTAAATATTATAAAAAATACCAAAAAATATAAAAACACTAAAAAATACAAAAACATTTTCAGCACCTACATATTCTATTGGCTCCTTGGAATCAATTTGTTAGTTCCATTTTAATGGATGGCATATCATTTAATTCTTAATACACATGTGTGTCATGCTTCTAATTGAGTATGATATAATCATACATAGATACCTGATTGTTAGAAGTACAATCACTGGGGGTGAATTAATGTCCTTAATATTCTTTTAATTTCACTTCATCATTCATTCATTACCATTCATCAAGTAATAGTAACCCAATGTACCTAAGCATGAATAAAGCATTGATAAACCAAATCAATGCATAAACAACCATAACACATCATATAGGTAAGAAAACCTCATGGGAGATAAAACCCACAAAAAAAATCTTGGAAAAACATTCCTATAAATCAATGAATCAATATTTATCTAAGCACCAACCCAATAAGGAGAACAAACCCATAATTCACCAAGCACCCAGTTGGCTTTAGCAAACACCAACTTTCTAGGAGGCACCAACCCCCTTATTGATCAAGCACCCACTCAATCAACACTATGATGACACAACAACCACTTAGCCATAAATTATTTTTCCACCTTATAATGTATGATTATAAAAACCTAATGATGGTCTTCTTCTACTTTCTCTATCTTTATTCTATTCTCTATGACATCAATGTCATACTCAATCTTCTATCTTCTCTCTCTACACATCAGCTACCTCATCATGGCCTTATTAACATATTCATGCCTCTAATACATATTTTATCATCCATGATAAGATCACATAATTCTAATATAATCATATTTTTCCTTGTTTCAATCTTCAATATATTATGGTCCTCTTCTTCATCTCTTCACACACTTGTATTCCTGTCAAACTAGCCTCTAGCGTCTTCACTCAACTAAACCTCTTCTTAAATTGATTAGGTCATATAACCTTTATTTTAATATTCATAAATACTATTATATATTAATTATACCAATATAATGGTACACATGACCTAATTATTCACCTCTTTATGCTCTTTTATTTTCTTGCACACACTCTTACTCAACTCTCTTGCAAATAGGCCTAAAATTACCTTGTACTTATATTAGTCTCTTATTCTCATACACCTTAGTTTTAAATACACACTTGTATAATTTTATTAACATTTAAATAGATATTATTACACATTCAAAAAATGAATCAAATAATACATTAGGTCATTCATAGCTTAATAGACCAAATTCTCTTTTAGGTCTTAAGGAGACCTAATTCATTTAGGCCTTCATTAGAGCACATTACACTTTTTATTTATTTAAACTATTAAAAAATACACATACAATAGTAAAAATTCATATAAAACTCAAATAAACCTTACCTAAATTAACTTTAGGTCGACAACATCTTTTAGGTCCAACTACTACATGAACCTCTTCTCAAAACACTATTCATAATAGCCCTGTGCATATATAAAAAATCTATCTTATACAACTGAAGCATAAGCACAATTTTTCCAAAAAAACATGAAAAAAATAATTATATAAATATAATGACCTTATTATCATCCAATACTTCATAATATGCTTCAAATCAAGGTATACAAGCTCAAACTCTTCTCTACAAGAAGCTTACTTAGAATTGCCAACTAGTCTCAAAACACAGTTATTGAAACATGAAATTCTAACATATGATAGAAAAAAATAAATTAATTATAATGTATAAAAATTATATTTTAACCTCATAATATTAAACTTAAATAAAAATATCATAATCATTAATGGAAACTATTGGTCTTATAGACTAATTTGTTGGCCTTCTCTCACAGTCTTTAATCAGCTAGATAAGCCATTTTAGCTTCAAATTTCAAACCTATTACATTAAATTAAAATATTATGGAAATAATTTATGGATATATATTTTCTAAAAAAACATAATTATATGTATTATATATATCAAATCCTGTCATATATACTCAAACCCATCGCTGCAACTTGCTTACCCAAAACTACCAATTTGCCTTGAAGACCAGTCATGGTGATTTTAAATTTCAACACCTATGTAAACACATTAAAAAGATAATGATGAATTTTAATGATCCTATATTATCATTATATAATTCTTAGATATGTATACAACATGGTCATATGCTAATATTGGTCTTGTAGACCAATCTCATAACCTTGTACCTTTATTGTCTCATCTTCACTAGACAGGTCAACTTATGAGCAACATTTTCATCATTACCATTGACCTTAAGAACATTATATATATATATATATATATATATATATATATATATATATATATATATATATATATAATATGAAAATGTATTATAATTATTTAACACCATGTCCATGCACTTGGATTCATGATTAGTCCACTTTAATTCATCCCTAATCAACTTCTCATTTCTACCTAGTTTTCTCACTATCTGTACCACTAGGTCTATTAGCTACTAGTCAACTTGTATGATCATTTTTCACCCTAAGGGATAAAATACACTAAAAAACCATTTAAATAATATACATGTATCAATATTCAACCTTCATCCATTTATCAACTTTATCTTGGTCAAATCTAAATGTTATAGTAAATATCTGAGAAACAAGGCCTTTCCTGTAGGTTCCACTTATCTAAGAAGCTAATCACCCATGGAGGTGCCTGGGAGAGTTTAATACAACCTCCAATCACTTAAATAGTCATGACAAACCATTATAATCAATTTAGAATAATATATTTCACATCAGGTTACTATTAGGGTTCTTTGAGGGTTTAAACCATCTTATAGTCTTAACGATCATTCATAAAGATTAGCACATTATTCTAAAAACTAGTGCTTAGAAATTTTATCTATGAACCTAAAACATATACCATGAATATATTAAGTCCTCATGTATAGGTTATACATTCCAATGAACACTTGAAATTTCTTATCAGGTAGAGAACCCTTCATTCTGTATAAATGAGAGACTAAAAAACACTTATCCTTGCCTTAACCTTCAAATTTTTACCTAAATTTTTTTTAACATACTTGAAAAATAGACATACCTATGTAAATGCACACATACTCAAAATTTCCTTGGAAATTGATCTTGATACCCCATTTAGCCACCATCTCTCTCTTTGCTCTATAAGCCTTTAATATGTAAGTCACAATAGGTCTTAAATATGACCTTCCAACCAATATAAAATATCTCAAAGGCTCATATACAAACTCAAAAAACCTATCTCATGTTTAGAAACTATCAATTATTCTTAATATGTCTTATCAATATCTCATGTTGCTTCATTAGGCCAAGTAGGGTCAAGAGGTGGTCTAGTTGCATACTAGGTCTATAGGTCTTACCCATTAATGCTTACTTTAAGACACACTTGAGTGATTAAAATCCTCATAAGAATTACAAAAAAAACCTCTTAAAACCTCTTATTATGATATTCAATATAGAATCTTCATAGTTTTAAGGACCATCTTCGGAGTTACCTACATAGATAATCAGATCTCGACTAAGGATATTCATAACTCACTGTGTTCTATGGTGAGTCTTAAAATTTTTTATAAAAAATGTGTTGCCAAAACCATTTAGGAATTATCAATCCTTAAATTTATCTCTCAATAGAGAGGCATTAGGTTGCTTGGCTTCCTTGTCATATTAGGCATACAAGCTCATACCCCACACACCATGCATCTTAACATCAATGACATCAACTGATATCAACCTTGACATCAATGACAAAATCATGCCAAAAAACTCCCCCTTTAACATTGATTTCAAAACACATTATAGTCTAATTAATGTCTTCTTCCCCAAACTTATCTTTCTCCATGAACTTTTCTCCCCCTTTGACTTTAATGGTAAAGGATAATACACACTACAATTCCCATAACCATTCATTATCTATTTTTGAAAATTATTATCATAAAATTCAAAAGAAATTAAATATATCAATATTCCCTTTCATTAATCATAGTATTTAAATGGAATATGATCACAAGACCATACATCTTATCCTTGACATGACTGTTATGACTCAATCTCACTAGTCTATTCAATTCATTCTTATCTGTCAAAGATCTTCTTCAAATGGACTCAGGCATAGAAGATTGATTACCTTATTTTATGTACCTTGATTCCATATATATGAATGATATCCAACTTCATTTTATATTCAAGCTTCACAAACATAAAACTTATCTTCATGATTATGCATATCTTCTCTGTATTACACACTTATTCTTGAAGCTCATGAATTATTTGATTAGCTCCCTCTAAGTTGGTGTTATCTCTTCTTGGAACTTCCTTTATGATTTATTGGACCTTAAAGATTTTTTCACACCTTAAATATTCCTTCAATCATTCTCTTATTTCCTTACACCATATCTTATCCATGACAACTCTTATTGTATTAATTCACTACTCATTGAGATTGTAAAATACCTAGTTCACTGTCTACCAGAATTACATGTTACTTGATCACATTCACCTCACACAACCAGGGCATACTAAGCATATATACCTACAATAAATGACCCAAAGGTCATATTAAAATGTTTAAAGTAATCACACTCAATTATTACGAGCATAAAACATCTCTAAAATTAATGCTTGTCTACCATTCCTATTAGGTCTATCTATAATCAAACATATTGTTCCAATGGATTAATCTATTATTTCATGTTAGATAAAATATTACTCATTTAATTTCCATATGGTGTATTATATTTTAATTTTTCATTAATATTTATATTTCATGTTTCTCAAGCTACCATGGCATAGATCTCATCATGACAACTCTTTCATGCACCTAATCACTACTATTTATACTCTACCAAATGTCTCTATTCATCTTCGATATCCACCTTATGCAAGATGCATCTTCACAAGATGATGCTTGATATAAATTTTTGATTAATAATAAATAGAGAATAAAATTATCAACAAACTCACCTTGAATATATCACTGATCTCATACTTATACCATGTAATGACAAGACTCAAACCTCTAATGCACCTAAACACCTTTAACATCTTGATTTGTGCCTTCCATACATATACCATATATGATAATTATTATCAATGCAAAAAATTTATGTGCATTAGCATAACTTACTTCCCACTGAACTGACCTTTCTCTTACCTATACACCAATCTCAAAATAACTACTTGATAAAGAAAGATCATACATATCTGCATAACCATGATCTAATACATATAAAGCATAACTATAACTAGATACCAAAAATATACCTCTTAACATGCTAAAATATCACACTTCTAATTTAGACTCAATAATATTAAACATGTATTCATACCATACAACACATGTCAAACCTCAACAAGCATCCACCATGTGTCCACTTATTGATGAGTGTCTTTATGAAGCCTAACAGATTTACCCCTTCCATAGGGCACTATAACAATATAATTTAAAGAGATTCCCATATCTCCATACTCTCAAAAGATTGAAAATTATTGAATGTATTTCTATACTTGACTATCAACTTAGGCTTGACCTTTGACTTGGCTTCTATAAAATCATTCTGAGTTATCAAAGAATACTTTTGACATTCTTTCAAATCTAACCTATGTTCTACAGTAACAAGTAACCCACCTTGGTTTATGAATTGATCATGACTCACCTTGTCATCCTTATTATTCTTAGTCAACTCTTCTATTACCATAATTATTTGGCACACCATCATTACTATCATGATAAACGCTATCATCATCACAATCCAAGCTTGTGCTTCTTAAGATCACCTTTAGGCTATTAGGCCTATCTCAAAAAACTAGGCTCTGATACTAAATGTTGGAAGCACAATCAATATAAGGGGGTGAATTAGTGTCCTTAATACTCTTTTAATTTCACTTCATCATTCATTCATTACCATTAGTCAATCAATATCAACCCAATATAAATTAGCATGGAGAAAGCATTAATCAACCAAAGCAATACATAAACAACCATAGCACATCATATATGTGAGAAACCCTCATGGGGGATAAAGTTCACTAAAACAAATCTTGGAAAAATAATCTTATAAATAAATGAAATAATATTGATCTGAGCACCAACCCAATAAGCAAAACCAACCCCTAATTCACCTAACACCCACTTGGCTTTAGCAAGCACCAATTTGCTAAGAGGTACCAACCCCCTTATTGATCAAACACCCATTCAATCCAACACCCACTCAGCCACCAATGATTTATCCACATTTTCCTTAATGTTTATCAAAACCTGATGATGATTTTATTTTTATCTCTTTTTCTTTTACTCTCTGTAGACACCTAAAATTGGTTGTGATAACCTCTAATTAGGGTTTTGGCTAGTTTTCATCTAAAATGCACAATTTGGCCTAAAAACACTAAAACTTGTTAAATGATGTGAAATTGACATATTTAAATGCCAATTTTGGATAGGGTATCCCTAAATGGGGTAATGCAATTTATGAGCTAGCTAAATTTGATCATTTCATTTCAAGTCAAAATGCCAAATTTGCACCTATGTGCTTTGGACTGCTCTTTCCTATCAATCTTTTGTACAAGACTCATGCCTTTGTTATTTGTTTTTGAAAACATTATAAATGGGAATATGCATAAAATTAATCTAAATTGGACTTCCAATTCCAATACATTCAAATTTAGGACCAATAACAGGGCATTCTGATCAATTTAAGTAATTTGTGCACAATATGCTTAATCATGCCTAAGAGCTAATCAATCCAAATCAGGGCCTAATAAAAAATTCCATGGAAACTTGTTGAATAATTTTATTTAGAAATTAATGTTTAATATATACATCATCAAGTGACCTCATTTCTTAGGAAGACATCCCTAGGCCATAAATGCCACAAATATCAAGATTCATGCCTCCCATGCCTCATCAAAGCCCTCTATGCCTCTTAATTGCCCATTTTTCCAATTCCGTGATAAGGATAATTAAAAAATTAATTCCAAAAATTGAATTAATCATCAACCACACATCTCAATCTTGAGATGGATGGTTGAGGTTGATCCTGATCAAATCCAAAAATCTATAAATAGGAGGCCTCACAACATCATTTCTAAGATTAATTAGTACAAAGTTATAATATATGATTGGTTCCAAAAAGATTCAAATAACTAGTGTTATAATTCCAAATTTATTCCAAGCCAAGCCAAGCCACAAGCCAAAGGTGCCAAGGAGAGATGGAGGTTTTCAAGTTTCCATTGCCAAGGACTTTATGAGCACAAGCTGAGCAAGCCACCACAACAAGTATTTTGGAGCATCCAAGGAAAGTAAAAGAGTTTTATTTTGCATTTTAGTTGTGTATTTCATTCAAGATTGTTAACTAAGCTCTAATTAGTTTCTAGGCCTAAAAATATTATTCTATTAGTGTGTTTATTTCATTTTGTTTTCATTTTGGAACTAACACAATACTAACCATCCTCTCTTGAGTCAAATTTGTAGATCACATATGGCACACACGGTGGGAAAAGACACATCTCACACCTAAAATATATCATTTTGAAACTCTAAAATATCCATTTGGATCTTTAAAACTCTTAAAAATTAATTTTCTAACATTATTTTGCCACAATTTTACATAGTAACTGATGTCAGTAGGAAATACCGACATCGATTACTTGGCTCAACTGATGTTAGTTATCAGAACCAACATCAGTAATTATAAATAATATTAGTTAGATCTCACCTGGTCATTACCGATATTGGTGGTATATAACCAACGTCGGTCACTATGTTTTCTTAAAAACACAAACCTGAGAGCTATTTTAAAATGCTTGGTTTGGGGTCATACGGACTCCATTTTGGATGATTTTTTTTAAAACCATGTGTTTTCTACTAGATTTTGATAATTTGGCATTATTTTAGCTTCAATTTTCATATATTTTTTTTAAAATTGAAAAATATATTTAAAATTTTTCTAATCTAACATATTTGCTTTTGGGGTGATGCTTTAAGGGTAGACAAGTAACCATCAGATTTCAAATTTGAAAAATCATGTTCTAGACCACCTTTTGAATGATTTTAAAATTAATTAAGAACATTATTTTTGTTCTTAAAGTAACATTTAAGGTTCTTAAATAAGTTTTTTAATTAGTAGTTTTCAAAGTTACAACTAAGACCAAGGGGTCAAGTGAACACCAAATCTCTCATTTGGGCTTAAAATTGAACACACTTGTCATTTTTGTCTTTAATAGTTGTTTGATCTAATTTTTGTTTTGAAAGAAGAGGGATTTTATTTTTATTCTATTCTATTTGTCTCCTTTAGGGAACCCTTGTAATAAAAATTTCCATTCCTATTACAAGTATCCTAGTCCAAGGCTTAGAAAGAAAGTTATTTAAAGCACTCCCCAAGAACTTGTCAAAGTTTGGGTGACCTTGAAAATAACCCTAAAGTATTTATACTTTCATGATTTATTTATTTTTATTCATCTTGGCTTATTAGGGTGACTTCATCACCTCCCACAAGTTCTTTAGGGAAGCTTTGACCTAGGGTTTCGTCTCTTGGCATTGACTTCATTTGGCTCCTTTAGAGTTGCACACAGGATGTAGTGGTACTTTGGACATCGCACTACATTAAGTGAATGGTAGGATGTAGTGGTTGAAAAAAGGACTAGACCTTTTTATAACAATCCAAGTGATATAGACCCAAAATCTATGTTTTTCTTTTGCATTGTTTGACATGAAAGTCATTGTGTAATTGATTCCCCTAGACCATTAAAAAAAAAATTAAATTTTAGACAAATCCCCACTTGACATAAAATTGTTGTTGTTGAAAAGTGCACCTCAAGGTCCATGTAATAGTATTTTCATTTTATATAATGGGGGGTGTAAAAACACTAGTATATAATGCACATTTCCTTTTGGATGAACACTTAAAATCCTCTTAAATGGCGTATATTGACGGATTCCAATAGTACCAAGCAATATTATCAGTTTATGATCTAAGGGAGATTAATTAGTTGGTCTTTTCCTAGATTAAAGTCTTGTTTAGAGTAAAAAATTGGTGTAAATAAACAATCCCAAATTAAACACATGGTCCTCATTTTTCTTTCAATAAAGAGGCGTTATGTTGCCCACGTGAGATCATCCATTTGCCTTGTTCAAAGTTCATCAAAAGTTTGAGATTCATATAATCAGATTTGGAATATTTATGTTGCCTAATTGAGTCTATACCTTTACCAAAGTTGTTTAAGTCCTTCACTTATAATTTAAATTCAAAATTACACCTTTACAAGTTTATAAGGTTAATGTGTTAAGTGGGTTCACCATTTGCACTAAACTTGAGGGAACTTAGGTTTAATTTATAATTTGGGTTTAAGGTTTTTTAAGACTCATAATAATTTTCCTCTCTTGATATAATAAAGCCATTTTATTCTAAACACGTGCACTTTAAGTCTATATACCACAACATTTTGAGTCAAGAAAGATAGTGTTATGCTATCAAAATTGTGGAAAAATGTCTCTGCCTTAGAGAGTTTTTGAAACAAAATTTTTTATCACACATTTTGCATAGTATATCATCATTACACTACCCAAATAATTTCAAACTTTGTTTCATATCCCCTTTTTCATAGAATTCCAAATCTATTTCTACATGTTTAGACCGATCCAAGTGTACTTTTGATCCTTTATCTAAAGCATAGTTATATTGTTCACCTTTGTCTAGATTGTTTATCAAAAGAACCAAGTTTTATACCATTATTTATGAGAAAATAAACTATGGTTAAAGTTCCTTTTATTCCATACCTTATACCTAGTTGACCAAGTTTATGTCCAAGAATTGAATGCCTAGTGTTTGTTAGAATTGTTTCAAATCCATTAGATTAAACCGTTCATCTATTTTCAAAGTCTAGATTTTGATGTTGTTTGGATAAGAGTCCTAGCACATGCCTTGTTTGAGTCTATCTTTTGATAACACGTTTGGCCAAAATAACTAACAACTTTGAAATTCTTAGATTAGACTGATTTGAAACACTTACCTTAGAGTTTGGCATTTTGATTTTCAGTCCATTTATTTTCTTATCTTTGTATGAATAGTGAAATGTTAAATATTTTAGGCTAGCTTTTTCCTCACAAATCTTTGAATAAACCTTTTGATCTTTTTGACAAATTTAGACCTAGTTGAAGGCATCATTTATTTTAGATTTTATCCTTTTTAGAGTTTGTAAAACTCTTTGACCTTTTATCGCAAAACATTGACTATGGATCCCAACTTGTATTCCTACACTCGTAGTGGCCTCATGTAAAATCTAGGGATTAGTAGTGTAGTTTAACAAGAAGAAATGGTACAAGACCCCTATGTAGATAACATTGCTTATGAGATGGATTCTTATCCCTCTTATAATACTCAATTAGGGGCACAAATCTAAGATCCATTAGCTCACTATTTGGTTAACACACCACCTTGAATAGAATAGGACCAAGAAAAAACTACCCAATACTTATCTATAATACCCATGGTGGACAAGCTAATACTTTAGCAGGTATATTATACTAATTTGGCTTCCACATATGATTGATTTTTATTTGAGTGACATTATTAGAGAACAAAAATGAGATTTAAGTTAGGGCCATAGAGGTAGGGGCTATGTTTCTAATAGACTTCCCCCATGAAAGTTTACCAAGTCTAGTAAGAGTGCCCCACAATATCATTTATGATCAATAGGCTTCTTCTAGAAATCCTATGGATCTAGTCCAAATAGTGTACCAAGACCCCAATATATCCAATAAAGGAAAAAACATCATAGAAGATCACTTTAACCAAATACAAATAGCATACCAAACATACCTAAATTTAGCACTTGATTTCAATCAAATGAACATGGTGAGTAAGCCCCTTATTGACCTAGTACCTTCAACAAGAGTATTTATGGAATTAATTAGATAAGAGAATCTGAGTTCTAACCCATTTATTCAAAACACTTTGATAGATAGCTTGATAGATATGTTAGTTATTGAAGAAGTGGCTTCAGCTTCTAGACTGAATAGTGATCCAAACATAATAGACAATGTTAAAAAAAATCCAATCTTGATCAAAGTGGTACTAATGCACAAACAACTAGCCAACAACATGTGTATATAGTTAATCCTATGAGTAGATCATCATACCAAGGAATAGGAGTTTCTATACCTCAGCCTCAACCAACCACTTCCTCAAGTGTACAACCTATAGGATTAGATAATTAAATAATAACTAATGTTATGCCTCAATAATAGAATGTGATGAATCCTACTGCCCCTCAACAAGTAGTGAGTCATATTCCACTAGTGTATCAATGCAATAGAGGATGAATACATTACCAATTAAATTAGGGATAACTAATATACCACCTAACTAGGTAATAATGAACATACCTATTTAGTCATAGACTAATATGCCAATTCAAAACCATGCAATGACTAATCAATAGTGTGCAAATATTGGTTAGTGACAGATGTCAAATCTGTGACATGTTTTTACTTCTTCATATGGATTCATGCATCAAGGATGTCCCCATGTTTCTCAAGTACCTACTAGACAATCATTGGTTCAAAATGTGCCATAAATTCAGAGACAGGGTCTTGGTCCCCAAATTCCTACTCAACAAGGTTTGATTAGTCATCAGCATGTCCCTTTTCAACCATAGTAGGCACAATATAGTTATATCATTTCATCCTAACCACAAAATCCTCTAATTAAAACCTTTATCATCAACCCAAACTAGAATATCATGTAGCTAAATGTGTAATTTCAAGTCCATCCCAATCCACATATACATATCATTTGTCCATTCCCCAACCAAACCAATGTACCCCAACAAATGTCTCCATCATACCCTGGTCAAAGTGTCCCACTTGTGACCTCTCAACCATTTACCCAAACCAATATTCTCCCTTAAACTAATATCTCTTCTACTTTCCTATCCCAAGAATTATAACAGATGAAGGATGTGATTGCTACCATTTAGGCGGGGAAGTAAACCAACAAGTTCAAATCAGATGACATGTGTTCTTATCCATTAAACATGGAGTATTTGTAGATACTATTTCCTCTAGGATAAAAACCACCTAAACTTGATAAGTATTATGGGAAAGGTGACCCTAAGGCCCATTTGACCAAATTCTTTGTCGCATGTCAACCAGTGGTATATAGTAACATATACCTTTTGTTGTTGTTTCCAAGGAGCTTGGTTGGACAAGCCTTGGAGTGGTTTTTAAAGTTGCCCAAGAATTTAGTAATAGACTTTGATGATCTTTTTGATAAATTTGTACAGCACTTTTCCTATAATCTCAAGCATGTAATTTCATTAGTGGTCCTGACACAAGCAAAGCAAAAAGCTAGGGAGAGTTTTGCAAGATATTTATAGTGATGGAGAGACCTTGTAAGCCATTTCACCCATAGTTTATTGGATAAACAATTATTTGATATGTTTACTAAAAATTTACATAGTGAAATAGACTATCATATAGAAGTACAATGTGCATATACATTCAAAGAGATCATTGATAAAGGTTTTTTGATCGAGCGAGTGCACATCAATAAAAAGTTCATCAAACTTAATTCTAACAATTAGGGAGATATGCAACAACAACATCCTAATCAAGTTCAAGCATCACAACCATCACAAGCCAATAATCAAGAAAGACCAAAGTAATTCAATTGAAATAAGAATGTTGTGGGAAATGGAGTAGCTAAATCCTATCATGTGTAAACTATGAAAACATCATCCACACCAAATTTTCAACTTAATCCTGCACAAAAACCTCTCCAACTAATGTTGCAAGCACAAAAACCAAAACCTACACAACAAATACAACAACCTTTACCATTGCAAACCCCTCCTCCTATGAGAATTGTGCCTGCACGTCATATCTTTAGTGACCTAGGAGAACCTATTGAATCTATATTTCAAAAGATTTCCACCATTAATATAATTAGTTGGCCTATACGAAAGAATTATCTACAAGGCATTCCTTACCCTAATTAGTACCATGAAAATGAATTTTGTGACTATCATCAATTCCATGGGCATAATATACAAAGATGTGTCTAAATCAAACATTTAATTGAAAATATGTTAGAGAATGGGGAGATAAAACTAGATAATGGTGCTTCCACTTCCAATCAAACTCTTGGGAACTATCAAAACCCATTTCCATGACATAACAATCAATAGTAGTAGAATAATCAACAACAATGATAATGACTAGTGCAGTAGCAAAATCAAAGGCCGAACTAGTAGAATCAACAAAATCAGTAGTAGAATCCATAATGACAAAATAATGGAAAAAGTTAAGGTCAAAATGGTAACAACCAAAAAACCTACCATGTAGTTGTACATGACTACAATAGGGTTATAGGTCATATTGTAGGGGGTAGTGTTAATACCATCTCCATTAATCCTAGACCAAGTATTAATTAGCCTAGACCATTGATAAACAATAATATTCAACCAAATCACATGGATAATCCTTCTTTAACCTGGGAGTGCATATAGGTAAACCAAAAAACTAGGACATCCCCTTTTGGATCTTACAGTGACAACTCATCCTAACCATGTAACCACATACGAGTGCACCAACAACCAAGACTTGTCCTTTTTGGTCCCACACCATTCCCAACATCAGTTAGCAATAATGGTCTATTATCTAATCTTGATTATGTAATCATAACTCAAAGGTTGAAGATTACTATTCTAAGCCCATGACCATCTACCACTTTGTCTATCATCCAACCAACCATTCAACCTTAGAATAAACCATTCACTACTAACCAAGACAAGAAGTTTGATATTGTAGACCAATTTCAAAAGACACCAGCATAAATTGATATTTTGGATTTTCTATGAATATCAATAATTCACAAAAACATCTTAAATGAGTTTTTGATCCAATCCAATATTGCTAGCTCCAGCCTAATAAGTCACATTCAACCAAAGTGATATATCTTCCCTTGGCCTACTCCATAATAACCCATTACACATAGAAGTCTATATCAGATGGCATAAAGTGAAACATTTCCTTATTTATAATGGATCTAGCCTCAACAAAGTGATTCTCAAGGTCATTAAGCTTCTTGGGTACATAATGGTAGATCTCCAACTAGAAACAATAACTATTAAAGCCTGTGATAATTAGGAAATAGAGTCATAGGGCACCATTAGTTTGCCAATTATTATTAGGCTTTTAACCCATGATACACTTTTCCATGTACTATATCTTGAGTTATCATACAACATACTTCTAGATAGGCCTTGGTTACATGAAATTAATGTAGTCCTATCAACATTGTACCAATGTATCAAGTTTTCCCACTCAACGATGGAAGTGAATATTCTAGGAGATTTACATGTCAATAATTCACAAAAACATCTTGAATGAGTTTTTGACCCAATCTAATATTACTAGCTCTAGCCTAACAAGTCACATTCAACCAAAGCGATATATCTTCCCTTGGCCTACTCCATAATAACCTATTATACATAGAAGTCTATATTAGATGGCATAAAGTGAAACATGTCCTTATTGATAATGGATCTAGCCTCAACATAGTGACTCTCAAGGTCATTAATCTTCTTGGTTACATAATGGCAGATCTCCAACTAGAAACAATAACTATTAAAGCCTATGATAATCAGGAAAGAGAGTCACATGGCACCATTAGTTTGCCAGTTATTATTAGGCTTTTAACCCATGATACACTTTTCCATGTACTAGATCTTGAGTTATCATACAACATACTTCTAGATAGGCCTTGGTTACATGAAATTAATTTATTCCTATCAACATTGTACCAATGTATCAAGTTTTCCCACTCAATGATGGAAGTGAATATTCTAGGAGATTTACACTCATATAAACACTGTAGAATATTGAGGCAAAATTTCAAATCTATAACTATCAATATGATATGAATCCTAGTTCCAAGTAGGATAAAGGAAAACTTAAATTTATTGATCTTTCACCAGATAATTTTATAGATCCTAATACCTTGGATTTCCTTTCCCACATGCCACCTCTTGAAGCTTCTAATCATTTAACCATTTCAAATAATGGACTGGGAGAGTATGTGACTCATGATACATTTCATATTACCAATCTTCCTTAGAATTTGAAAACCTTTAGGTGACCTAAGGTCATCCCACATATGCATTGGCAATGGAAGAACAAAGATAACATACCTATCACATTTGTACTAGCATTTGGTCTAGGACCTAACCCTTTTGAAAGGAGTAAATCATGGTTATACAATGATGACCAAGCTGATTATTGTAAAAATACAAAGTATTTTATTCCGAATAGGATTGTGGAGCATCACAATTATGAAGGAAGAGGCCTCAAATTGAATCAACAAGGAACCATTGAGCCAATTTACATGACTAAGTATGGAAGACCTTATGGACTTGGATTTAAACAACTTGGGGGTGACCCCACATATTTTATTCAAAATACATCACCAGTGACTAGTGATGATGATGCTGACAATGAAGCAGAGTCTGATCATAGCCTTACATTTGATAACCTAGCTAAAACCAACCTATTTGATAATAATGCCATTTATATCCTTACCCAAGCCATTCATCGCAATCCATTACCATTATATTATCCCCAACTGATAGATTAGGACTAGCAATAATCTAGTTTGTCAATTGATGAGTTATAGAATGATGAGGTATTATATGATTTCTTAGGCCTTAGAGATAATGTTCCATTAGGATATCATAAATCAAGATTCTCAATCACATGAGATCTTGTAGCCTATTTTGGAGAGTGAGTGAACACCCTTAGCCAAAAACAAAAAAGTAAAACATTGAGGTTCTAAAGTGAAAACCTCTTTAAGTCACTTTTTGATTAGGGAAAAAGTAAATATAAAGGCCAGTCTAGTGGTAAAAACCTATTTTAGGCACCATTAGATTGGGGTGTTCATTCTTATTTGAATTTAGACTAGGAGACCACCAATGATGAACTTACCTATGGATCTAAGTTCAGTTTTAAGCAAAAAGTATTTGATAAAATTATCCAAGAATTTTCAACTATTTTTGTTACATGGCCAAATATACCATTAAGAGACTCAGATTCATCATGCCTAGGATAAGTTGAAGAGCAAGTCCTAACAGAGGATCTTGACATAGTCCAAAAGTTCAAGCAGTTGCCTACTATCTTAGAAGATGGTTCAACCCTCCTAGTCAAAGATAGAACAGAGGTAAATATCAAGACTCCATCAGACCTAAAATGGATAAAATTAGGAGCATCTCTCATTGAGGAGGAACATAACATCTTTGCAGCTCTATTGAAAGAGTTTGTGGATATATTTACATGGGCCTATTCTGACATGCTAGGATTAGACCCCACCTTGGTTCTGTAATACCTTATGGTTAATCTTGATGCCAAATCAATAAAAAAAAAGCTCTATAATATGAATCCTCACATTTTTGTATTATTAAATAAAGAGTTGGAAAAACTTGTAGAAGTAGGATGCATCTAATCCATTGACTACTTAGAATGGATCTCTAATGTAGTACCTATTAGCAAAAACCCTGAAGGAATCAAAATTTGTACTAATTTTTGAGACATCAAAAAATATTTTCCTAAATATGATTTTCAATTACCTAATATTGACATGATCATTGAATCCATGGTAGGTTATGAAATTCTATCACTCATGGTTGGATTTTTAGGATATAATCAGATCAGAATAGCACTAGAAGATCAACATTAAACAATGTTCACCACTCCATGGGGAAAAATTTATTTTTAGGTGATGCCATTTGGATTTAAGAATGTGTAACATACATATAAAATATCCGTGATTTTCATATTCCATGATATGATGCATGATATTGTTGAAGACTATGTCGATGACATATTAGGAAAATCCAAGACTAGGGCTAACCATCCAACCATGCTACATAGGATATTTGGAAGACTATGAGAATACAAAGTCAGACTAAATCTAAAAAAATGTGTGTTTGGTCTAAATTCAAGCAAATTACTTGGTCTCATTGTGTTTTTTAGAGGTATTGAAGTCGATCTAGCTAAAGTCCATGCTATAGCTAAGTGCTACCACTAACCAAATTAAAGCAACTCCATAGTTTATAGGGTAAGATCTAGTCCATTTAATGCATAATCTCTCAGTTAGTTGACAAGTGCCATCAATTTACACACCTTTTGAATAAAGGAGTTGAATTTCACTAGGATGATCACTACCAAACAACTTTTTAACAACTCAAGGACTATCTTGTTAATCCACTTATTTTATTATTGCCTATGCTAGGAAAGCCATTCTTATTATACCTATCAGCTATTAATTATGCTCTGGGGGAACTCTTGGCTCAACATGATGACAATAAAAAGGAGCATGTTTTTTACTATCTAATCCATACCTTGGTTACATATGAACATAGCTATGCACCTATTGAAAAAGCTTATCTAGCCATGGTTTTTGTAACTTAGAAACTACGTCATTACATGTTGAATAATAAAACCATGGTCATTTTAAAAGTAGATCTACTTAAGTATCTACTATCTAAAATAGATTTGTAAGGTAGAATGGCTAAATGGATCATGCTTCTTAGTGAGTTTGACATAGATTATGTTAATCATAAATTAATAAAAGGGCAAGTTCTTGCAGATCAACTTGCTAAAGCACCCCTCATGGACACACAACCACTCAAGTTTCCATTTCTTGATGAATCCATCATGACTGTTATTGATACACCCCTTGAAGAGTAGCCCTAGAAGCTATATTTTGATGGTTCATTCATTGTGCATGGATTATGGGTAGGCCTATTATTTATTACACCATAGGGGGATCTAATCCCTAAATCATTTAGAATCAACTTTCCTTATACAAACAACATGGCTGAGTATGAAGCACTTGTTACAAGACATTGACAAGTAGTGCATTGGAATATATCTCCTCTTCAAGTTTATGGTGATTCTTAGTTAATCATCAATCATGTCACATATCATTTTTAGACCAGAGATGATAATCTAGTTCCATGTAAAGCCATGGTTGACACTCTAAAAAATCAAATTGCCAACATTCAGTCTGAGCATATACCAAGGGCTGGTAACAGAACTACAGATGCCATGGCTATTATTAGATCTCTAATTTGAAAAATAGATAAAGCTAAAGAGTATTAGTTCCTCACCAAGAATTTTTTAGCACCAACTCATGAACCTTTAATCATTGTCATGATTTGTGATATTATTAGTCCTAATTTTATCTAGTACTCAGACCTTTACAATTACCTTTATGAACAAGTTCTACCACCTAACCTATCTTGAAAATAAACCAAGTCCTTCATTCATCATTTCACTTGTTATACTTTACTTGGATCCACTCTTTACCATCATAGTTTTAATGGAACTCTACTTAGTTATTTAGCTTTGACAAAGTCTATATTAGCATTAAGAGAAGTTCATGAAGGAGTAATGGAGCCCATTCTAGTGGGGTATTCCTATCCAAAAAGCTCTTGTGTATTGGTTATTATTATCCCATAATAGATGTAGATGTCATTACATATGTAAATAAATGTGATAAATGTCAATGGCATGCTAATTTGATTCATGCCCTAGCAAAAACTATGAAATTGATGTTGACACCATGGCCATTTTCTACATGGGGACTTGAAATCATTGGGAATATTAACCCCACTTCATCTAATGGCCATAAACATATCCTTACCACCACTAAATATTTCACTAAGTGGGTTGAAGCTATACCCCTCACTTACGTGACTAGAAAGAAAATTTCCAAATTCATGTTCAACCACCTCATCTGCCACTATGATATTCCCTTTGACATTATATCTGATAATGTAGGATCATTCAAGAACAAATATGTAAACCAATTATATACCAAATACAACATCACACAACACTTTAATACATCATATTACCCTGAAGGTAATGGCTAGGTTGAGGCATCCAACAAAACCACTGTCAATATTCTCAAAAAAAATTTCAATGATGTCGGTCATGACTAACACCTCCAGATATTCCATTCCCTTTGGGAAGACCATACCAATCATCATACCCCCACATGAGCCACTCCATACTCACTTTTTTATGGTACTAAAGCCATCCTTCCCATTGAGGTCAAGTTGCCTTCAATATGCATCTATTTTAATCATATCCTAGATGATCATGACTATCGAGTACCTCGACTACAAGAGCTAGATCTACTTGATGAAACATGCACATCTACACTCAACAATATTCAATCATATAATAATCAACTCAAAGGCCACTATAATCAGCATGTGAAGTATAAAACATTTGAACTTGGTGATCTTGTTCTTAAAAAAATAAAAAAATACCATGGTTGAGAAGAAACATAAAGGGAAATTCAAACCAAATTGGATAGGGCCTTTCATCATCACTATAGATTATGGATTAGGATCATACAAGCTTGCCACACCAAATTATGATGAACTTCTAGAGCTAATGAATATTATTCATCTCAATTGGTATTATGCTTGAATACTAAGGTGTATTATCTATAAAGACCATTTAATTTATACCATTTTATCACTATTATTATTTGTACACATACCACCCTTATTCATCCTCTTTCCCATATTTACTTTCCATTTCTAACCTATCGACCTAGTGTGTTCTAAATCCTAGCCTATTTGACCTTGGTTTTTATCATTCATTACATAGTTTTAGCATCAAGGTATCTGATCAGTTCATTATTTGGTTCAAGTATTTCAGATAGGGAGCATATCTTGGGATAGTATGATAGAATTTTTGGTTGTTGTGTCCTTCATTTTCTAGTCCTTTCTTACCACTAGTCTTGCTACTAATTATAACTACCTCTTGGTAAATTAGTATTATTGATATATGCCATTGTGTCCTAGTTATAATTGTCTATGGGAAAACTAGGGTTAATACTAAGCCTTTACATACCAACTTGCCACTTCTTATGCCATACTATGTATTTTTACCAACTATGCCTATTTTGTTTGAATTGGTTGTTGTACTAGTTAAATTCCTTCACTGAAATGGTAGAACTACATTGACTTGAGGCCCTACTCTGGGACTGTGTAGGAAGCACTCAATACTTATTTAGGTCATCTCAATCACCCCTTTTACCTACACTTTCACTATTTTACAAGCAACCTAAGCCATGCTCTCACTATTTTGTGAGAAACCTAAGCCATGCTCTCACCAGTTTGTGAGTAACCTAAGCCATGTTCTCACTATTCTATGAGAAACCTAAGCCATTCTCTCATAATTTTGTGAGAAACCTAAGCCACACTCTCACAATTTTGTGAGAAACCTCCATTTTAATGCTCTCAATATTTTGTGAGCTTGAACCATTTAGTGTCTCATCATTCTTGATTAAGTTGAGATACTTCAAACAATTCTAAAAAAAATTCAAAAAATCATTAGAAAAAAAAAACATTGACCATTTCTTTGCCTTAAAGATTATGGGAACCCTTACTAAGTTACAAGCAAATCACTTGTCATTTAGTTTCCCCATCCTTTTTTGCCTTTTATCTCATGCACTTTCCATTTTTCAAGACTATTTCTATTCTTCTATCACATACATTATGTTTATTTTCATCAGTTATCACATTCTTCCCATTCCTTGGGAGAACTACATTTGGACTAAAGTTTTTTTTATTGGATATTACATCCATGGAACTATGTAGGTATCATCTACTTGCCTAGTTAATTTGGAGATAGATTGGCCACCCCATTCCTTTTCTTCTATTCCCCCATTTAGTTCATTTTTTAAGTTGTCACCTATTTTCTAGGGGTAATAATCATAGGATTTTTATTACATTGTTTGTTTGTCTACTTATTTATTTGCTTTTATCACTATTTCTTTGATTCAGTTTATGTGTGTTCATTGGGTGATTCCTTGTCCACACTTACACTTGAATCCATACCTATTCATATGTTTACATTTTCATCATGGTTTTTATCATTAGTCCATTATTTTCTATTGAGAATTGGATTATGGGAGTTGGTACTTTCGCATAGTTTGGCCAATTCTTTATGATGTTCTATCATGAATCCTAACATAACATGATACAATAAATCTCAAATTCAAGAAGTTTATTTAGCAATGGCAACATCTCTTCGACACCAACATCTTTATTCCACTCCCAATCATATCCCAAATAGAGTAATTGACCACAAAATAATTTCAACCTTTATTAGTTTGAACAAACATCTCCCTGTTAGTAGGTTGTTATAATTCATCATTACCCTCTTAAGTTATCATCATCCTCAACCAAGTTTATCACGTTTTCTATAATCATTGTTTAATGATTATAACCACCTATGGGCAAATCATTGCACACCATCCCACCTACATTTCTCAATGATTATAACCACCTTTGGGAAAATTATTGAGTTGTCACCACTTTACTCTTTTTGCCCATATAGGGGCATGTTATTATCTTGTTTGTCTATACTAACTAGGGAAAATCAATCTTCTCAATGATTATAACTACCTTTGGGAAAATCATTATGTTATCATACCATGTTTCCACTATCAGGGTACAATGCTTAAAACCACCTTTGGGCAAACCATTATGCACCATCCCACTTGCATTGTCAATGATTTTGACTACTTTTTCAATATAATTATGTTTTCACCCCATCATATTTCCTTTCTTTGGTCCCCTCATTTTGTTTCTTTATTTTTGAGGGATCATTTGCTGACCTCTTTGTGTCAACCATTCCCTCAAGGGGACATCATATAGCTAGTTTATCATCATTATAGTTGTAGACATGCAAGACCTTTTCATTCTTTGATAAGATGTTACTATGATTATATCTTACAACACCTTCCGAAATAGGGGTAAACTGTAGATACCTAATATTAGCCATCGATAATCTCTAATCAAGATTTTGGCTAGTTTCCATCTAAAATGCATAATTTGGCCTAAAAACACTAAAACATGATAAATGATGTGAAATTGACATTGAAATGTTGATTTTGGATAAGGTATCCCTAAACAAGGAAAAGTATTTTATGGGATGACTAACTTTGATCAGTTTATTTCAAGTCAAAATGCCAAATTTACACCTACATGCTCTAGTGTGCTCTTTCTTATCAAATATTTTTCATAAGACTTGTGCCTTTGTTATTTGTTGTTAGCAACATTCTAAATGGTAATATACATCCAATAGGTCTAACGTGGACTTTTAATTCCATTCCAGTCAAATTTAAGACCAATAACAAGGCATCTTGATCAATTTGAGTAATTTTTACATAATATAATTAATCATGCCTAAGAGATAATTAATCCAAATCAAGGACTAATCAAAAATTCCATGAAAACATGTTGAATAATTTGTTTTGGAAATGAATATTGAATATATGCATCATCAAGTGACCTCATTTCTTGGGAAGACATCCCTAGGCCATAAATGCCACAAATATTAGGATTCATGCCTCCCATGCCTCATCAAAGCCCTCCATGCCTCATTATTTACCCTTTTTCCAATGCCATGATAAGGATAATTACAAACTTAATTCCAAAAATTGAATTAATCCTCAACCACACATCTCAATATTGAGATGGATGGTTGAGGTTGATTCTAATTAAATCAAAAAATCTATAAATAGGAGGCCTCGCGACATCATTTCTAAGATTAATTAGTGTAAAGTTATAATGTAGGATTGGTTCCAAAAAGATTCAAGAAACTAGTGTCATAATTCCAAATTGATTCCAAGCCAAGCCAAGCCACAAGACAAAGGTGCCAAGGAGAGATGGAGGTTTTCAAGCTTCCATTTCCAAGGACTTCATGAGCACAAGCTGAGAAATCCACCACAACAAGCATTTTAGAGCATCCAAGGAAGGTAAAAGAGTTTTCTTTTGCATTTTAGTTGTGTGTTTCATTCATGATTGTTAACTAAGATCTCCCTAGTGTCTAAGACTAGAAATGTTATGATATTAGTGTGTTTATTTCAATTTTTTTTCATTTTGGAACTAAGACAATACTAACCATCCTCTCTTGAGTCAAATTCCTATATCACACTCTCTATGACATCAATGTCATACTCAATCTTCTATTTGCTCTCTCTACACATTAGCTACCTCATCATGGCCTTATAAACATATTTAGGCCTATAATACACCTATAATAATATATTATAACTACATATACTTATAATATATTCATATTTGTCCTTTGTACAATTTTAAACATATAATGGTCATCTTCTTTAGCTCTTCACACACTTCTATTCCTGTCAAACTAACATTTAGACTTCTTCACTTAATTAACCCTCTTGACTTGATCAGGTCATTAAAAATTGATAATCATATTAATGACTTATATTAAATATTAATTATACCCATATAATGTTACACATTACCTCATTATTCTCCTCTTTATGCTCTTTTATTCTTTGTACACACTCTTACTCAAATCTCTTGCAAATAAGCCTAAAACTACCTTGTACTTATACTAGTTTCTTACTCTCATACACATTGGTTGTCCATAAATGATTGTACACTTGGATTACAATTTAAATAGGTCTTAGGATAGGTTATAAACATGAATAAAAAAATACATTAGGTTGGTCATAACTTAATAGATGAAATTCTCTTTTAGGTCTTAAGGAGACCTAATTCGTTTAGGCCTTCATTAGAGCACGTTACACTTTATCTTTCTTGAAAATATTCAAAATTCCACATACAGTATGAAAAAATCACATTAAAATCAAATATACATTATCCAAATTTAATTTAGGTATACAACACCTTTTAGGTCCAACTACTACTTGAACCTCTTCTCAAAACACTATTCATAAAGCCATGTGTATATATAGAAAATCTATCTTGAACAACTGAAGCATAAGCACAATTTTTACAAAAAAATATGGAAAAAAATCAAAATTATATAAACATAATGACCTTAAGATCATACCAAAATTCATAATATTCTTCAACTCAAGGTATATAGGCTAAAATTCTCTTATGTAAGAAGCTCACTCAAAATTACCAACTAGTCTCAAAACATAGTTATGAAAACATGAAATTTTGACATCTAATAGAAAATAATAAAGGAATTATAATTTATAAACATTATATTTAAAAATCCTCAGATAAAAATTAAATAAAAATATCATAATCATTAATGTCAGCTATTGATCTTGTAGACCAATTTGTTGACCTTCTATCCTAGAGTCTTTACTCAACTAGACAAGCCATTTTGTCTTCAATGTTACAACCTCTTACACTAAATTACAAGATTTTTAAAATAATTTATATATAATTAAATTACCAAAAAAAATAATTATGTCCATTATATATATATCAACTCATGGCATAGAGATTCAAACTCATTGTTGCAACTTGCTTACACAAAATTACCAGTTTGCCTTAAAGACCAATCATGGTACTTTTAAATTTCAAAAAATATGTAGACACATTAAAAATATATTTATTAATGTGAATTATCATATATTATAATTAGGTAATTTTTAGATAGGTAGATAACATGGTCATATGGCAATATTGGTCTTGCAGACTAATCTCACAACCTTGCACCTTCAATAGACATGTCAACTTATAAGTAACTTTTTCATCATTAACATTGATATAAAAATAAATATCCAAAATTAAAATTTATTAAATGAATTTAAAAACATATCCATGTTATTTTATTCATCCCTCATCCATGTTAATTCATCCTTAATCAACTTCTCACTTCTACCTACTTTTTTCACTGTCTACACCAATATGTCTATTAGTGATTGGTCAAATTGTATGACTAGTTTAACACCCATAAGGGATATAATTTACTCATAAAAAACCATTTTCATAATATACAAGTATCAATATTCAATCTTCATCCATTTAATAATTTTGACTTAGTCAACTCTAACTGATACAACAAATATCTAAGAAAAAAGTCCTTTCTTGTAGGGTACACTTACTTGATAAACCAATCACCCATGGAGGTGTATAGGAGAGTTTAATATAATATAAAATCACTTAAATAGTCATTAAAAACCATTTTTATAACTTTATAACAATAGATTTCACATTGGGTTACTATTAAGGTTCTTTGAGGGTTTAAACCATCTTACAATCTTAACGATCATTCATTAAGCTTAGCCCCTTATTCCAGAAAAAAATGCTTGGAAATTTGATATAAGAACATTAAAAATATACCATGAATATATTATATTGTAATTCCAAGGTTACACATTAAAATGAACACTTGAAATTTCTTCTCAGGTTGAGAACCCTTCATTTTGTGCACATGGGAGACCTCAAAACACTTAATCTTTCCTTAACCTTCAAATTTGGACCTAAAACTTGGTAATAATACTTTAAAATACAAAAAATATCTATTTAAATTAAAATATACTCATAATTACCTTGGAAACTGATCTTGATACCCCATCTGGCCACCATCTCTCTCTTTGCTCTAAGCCTTTGACCTGTATGTCATAATAGGTCTTAAAGCTGACCTTCCAACCATTTTAAAATCTCTCAAAACCTCATGTATAAAATCAAAAAACCTATATCATTATAAAACACTATAAATTATTCTTCATATGTCCTATCAATAACACATGTTACTTCATTAGGCTAAGCAGGGTCTACAGGTGGTCTAGTTACATACTAGGTTTGTAGATCTTACCCATGTATGATTTCCATAAGACACGAGTGTTTCAAAATATCATAATATTTATAAATAAATATCATAAAACCTCTTATTTTGATATTTAATAGAACATCTTCATAGATCAATAGAGCATCTTTGGAGCTGCTTATGCATATCTTCAGAGCTTGACTAAGGATCTCTATAGCTCACTATGTTTTATGCTAAGTCTTCAAACCTATTTCAAAAAAGGTGTTGAAAAAATTATTTATCAATTATAAATCCTTGAAATTATGTCTTAGTATAGAGATATTAGGTTTCCTAGTATCCTTATCATATCAGACATACAAACTCATACCCCATACACCATGCATCTTGACATCAATGACATCAACTAATATCAACCATGACATTAATGACATCATTATGCCAAAAATTATCTATTAATATTTTAAATTTTGGTCCTTCCCTCTACTCATTTCATATGTACATTGGGGTCATCAACTTATATGATCATGATACTTCTAGGTTATATTACTATATGTTCATTCTATATTATCATGTTTTAAACTCATATATATATATATATATATATATATATATATATATATATATATATATATATATATATATATATATATATATATATATATATATATATATATACTTGCACATGCCTTTATCCATGGTAATGTATTTAATAGGTACTTGATATGATATGAACTTGACATTTTGTGTAAAAAAAATTTATCCATGAGATACTATCATATGTTTATGTTATTTGCTTATGCTTTCCTCTATACACTTCCTTGAGTGCCTTGCCTTGTTATTGTCTTACTTATTCAAACATTTGAATGTGCCCTTTTATTTGAAGCTATGATTCCTATATGTGTGATTTACTTTAAATTTGAGAATGTATTTTTTTTAAGGATGTTTTAATATGTCATTATTTATTTTATGTATATTTGACTAAGTCGTGTCCTTTTTATTATGAAGAATTTAAACATGCCCCTTGTTTGTGGTCTTTTTAGACCATTGCCTTTCGAAATGATTTTTAGTGCTATTTTATGCTATTTATTGATATTATATTATTTTTATATGTACATTTCCATGATCCTTATCATTAATATTATGCCGTCATGTGATCACATTGTTCTATGTGCATTAATGGTATATTTACCTAGACATGTTCCTTTTATATGCTACATGATTACGTTCATAGATTATAAAGTTTTATTATCCTTTTGAGGTGAGGTAAATATCATTTTATATTATTTACATACATAAAATGGGGGTCATATTAGTGGGGGAGTGTCGGGGTATACTTTAGAAGAATGGTTTCCACACTTATTCAATATTGGGTACTTATATTAGTTTTCATATTTAGTGGGGGCATTTCATAATATAATGGATTACACACATTCATAGTTTTTATATTTAGTTGGGGCATGTAATATAGGCATGTATTATGCACACATAATTTTTAGATTCAATGGGAGCATGCTTCGAAAGTATGTTCTCCACACTTATCTAGTATTCAACATCTCTAGATTATAGTAGGGCATGTTTTGGAAACATGTTCACCATATTATTACTTATTTTAGTTTTAAAATTTATACATACATAGTGGGGTCATGATTTATAATCATGTTATCCACACTTTCATAGTTTAAAAATTATCCAAAATACATAGATATATAAATTTAGATTCATAGTTGTGGTATAATTCTATACTTTGGTACCACTATTATACATAATTTCAACATGAGACATATATAAGGTGAATATTATATGAAATGTGTTCCTAATATTAAAAAATAAAAATCAATTTCATATTTCAAAACTCTTCTATGAACTAATACCATATCATGAACTTTTACATACTGGTGCCTAAGGCATATTTTTCTGAACTATATTGAGCCAATCTAATGTAATAGTTGATTCACTTTTGGTATAGTTGAGGTGATTAAATCACTCAATATTTAAAAAATTTCAAGTTTTAAATTATTATATCATTCACCCTTACCAATTTATAAGTGTCATTGGGTTGCATGATTGAGATCTAATGTCAATTGTAGAGTAGCAACTCACCTTTTCTCCAAGGTTAGGAACATGTGCCTTCCAATCTCTCTCTCTCTCTCTCTCTCTCTCTCTCTCTCTATCCTTAAATATATACACTTTAAAAATTATGTATATGTTTCCTAATATTATTTTAATATATTTAAAATGATACATATGTTTAAAAACAAACTTACCAATAGGTAAAGAAGTTACATCAACACCTAAGGGTACTCTTAAACCTTGATCTTTTAATTTTAATGTTTCAATACTTTCAATTTTAGATTATATGTACTGATTATAAATTATAACATGATATTTGTTATAGGTTAGTCACTATAAAATCACTCAAGTTGGACTCATGCAAAGATAGGATGTGTTATATACACCCAAGTATGCATCATTTTCTTTTAAATTACTAATTCCATTACTAAATTAAAGGGGGGGGATGTAGAAACTATTTATAAATTATTTATCACATCTATTCTATACACTTGGAAAACTTATACTTTTTTAATTCCTCTTAGTTATATACCTTTCTCACTTTCTAAAGTCTCGCATATATTATATCTTATGCTTATTGGCCTATCTCTTAGTCTAACCAATCTTATATTGATGACATAAGCCCTTTATCTTTCCCATAATGCTTAAAACATGCTTATCTTCTAGCTCTGTAATTTTTGAGTTTGTACCTACTTTCCTACTTCCTAGATACTAACATCCAAGAAAGACACTTGCATTGATGCTAGTGTCTTAACTTGATGCAAGTGTCTAGTGACTTAAAGTCATCTAATTTGTAAATAAAACAAATCCTAATGGTTGGTATAAGTGATCTAATGCGAGTTAATTCTCCAAAGGGATTGATATAAATACAAGATCAACATTCATTCATGATTCACCTATAAAACCTACAAAAGACATAACATTCATACCAAAGAGCATTCATATAGTATTCAACTGAGAAAAGATTCTTTATTTAATCATATTTCTATATCTATCATAAGGACAACAAATCTATAGGTTTGAAGTACTTAATGAGTATCCTAAGAGATACAATTTCCAAGTTACAAACTAAGTCACTATTGTACTTGAGTATCACATATTGCATGATTCACACACAAGCCAACATGTAGGGGAGAAATACATAAGTTTGAGGACCTATTCATAGTATTGTCTATGTATGTAGTGCTCACTAATAAATGGGTCTTTGGCATCAGTTTGACACCATGTTCCTATTAACCCATTTTACCCTAAGGTCACTATGAAAATGAACAACTAGGTTTTATGAATTCATGAGGAGCAATAGTCCATAACCTAGATATAAATGCACTAGAGTGAATGCAAAGACAAACCTATAAGCATCTAGTGGTCACATCCTTTTTCTAATAAGTATTCCATATAGGATAGTTTCAATGAGTTTAAATAGTAATGTCGATACAACCATCCCAGACTAACATTAGCATCCATGGTTCCAAAAGCATCCAAATCAAAATATAAAAATTACTCTATAATTGTCTTTGAATTTTCTTCCTACTTTTTACAAATTGAAAATTGCATTAGCATCATAACAACCTAAGTTCATTACTTATTTTTAATTTCTATATTTATCATATTTTTATATACTAATTTTAACATAACTTAGCATAAGAAATTTAGTAAATGTTTATATCTAAATTTAGTACCTAATTAGCCTACTATAGATTTAATTATCACCATTATGTTTATTCATTTCTATATACACCTTTAATAATTATCTAAGTAACCTCAACCTAAAAAAAAAAATCAGGGTTAAATATTAACCACATGAAGAAATTTTTTTGTTTTAAAAGTGACTAAGAAAAAAGAGGGGACCTAAAATTACATGACGATGTAAGTCAAATCACATAAATGGAAACTCTAATAAGGGAAGCAATATGGAAAATGGTAATTGTTGTAACCAAATATTGCACCCTTGGAGGAGGTTGTTCAAACCTCTCCAAACTTGGATAACATGAGATTACCTCTAGGCCTATGGGTTGCTTATAGCAGAGGTAAATTTATAGATTATGGGCTAGCTCCCTTGATTTATATTTTAGGCTCACACACTACACTAGACTAATCACTATTGGGGGTGAAAAGGGAAGAAATAAATATAAATTAACCTATACTAACAGATGTGATACACTAAATATAATTCCACAAACATACTTGAATTTTCACTAAGAAATAAGACCATTAAAATTGACCTCAACTAAATGTTCTTCTAGCATAATTACTTCTACATGGAGGTAGATTGTTATGCTTATCTAGAGGTGGGTGAAAAGGATATTTGATACTAGACATTACTAGTCTCTCTCAAACTTCAAAAAACACTTAGAAAACACATACACTTCATAAGACCTATTATAATATATTATATTACTCACACAATACATACAAGAGCAAAATGAAAGCAAGGAGAAACAATCTTCATCACTTGTCATCCAAATACACTACTTGATATACCTAGGCAATAATTTTAGATATTAAATAAATGTTAGAACTTTAATCAAAGGAAAAAAATATGTCAAACCAATAGGGCTTTGCCATACTAGGTGTGGATTCTTTTACAAAGCCAAAATGGATTAAATATATAGAGCATAAGAGAGGAGAAAGATGGAGTGAAGTTGGATAGTTAGAATTCCAAGTTTCAAGATGTGAAACCTAGTTAAAATGAAAGCTAATGAGTTTTAAAAAATTATATGAAGTTCTATTGGACAAGTGTTTATTAGAAATGCATCATTTTCCTAAATTTGATGTAGAGACCTTTCATTTTCCTTCTTTAAAACCACCTTGATGATGAGGAGTCCACATGACTATCCAAAAATGTATTTGGAATATGTTGACACATATTTTATAACTTTGAAATTTGGAAATAAGATTGTGATAGTCATATATGCCTCTACAACTAATGAATTTATCCTTGTCAATCATTTTATACTACTCACTATCCCTCTAGGACTTAATATTCACACTTGTCATTGTGATGACTTGTAGTTATTCAATAAGGTTAATTTTAGAGATGTTATAAAAATAATTTAGACCTTATTTTTTCTCTAGTATATAAAATATATCTCAAAAAAAGTCAAAACACACTTCTCACAATCAACTTTAACAGTCATATTTCTTCTCACTGTGCTATTCAAGACTGCCTACAATGACCAATCTGATAGAGGGGTTTCCAATAATTACCAAGGTTATAATTGAGTTTTATAGGTTATATTACATCCATAAGCATCTATCACAATAAATTTCATTCACATATTCCTTTATTCACCTTCAATTCAACTCAAAACCTATAGAAAGCATAGTATTAGGCCTATCCATTAAAGTAATAATATAGAATGACTAGATGGTGAGGATCTTGGGAGAGTTCCAAACAAGTAAAAATAATATTCCTCTCCAATTTACAACTTTTGGATGCATCTCCCTTCATCTTTTATCCATCAAGTTATTATGAGGGTTTTGGATCATTCGAGTTGTTAACAATGGTTCATAAAAAATAGACATATAACTATCAAACCAATTAAAATCAAATCAATTTTAGTACCCCCATAAAATATACATAAATTATTGGGTCACAATTCATACCATTCATACATATATGAGAAAAATAAAATGGCTTCTTGATCTCGTACTTACATTCTAGGTACCCCTGAGAGAAAGTTAGGCTAAAATGACCAATGATATATTCTTCTGTAAACCACTAAGTCTCATGGAATCTCCACTCTCCCCTTAAAGATCACAAGTTTTTTTAAAGGATCATATGGTCATATGATTCAAGTTATAATCCATGAGATTTTAGGCCTAGCTCTAGGTGTAATAGGCATAAACTGTGTATGTGAGTATTTGACCACTTTTGAATGGTTTTAGTGGCTATGTGTGATTTTTAAATATCTATTCACCTTCAATAAAACCCTATACATCATCCCAAAATCATTCTTCATTCTCTCTTCCATCTTATTTCCAATCATTTTTTACGTCTATAGGTTAGACTGACTATGGAGTACCCTCTATCTATGACAAAACAAAAGACACTTACCCTATTAATCTAACATAGATGATACCATAGAGGTATTTATAAAATAATTATAACCATATATTTCAAGTTTAAATTTTTTGACTATGCTTTTAGCACCTTCAAATTATACAAACTAGCTTTTAGGTCTATGTACTGTGTGCAAGGTTTTGGGTTACTGTAGGCTAAGGTTTGAAACCTATTTGTTCACCTTTATTCATGTTTTCATTGCATACAAAGTGTGATGTTACCACTCTAAGTGTGATTTATATGTGTTCATCCATCTATATCCCTTCTTACCATCCAAACCTATATTCTCCTATACCTAGGCTAGTTTGCAGTATGTGTTGACTATATCACCTATAGGTGGAAATTAAGGAATAAATTGAATGTTTTTTTATAGGTGTCTATATGTGTTTGATTATTGTGTTACACACCTTTAATTCTTATTGAGGTCACTAATTTCATCTCTTACCTGAATGTATCCTTTAATATCTTATTAATCATGCCATCATCATCTCCATCAACACACTATAGGTCACTATTGCATCTTACAAGTTTATGTGACTTCTTAATACTATAGTTCACTAATTGTTTCAAGTGGAAACTTGGCTAAGTGAAACTCCACTCTATGATCATTTTATCCTAATATATAAACCTCCTTCTTTTGTCAATATGTGACATCTATATCTATGCTACAATAAATAAAACATTAGGCTTACACACACCTTATAGACCTTCATAAATATAATGAAATTAAATGGAGAAAACTTTCTTTAGAGAAGTTAAGGTAAAAATTCCCTCTTATAATTTATTTAACCTGTGAACATGAACCTAGGTCTGAATGTATGTAATTATATCATCACTATCATAATGATATTCTCTATGCTCTCATACCTTATTTAAGGAATAAATTGAGTTAGAAAAATTCTAAGTCCATTTCAACACTCTATCTCAGTACTCCTACATAATCTTTTAGGTGATTGTTTAAGGATTTCTTAACTACATCAAGTGTCATATACTTACCTTCCATAAATGATCCTCTTTATATCAAACCTTGAGTAGAGAATATGATGAACCATTCCATGTGATGGTTATATCAAGTTCATTACCTTTATTTTAAGTCACTTATAAGAGAATAAACATTGTAACTACCAAAACATTATTCTACAGACCACAAGTGTTCACCTCTACCTGAATGAGATGATCCTACTTATCTCCTCATGTTTAAATGTGTAAAATATATCTGAAAATAACTTGAGAAGGATAAAAATGCTCTAAAATACTATGCATACCATTTTATTCACACATACCAATGTAATTAAATGGGAAAATTGATGTATTAGGGACGTGTATGCAATTTAAAGGTGTTAACAATCTTAGTGATTATTCATGAAGCATAGACCACTAATATTAAAAATAAATCCATGTAATGGAAGTACATAATGACACATAATAACAACAAAGTGCATTTATTCCAACTCCTCTTCACCTGTCCATACCAAGTATAAACTATTTGACTTTATTGACCTGCCTAAGAGAGCAATGAGAGAGAGAGAGAGATCATTTTTCACCATGTTTATATTTTTTGAATCTTCCTAAGCCTATAAAATACCTATTTGGATCTCAAGTGACTTCATTAAATCTTACACATGTGACACATGGGTCACTTTAGTTTGTACAACTCTAAAATTTCTCCTATTTACATGAGATCATGTTTTGACATTGAACCTACCACATTTCAGTTTGACAATATTCCTTTGACATTATCTAAAATGACATAAATCATCCCACATCTTGAAATAAATTTCCTCATTTGAAAATCATAAAATTCCTTAGAGTGACCAAAAAGGTGACATAAAAGGACATAAGATAAGCTAGACAAATGTGACCAAGGTTAAGAGATATTTTATGACCCTCAAAGGAGACTTAGGACCATGGTGAACATTTAATGACTTAGAGGACCTTATGAAAAAATTTCACATGTAGGGGGGTTGAATTATTTTGACCTAAGGGTAAAATTAATCAACATTTTGGTGATTTTATAGGGGTAACATATTTGCTATGCTAAGGACTAGTTGCATTCTCCTATCCTTGGAAAATGAAGTCACCCATATACCTCAATTGACATTGATATACCTTTTAAAAGACCAAAAACTGACACCAAACATAATAGAAAATAAACACACAAGATAAGAAACCAAAACACATAATTTTGATCTCTAAACACTTAGGAAAAATATAAGAAATTAAGGTAAACTAAGCTATGTACAAACTAACTTGAAGCAAACTCTCTCCTCTTGGATCAAAATGAAAGTTTTCACCATATCTTCCTATGTGAGATGGAGTGTCTGAAGCATGTTTAATTTTAAGATTTGGCCTTGATATATTTAACTCCTTCATGCTTTCCACTCTCCTTGACATGATATTCAATGCAACCATAGCTACAAACATATCACCTATGAATGTGACTTCTTTTTGCACTTCAAAAACACCAAACTTCTCATGATATCCCTCAAATTAAACTTCCAATGATGCTTCATTCAAGCATGATTCATTGACCTCCATGTAATTTTGAATGAGATAAAATTTCTTACTAGATGCAAGATCATCAAGCTATTCAAGGAGCTTTACATAGTCAATCTAGTCTTCATCATTATCCTCCATGAAGACATCTTATTATATCTCCTTGTGCACTTGACTTTCAAATTTGCAAAGGTATAAAAGTTCTTGGAGAATTTCAATATGTTGTTTCCAATCATCTTTGCCTTATTTCTACTTAATAGCCATAACCTCTTCAAACTCATCCTCTTGACCATGTTCATAAATGTCATAGTCATCATAAATTTCCCCATCATGTATTTTAAAATCTTGGTGATATTTTTAAAGACTTGTTCTTTTAATAATAACCTTACATTATTCCTCAACAATATCATTTATCTCTCCTAGAATTACTATATTCTCAAGACCTTCATGTTCCTTAAACATGTGAAAATAGGTCTACCACATATCTCTCACATCTCTTTGATCCTGATCATGAGATTCAACAAACTTAGTTGATGTGATATTATTTTCATGTACCTCTTCTCTCATGTCTTGATCAAGCTCTTTTTGAACAGTTGCAACATGATCTAGATCTTTTCTTTCCTCACTCAAGAAGGTTGACTTGTACTTATCTTTACCAAGGGAAGTTTTTATAGTGAAATATTCATCATAAAAACTTGATTCATCTTTTTGATCAACTAAAAATTCAGTTTTATCTTCTTAATTAATCTCCCATATGATGGGTTCTCCTTCAATAAGGGACGAGGTGGGATGGTGGTGAACAAGTTAATGGTTTGGAGAGGGAGAATGACATGTGATGGAGGGATCATGAATGCAAATGGGGATGGAAGGAGACACTAGAAATAATTATTAGAGGGAGAGAAGTTTTAATAGGATATAGGCATTTCAATTTATTCAAAAATCACCTCAACTTTCTCATAGCCCTCCTTAGGCTCATTGTTAGTTGTAACTTGATCATCCAAGTTCCCAACCAAGGCCTCTTTTTTATGTTGAAAATATTCTTGGATATATTTATAATATGGAAAATCTATATTTTATTGAGTATAAGGTAAAGGGGCTTGACAAAACATAAGGTTTTATCTCTTGACATCAATCTATTGGTCCTCACTCTCTTCATCTTTCTTTCCCTAAGACTTAACTACTTGGTTCCAAGTTGGAACTTTGAGGCTATTGGGATCTTTTGGAAGATCCTATTGAGGATAGTGAATGGTTTCATGAGGGTAAGGAACATGAGAATAACTATGTGGAACATAAGAACACCCTTGAGGATAGGGGAGAGAGACTTATTCTTCAACCATATTTTCACCTTCTACATAGCCTTCTTAAGGCCCCTCAATAGCTGCAAGTGGATCCTCAACTTCCTAGTTTTTCCACCTTTCTAATCTATCTACCCACTATTGGATATATCATCTCATTTCATGTAAATATTCATTTATGACATATTTATATTTATCCTCAACCAACCTCCACTTATTCATAAGGAATTAAACTGACTTTATCAACCTTTCTATGAGATGAATAGGGATCACATCAAGTTCCTTATCCCATTTTTTCATCACCCTTTTTTATTTTAACATATTTGGCATGAGTTATAATAAGGATTTATCTTGAGGTGGAATTGAATCAGGATGGGTATAGGAGTAGGGGTTTTGGTATTTAACTTGAAAAGGTTTTCTAGGAGTTTGATAGGATGGATAGGGCTATTGGGGAAGATTGCCTCCAAGAAACTACCTCTTAAGATATTGTATTTATTATTTAAGATTATAAAGAATATCTTCTTGATATCCTTATTCAAAAGGATTCTAAAAATTTTCATGGTCATATGGAGGAGGAAAAGGTGGAACATAGGGCTACCATGGCTCATAGGGCTTATAACAACCTTGAAGGGGATGTGGAGTATCATACTATGGGTCATAACAAGGTTGATAGGGAGGTGTATAATAGTAACTCTCAACATATCTAACCATATAAAATTCATTATTCAAATGAAACATAAGGCTTGATCAAAATATTTTACAATAAGCACCTAGGATAATTATAACTACCTGATTAAATTTAGAGTTGCTATTGGTGTTTAATTGAATTATTGAAAAATTTGATAGTAGGAAGAACACACCAAAAATCCTTCTACTCTTTTGGACCTTGGTCCCATCGAGTATGCCATAGCTATTATAACCAAATATTTCACCCTTGGAGGAGGTTGTTCAAACCTCTCCAAACATGGTTAACATGGAATTACCTCTATACCTGTGGCTTACCTATAGTAGAGGTAAAACTCTAGATGATGGGCTAGCTCCCTTGATTTATCTTTTAGGTTCACACACTACACTAGGCTAATAATTATTATGGGTGAAAAGGGAATAAAGGAATATAAATTAGCCTATAATAATGGAGGTGATATAATAAATATAATTTGATAAACATACTTGCATTTTCAGTAAGAAATAAGATTATTAAAGCTAACCTCAACTAAATGTTCTTCTAACATAAGTGTTTCTACATGGAGGTAGATTGATATGCATATCCAAAAGTGGGTGAAAATGAGGTCTAATACTAGACACTAATATCCTCTCTCACACTTCAAAACACACTTAAAAAACACATACAATTCATGAGTCTTGTCATAAGAGATGCTACTACTGACACAATACATCAAGAGAAGAATGGAAGCAAGGAGAAATAATCTTCATCATTTATCATCCAAATACACTACTTGATAAAATTAGGAAATAATTTAAGATATTAAATCAGAATTATAACTTTATTTAAAGGCAAAATAATATGTAAAACCAATAGGTCTTCACCATACTAGGTGTGAATATTTTTACAAAGCCAAAATGGCTTGAATATATAAAGCATAGGAGAGGAGAGAGGAGTAAAGATGGATAGTCATAATTCAAAGTTTAAATATGTTAAATACAATTAAAATTAAATATAATAAGTTGTAAAATAGGCTATGAAGTTGTCTTAAACAAGTGTCCATCATAAATGCATCATTTTCCTAAAGTTGGCATAAAGACTTTTGATTCTCCTTATTTGAAACTACCTTGATGATGAGGAGTCCACTTGACAGTCCAAAACGAACTTTGAAACTTTTTGACACATTTTACCTAACTTTAGAAGTTTTAAACAAGATTGTGATAGTAATATATGATTCTCCAACTAATTAACTTCTCCTTATCACTTGTTACTCACTTTATGTAGTCATTCACTAGCCCTTTAGGTCTCAATATTCACACTTGTCACTGTGACAACTTGTAATTTTTCAATAATGTTAATTATATAGCTGTTATAAAAATAATTTATACCTTTTTTTTCCTTTGGTGTTTCAAATAAACCTCAATGAAAATCAAAACACACTTCTCACAATTAGCTTTGTTAGTCACATTTCTTCTCATTGTGCCATTCAAAACTACCTGCAATGATCAATATAACAAAGGGGTATACAAGAGTTACCAAGGTTATAATTGAGTTTAATAAGTTATATTACAACCCTACACACCTCTCAAAATAACTTTCATTCATCTATTCCTTTCTTCACCTTCAATTCAACTCAAAGCCTATAGAAAACATAGTATTAGGCATGTATGTACAAGTGATAGTAAAAAATGATTAGATGGTGAGTATCTTAAAATAAACAAATAATTAAAAATCATCTTCCTATAAAATTTATCACTTTTGGATGCATCTCCATTCATCTTTTCTAAATTGGGTTCTTATAAGAGCTTTAGGAAGGTTTCGGGTCATTCAAGTTGTTAAAAATGGTCCATAAAAGTTAGATGTATAATTCTCAAACCAATTACACTTATATAAATTTTACTACCCCCATAAAATATTCATAAATTCTTAGTACAACATACACACCATCTATACATATATGAGTAGAAGAAAATGGATTCTCGAGCTCTTACTTGCATTATGGGTACCCTTGAGAGAAAGTTAGGCCAAAATGACCAATTACATATTGTCTTATACAAACCATTGAGTATCATGTACTCTAAACTCTCCCATGAATCCTATAAATTATATTTTAAGGATCATATGGTCATATAGTCAAATTATAGTCCATAAGAATTTAGGCCTAGCTCTAGGCCTAATAGGCATGGATTGTGTATGTGAATTTGACCACTTCTGAGTGGTTTTAGTGAATTTACATTCCATTTAAATATATATTCACCTGAAATACAACCCTTTACATCATTCCATAATCATTATTGTTTCTCTCTTGCATCTTCTTACCATTCATGTGTTAGGTTTATAGGTCGGACTGACTGTGGAGTGCCCTCTATCTGTGACAAAATAGAGGACACTTCCCCTATTTATATGACAAAATGAGACCATTGAAATATTTATAAACTCATTATAACCCTATATTTCAAGTTTAAAGGTATGATTAATCTTATATCACCCTCAAACCTTCAAATTCTCCAAACTAGCTTTTAGTTTTATGTATTATGTGCAGGGTTTTGGTTTACTATAGGTTGAGGTTTGAAACCTATCTATTCACCTTTATTCATGTTTTCCTTACCTTTTAAAGTCACATGAAGTGTGATTTAAGCACTGTGATGGTTATTTCTATGTTTTCATCCATTCTATATCCCTAATTACGATCCAAACCTACATTTTCCATTAGCTAGGCTAGTCTATAGTATGTGCTAACTATGTCACCTATAGGTGGAAATTAAGGAAGTAGTTGAAAGTTTTATGAAGGTGTCTATATTTTCTTGATAATTGTGCTACACAAATTTAGTTATTTTTGAGGTCACTAAGGTCATATCATTCCTAAATTTATCCTTTATTGGCTTAGATATCATACTTTCATCATTCTCCATCAACACACTATGGGTCATTATTGTGTGTTATAAGTTTGTGTGATTTATTAATACTATAGTTCACTGAGTTTTTTAATTAGAAACTTGACTGAGTGAAACTCCACTCTACCATCATTTTATCTTGACCTATCAACCTTTTTCTTATGTCAAGATGTGGCATCTAGGTCTAGCCTATAATAAATAAAACATCAGGCTTGCACATAGCTCATGGACCTTCATAAGTAGAATGACATTGAATGGAGTAGAAACCTTCTTTAGAGAATTTAATGTACAACTTCCCTCTTGAAATTTATTCAACCTATGAACATGAACCTAGGTTTGAATGTATATAATGGTCTCATCACTATCATGATGATATTATCTATTATATCATACCTAATTTAAGGTCTGAATTGAGTTAGAACACTTCTAAAACCCTTTCAACACTCTGTCTCAATACTCCTACATAATCTTGTAGGTGATTGTTTTAGGATTACTTAACTATGTCAAGTGTCATAGACTTACCTTCCATCAATAATACTCTTGTTATCATAACTTCATAGATAATATGATCAACCATGACCTATTAGGTTGATAATAGGTGCATTACCTTCATTTGAAGCCACTTACAAAATGAAAAACATTGTAGCTATCAAATTTTTTTTTTTCATACCATAAGTGTTCACCTCTATATGAATGAGGTGTTCTTACTTATCTCCTCATGTTAACACATGTAAAACTAGTTGAAAACAAATTGAGAGTAATTAACATGCTTTGAAAAACTATGCACACCATTTTATTCACACATACCAATGTAATCAAATGAGAAAACTAAGGTGTTAAGGATGTGAAGGTGGTCTGAAGGTGTTAACAATATTAGTGATTGTTCATGAATCACTAACCACCAATCCTAAAACTATGGCCATGTAATGGAATTAAAGACTGATCCCTAATAACCACCATGTTTATTTAGTCCAAATCCTCTTCTCCTATCCATAACAAGTTTAAACCATTTCACTTTGTTAACTTGCCTAAGAGAGTGATAAGAGAGATATTAGTTTTCACCATTTTTGGATATGATGAAGCTTCTTAATCTTATAAAATGCCTATGGGGATCTCAAATTACTTCCCTTAATCTTTCACACATACCATGTGGGTCACTTGAGTTCATACAACTCTGAAACTACCCCTTTTTGTAGGAGATCTTCTTGTTTTAATGTTAAACTTGTCACATTTTAGTCTGATAGTCTTCTTCTAACATTATCTAACATGACATATGTTATCTCACATATTTAAAAATTTGTTATTGTTTGAAAACCATACAATTCCTTAGAGTGACCAAAAAGGTGACATAAAAGGACATAAGACAAGCTAGACAAATGTGACCAAGGTTGAGACATATTTTATGACCTTCAAAGGAGACTTAGGACCATGGTGAACATTTTATGACTTAGAGGAAATTATGAAAACTTTTCACATGTAATGGGTTGACTTATTTTGACCTAGGGGTAAAATTAGTCAGTAGTAATGATGTCACTAAATAATCCATGATAATATATATAGTGTCACAAACACTAATAAGATAATTCATCCCAAAATAGGGGGTATCAAAAAGAAACAAAGGAATCACAAATAAATTAAAGTTGACTATAAGGTGTTATAAATGATGAAATGTAAAACATGAATATGCTATCAAATATCCATAAGGGAAATAAAGGCCAACTATAAATCATCCCAAAAGAGGGGGAAAATAAAAATATAAAAAATAAAACCCAAAGGTGCTACCAAATATCCACAATTTAAACTAAGGCCAAATATAAATCCTCCCAAAAGAGGGGAAAATAAAATGTTGAAAAATAAAACCTAAAAGTGCTAATAAAGATCCACAAGGGAAACTAAGTCTTACTATAAATCATCCCGAAAGAGGGGTAATTTTAATGATTAAAAAAAAAATAACTTGAAATTGTTATAAAAGGTCCAAAATAGAAACTAAGGTTGATTATAAATCATCCCAAAATAGTGGGGAAATAAAAAGAAACCAAAGAGTCAAGAAAACAACAATGGTGAACAATAAAATGTAATGTAAAGGTCATGTTGAGTATGAAATAAAATATAAAGAAACATAAATTCTAAAGGGAACATAATAGTAAATGTGGATATGTGAAATGAAAACATATTTATCTTGGAAGGTTTCTTGAAGCTTAATGTGTTTATTTTTTAGATGTGAAAGGTTCTTTACCATTGCCTCACAATAAGGATGAGGTATCAATAAGGAAAGAGAATTAGGATGAGAATTATAATATGTCCCCAAGAATTCATTAAGGGAAGGATAGGAATCAATATATGATTTGAATTTTGAAATATGAAAAATGAAATCATCACAACATGCCCTGACATGTGTACTAAGAAAAGGATGGGCATCACTAGATGCCCCAATTTGAAAATAAAAGTATAGGAATCACAATATTCCATAATTTTTAGTACTTTGGTGGATTGTATTTAACATCAAGATAAATAATCCTCATAATGTTGTTGAATACCATGTGAATATTTGTTACAATATAAATGTGGAATCTTGAATAATATTAACATATTTGAGAGGTGCTAGTAAATTGTGATGTACAATATTGTACACAAAAAATGACACACTAACCTTCATGTACTTTAATTCCTAAGGTTTGTCCAACACAACCAATGATTATAGATAACATGATGGGTGGCATATATTTATGGTTAGTTTAAATGAGGTCATTGAATGGGTTGAGTTGGAAGAACTAAGAAGAATTGATTGGTTTGGATGAACTACTTACATAGGGTTTGAGGTATTGAGTATTAGAAGATGTTTGTATATATACAAATATAACTCAGTTGTATCAAAATGATCATTAAGGGTATAAAATTTAGTGTAATTAGATCCCAATAATAGTTATAATTTAGGATAACTAGGTATCAAAGTTCTTGGTCTATGTTAGGCTCTAGACATGGATTAAACTAGAATTAGATGAATCTAATAATCTAATTAGCTCTATCAGAATGGGCTTTCCTAGATAATTTAATCTATAAATAAAATAAAATTTTACAATTCTATACCTAAGGATGAAATGAAAAAGTTATATTTAAAAGTTATGGGCTTAATGAGATAATAGGTGAGTTTATCTTTCTTGTTGTGCTTCAATCAATATAGTTTTCTCATGAATAGTGTTCAATTGGTTAAAGGTGAGGTTAGGTAAAGGATTAGAGTTAAATAATTTTATCTTGAGTTTAGTTTTTGTCACTTTGAATTCTACATACTGATATAGATACTAGTTCTCATGGAAACATCCATGCTTTATGAAAATGATCTTGTTCAAGAAGTGCCATTCACAATCAAAGCAAAAGTTTGTTTTGAGGTTTTGGAATTTTTATGTTATTTTATTGGATTTTTTTTTGATGTGTATGTATGATTTTATTTGATAAAAAAAGTGTATGTTTTATAATTTTGTAATTAAATGCTTTTTTTAATGTTTTATTTGATTATTTATGTTTTAACAAGGCTTTTGCAATTGTAAAAGAAACTACACTATTAATGGAAATGAAAGTGTTGAAAGTAAATAAATTTTAAAAAAATATTATTTTTATAAATAATATGCATTCAATTGATAATTATTATATAATTAAATCCATATGATGTAATTTTTAATTTTTGTTTGTTTTTTGATTTTAGGAAGTGCATAAATTTGACAATGCTTGATGGAAATGAATGTTTTGAAATATTGTCTTGGTATGAATGAAATGAAATAATAATGATCAATTTGATTTTTATATATTTAAATATAATAGAAGACTACAATTCAATTTCTATAAGAATGCAATGAAATTTTTGAATTTTAAAAGTCTATTTATTGAAGAAAAAAATAGGATGAAGATACATTCAAAAATTTAAGGAGACATCTAAATAATGGTTGGTTACTCACAAATAGAAAATTATTGTGTTGCAATCTCATGGGTTTCTTCCTCCATTTCACATAGGTGACTATAAGATTAATATGGGAGTTTGGGTTGATTTCTTAAATATTATATAAAAGTTATACTATATCTCTTTATAAAATGTGTATTTCAATCATAATTCAATTTATAAATCTAAAAATTAAGTAAAAAATGAGTTATTTGTAAGTAAATATAAGAGGTTGCATGTGCAAGCCATTTAAAGCTTGATTAAAATTTTAGGTGTGTACATATTTCCACCTAAGGAAGATGCATTGTCATGAATTGTGTAGGATGTTTTCTCAGGTAGTAGTGCATTAGAAATGAAAATGAGGGATATAAAATTTACCTTAATTACTTACAACATATAAAATCGGGTTGAGACACCTTTATGGCTTACGAGCAAAAGACAAGAATCAATTGTAATTTTACAATAAAAGTAGAAAATACATTAAATAAATTTTTAGTATTTTTCAATTAATTTTTATTAATAAAATTAACTTAATAAAAATATAAATGATATAAGGTTTAAAGAGGAATACTTGTGATGGAGGTTATGTACCATTAAGCCTACGAAGTGGGAACTCCTTTTTGGCTAAGAAGGACTATCTACACACAAGAGACAACTTGGAAAAGATTGGATTAATAAGATAGATGAGTGGGCTGCTTGGTATGAGACCCATCCAAATAAATGGTACACTTCCTTGAAATGATGTCATACCACTGTTTTATGTAATAAAGTAGATTATTTAAAGACAAAAATTAAAATAAAGCATGTGACAAGGTATGATATTGAAATGAAGCAAATTAATCTAATGCATAGATATTATTAAAGAATTCATTATAATATGTTATAAATAATTCTTATTATTCTTGAATTATTTATAGTTTCTCTATGATGGCTTCTAGAGTTAGGTCAAAGATGATCACACAAAGTCCTAACTCAAAGGATATCTCACTCTAATTGGCAAATAATATGTGAGTAACTATGGGTTAGTCATGAATTGAAACCATGTCATGTATAATTCTTAATAATGTCATATAAAAATAACAATTCATGATTTAATGACTTATAAATAGCAAATTAGAATCAATTAGGACTACTAAACTATCTTTGGGATGTAGATAGAAATACAAACATAGGGATCTATGTCAATTTTCTCAGAATCGATATCAATTATGTAATCAATGTTGATCTATACAAGGAATCATCATCTATCCAGTAGTGGATATAGAAAGTTCATGATGCGTATTACACATGGGATTTATGAGATTCTAAATGACTTAGAGACTAGTTACTAATTATCTAAATAGATTAAGGATAATAAACATATTATAAATAGAATATATGTAAATTAAAATGCAGTCAAATAAATATCATACTTACCTCTAAAAATGCTTCATGTGCTATGAAAAATTATCTTGTTGATAGGGATGTGCTTAACCTTTGACTAAATGAGGATAGGTTGAGATAGGGGTGTCATTCTTATGTATTATTCCAAATCAATTTCTCAAGTGTTTTAGTGTGCAAAATTTAGGATCCCTCATTTTGAGGATGGTCTAAGTATAAATTGACATCGATCCTAATGGAATTAATAATGGTCATGGGGATTAATGTTGATCTAGTCAAACTTTAACTTTTTATTCCAACAACTCCAATTTATAGGATTAAACTTAGTCTAGGGTTATTTTTAACAAGGTTCGGTTATGGAAAAGTTGTTAAGGAGTTAAAACAACTTACATGTAATAAAATTGGGGAGATTTTACTAGATTTAGGGATGGTTAAATAGTTACTTAGGCAAAAAATAATTAATAATATTAATTACATGATGTAAGATAGTAAAAGGTAAAATTATATTAACTAGCATAAAAAAGATGGGGAATGGGTAAGACACATTTATTCATAATACAATGGTGTAAATTCATAGTGTCTACATTTGCCACTATGTGTTGAGAGATTTGTGATAACCTACCATGAGACAAAAACTAGGATGGGTTTAATGTACCAAGTTTGTGTCGGGAGCTATTCCCCATCAAACTAAGAGTAGGTGAAGGATTACAAGGTAGAAATAGGTTTGAAAATGAGGTAGTAATAGATAATGTAGATAGAAAATGAGTTTCCAAGATGTAAGGATAAGCATGAAGTACAAGGCTGCACTAACTAGATGAAGGATATCCGAATAGGATTGCTCCAAGTTAAAAAAGTAATGGATTGCCACAACTATGAGCATGTGGTTTCTATTAAAGGAAATCAAGAGGGAAAAGGCTAGGATGGGATGACTAAAGCATCCAGTGTTCTTGGTTTGTGTGCACTACCTATAAATATTTGATCTCAAGATAAGGTACACTTTCAATATCCATAAGGGACATATGCTAAAATGAATGTAGACCTCTTAAAGGTTGTGGGACCATTAGGGGGTCCACAAACTAGTAATGCAAGGTAAAAAAGGATAGAATATGTATAATAAAGGATAACTTAAGTGATCTTCGAACATGACTATAAGGATGCAAATAAAATTATGAATAGTGAAAGGAAGCCAATAAAGGACATAATCAACATCAATCAAACAAATCAAATTTTATTCTAGGATAACTGACATCAATTACAAAAAATCAATGTTAATCACATAGGGATATAAATAAGATGCCTAATAATGTGGGAGTTGATTTTTTAATTGATAATGTGTGAGTCAAAGCAAAAAAATTGACACTTGTTTACATGTTTGATCAAAATATACATGATAGATGCTAGTGAGAGTGGTCAATGTCGATGATGATCACACGACAAGGTAGGAGTAAAATGTTTTTATGATTTTTGTTATTTTTAACAAAAAATTAGGATTTTATCTATAATTTAGAGGTTTTTTCATTTCTTAGGGTTAAAAGGGATCAACTTCAATCCATACTAGATTGATATTGATTCCCTAGCAATCAACCATTGATTGGTAATGGATCAACATCGATCAACCAATCAAAAATGATCATAAACAATTTAATGTCGATACCTTAAGGGTTGTTTCCAATTATTAAGGGGTAAGAAGAACTTAGAAGATGGTATTAGTTGTTAAGATAATAAAAAGAACTTGGGGGTTAATGGGATTATAGTCATGTATATTATTGACCATACAAGATCAAGTGCCACTAGTGCTAGAGTCACTACAAGTGATGATATGACATAAGGATTTAGATCATCTTGAGGTAGTATGATTAGGAGGACTATGCCACTATTACCAATTAAATCAAGACCAAATTTTACTTGTGGTATTACTAGAGCAATGGGATTTAGTGATAGGGACCTTCTAAATTTTTATTAAAGAGATGACCTTTATTCTAGATGAAATCTATAAGATATGACAACTATCGATATAGGGAGCAAAAAATGTACTAGTAGACAAGAGAGGATGGGTAGTAGCACTAACATAGTTTTATAGGGATGATGTTACATATATTGTATTTATAGCAGTAGGTTTCTACTTTGAGGTTCTATATGATTAGGATAGGGATGTGAGATGGGTGATCACTATGATAATGTTTTTCATCTATTATTATGCATTTCCTAATTCTAGTAGAGGGATATTATCATGGAACTTGATAGGTGTTCTATTAGACATGTGGAAGCATCAAATAATTTTTTTTTGGGCTCTTACACTACTAGCACAGTATATAAAGAGTTATGGGGATGGAGGACATAATGATTCTTTGGCCTAGATATCACCTATGTTCTATAGTGTTAGGCTTACAAACACATCCAAGTAGTGTAACCACTAGGGCTGTTATGGATGGTATGACTTCAATTTGAATTTAATGTTATGTGTTTATGATATAGAGAAAACTTTACCCATCTACATGGATATGGGTGGGTTCACAACATGGAGTACTATAAACATGTTTTAGAGGAGTTGGAGGAGGATGAGGTGGTATGGAGGCCAAGCTCTATATTTATAACATGTCTAGGGATGGAGATAGAGTGGTGGGGTAGTGGGCAAGATGGTTATGGGGGTGATCATAGATCATGTGGAGTTATTATATTCTAGGTGTATGTAGTGATGGTTTGGGTTGTTCTAGGATATACCTAAAAACCCTTGGTACATAGGAAGGATGACTCAGAGGGAGAGATACCCAAACCATAAGTTATAGAGCTAGAGATTTTGGTAGAGGAGGAAATAGAGGGAGTAGGTTTGTATGATGCCAAATTTATAGAGGTATACTTTTTATGGAGGGTGGACCAACTTGGAGGAGGGTAAGAGAGAGTGGTGTAGTATATATGGGAGATATAGATATGGTGGATGTGGAGGCCATAGGAGGATATGGCTATGAAGATATATACATATAGGTAGTGATAGTAGAGAGGGATGTGTCCTAGGTGTAACTATCTAGAGTTCTATTTTATCATGACCACCTATAAGATAGTTTGATAGAGTTATAGGGGCATGATGATGAATTATAGTAGAGATATGATGAGGCATGCCAAGTATATGATAGATATCACATGTAGCATGAGAGGATCCAAGTATTAGTAGGGGCTACATGGGATTAGTATTTGGATCCATTATAGAGGAAGGGGAATAGGGCAGGAGGATGGGGCCTCTAATAACTATGAGCATGGATAGGTATCGGGACATGGTGGTAAAGCTCTGATATTATGAGAAGATAATTACATAAAAGTTGCCATAGGTTCTTAGATATTCTAGTGGCATATCCATGTAAGGTTTAACTCCATGATAGATACATACAACCATAACTATCATGGGGAGTATACCATAGGGGAGAGACATAAGGGATGGGGGAGGAGATGGAGGTGATAGTAGAAGAGATGGAGTAGATATCTACCTAATCCAGATCTAGTTCACTGAGTAGTCATATCCATGGCTGACTATATGGATTGGATTTGTACATATATTGTATACTATGACTTTTTTATAATGTAAATTTTACTTTATATATATATATATATATATATATATATATATATGTATGTATATGTATATATATATATATATATATATATATATATATGTATGTATATATATTCATGAGTTTGATACACCACATATTTATTACATGATCTTGTGTCATGTGATTATAGATTTGGATTATTTAGATTTATGTTTAGATGGCATTTGAGTTTATTTATATCATGGGTTATATTGATTATACAGTGTCTACATGGTTTTTAGATCATGTGATGTATATTTTATCTTGATTATGGATTTATGTGTATGTGTTTTTAATGGATTTATGATGGATCATGGATTTTAAATTATGTGATAATTTATGATGTATTATGTATTTATGATGCATTTGAATATGGGTGTTATATTACATGGATGGTGTTTATATGGATTTTTCCTTTTGATTATACTAATTAGATTATATGGATTGGATTTTATATCATGGTTGATTTATAATTTTTAAATTTTGATATGATTTTTTATGAATTTAAATGTTTATTATTTATGATAAAATGAATTCTATATTAACTTATCAAGGTAGCATAACTTATAATTGGTTTGGACCCTATCTAAAGATAGGCCTTTTGTTGCTTTCACATGTATGCCCTTTTATCCAATGTTAATGAAAATCCCTAACAATCTCATGTCAACTAAATTCATGAATATTTGGTTTGAAAAAGGGTTTTTTATGTTTGTTTGGAATGGGGGGAAAACATAATTATCTAGGAATACACATTTTGTATATGTTTATGATATGTTTAATGTTAAGCTAATCCATGGATGTATGTAGAATAATCAATGTGGGAAGTCTACAAATTTATGAAATATAATCAATGCAGGAAGTTTTCGTGGGATATAATTTCAATTTTATAGATTTTTTTAAAATGGTTTACTTTTAATAAGAAACTAATCAATGTGATAAGTTTACTAAATCAGAGGCACATAGCCATCATTCAATGGACTAGTCTACATGTTTATATATATACATATATATATATATATATATATATATATATATATATATATATATATATATATATATATATATATATATATTAGTAACTATCCTTCAAAGGATGAGTCTGCAACTTTGCTTTTTTATTGATTTTAATAACAAATGTCCTTCGAGCAATCAATCTACCATTTAAACTATTCTTGATTTTGTATCCCAAATTGACCTTTTACCATGGATTAGATTTAAGGCCACCTAGGTTTTTTTTTATAAGCCATAAAACTAGGCCTTGCATTATTATGTTCGAATAAGCTTTTAAGGTGAATGAATTTAAGAAATATTTATTTGGAACTCTTCTCAATTTTGAGTAGAGATAATACATGAGTACATGCTATGAATAGGGCTAAGGTGTCCATATTTAAGGATAAAATGGGTACACTAAAAAAAATCCACATAATTCTTGATCACTATTTGGGTATGTTTAGAGATAGGGATTCTAAGATAACTTATGCTTACTTATGTTTTCAATAGGATAATTAATAGTAGAAAATACACAAATACAAATAATTAAGTAATTCATGTTTTGGTTTTCCATCAAGGTAATCCAAATGATATGCCCCAGATCTATACTTATGAGTGATAATATAGGGTCCAAGCTAATTCAGAACAAACTCCTCTTTTACTATTTCAATTTATTTCTTTAATTTCTTAGTTTTGAAAGTAGATAAAAGAAAGTGAATATTAAGGTATGTAGATAAATACCTAGTATAATGCAAAAATTAATCTAGACTAATGTGAGGAATCTTTCTTGGCTAGGAAAGACAACCTACAAATCATAAGAAGACTAGAAGAAAAATTATTAGATGGTAGGTTAAGTGGATGGCCTAGTGTATGCTAGATCCAAGAAGCATGAGGCTTTCTAGGAGGCTATAAATCTAATATTAAGATAATTAATTCAAAAGTGATATAATAAATATACTTGCATTCAAATTATAAGAAAGTAAATATGTAAAAAAAAATAATAATGTACCTATTCAATAGAAGATTTAGCATGACAAGTCAATACCATGCACAAGTATGTCAAGGTTAGGTCTAGAGGATTTGAACAGGATCTAAAGATAGGTTAGAATAAAAAATAAGGTATATTATGGTGTAGAGATGGATAAAATAACAAACTATTATTTTTTTCTAACAGTGATTGATGATGGTTATGTGACCAGTGACGGTTATGTGACTGGTAATGGTTGCTATAACCGATGATGGTTATAGTAACCATTTATGGATACCTATGAACGAATGGGTAAAAGTATGAAAGGGAAGTAAGGGGATATATATAATTAGTAAAAGGTTTAAATAGAGGTTTTGAGGGTATTACAGGTGTGAAAGTGAACAGATCAAGACAACAAATTATGATAAAAGGTAAAAACAACAAAAATAAAGGAAAAATACTTGTATGATGTCAAGTGGATGATAGTTGAAATATAAATAAATTTGAAAAGCATAATATTAATACTTTAAAAATTCATGTAGATATATCTTCATGATCTTGGATGCTTACACAAAGAGAACAAGAGAATCTAGATGCAAATTTATAGATCCATAATTCTCTGAAGAGCCCTATATTTATAGAACAAAATTGATAAGGAGAGAGAAGTTTGAGGAAAAGTTTCTAAGTTGGGAAGGGATGAATTTGCCTATTTTTTTTCATCTTTAAAATATAGTTTTAAAACAAGTTTCCATTCTAGAGGATGCTTATCTTGAACAAAGATGGAGCTACTTTAAAATCTTAAGGTAATTTTCATGACCCCAATCATTGATGATTAGGGTGACCATCAATGGTTACCCTAGCCATCGATGGTTGAGGGGTCATGAGTAAATGGGTGAAAAGGTATTGAATGAAGTGATGTGTTTTGGAGGGTTTTTGACATAATACTAATAAACTAGGTGGTCCACTAGATGAAGAGTTGATTAGGGGTTCATAGTTTAAGACAACACTAAAACTATCATGGTGTAACTTTTGGGTGTCTAAATTTTACCCCTTTTTGTTGTGTAATTTCTAGGCCAATAAGACATTAAAAAAATGAGTTATCGACTGGTTAAGGTCTAGTTGCCTAGAGTATGGGAGGAGCGTATTCCCCCCTTAAACTAAGATCTAATAAGGTGAAGGGTGAATTGGGCTAGGGTTTGATAAAAGGTGTAAGAAAGGTCATGAAGTTGAGCATGTGATATGTAAGTACATGCATAAAATATAACTAATTGTGATAGGCATGATCACACAAAGATAAATATTTCCATATTAGTAAAAATGAGGTCAAGGTCTAGGATGAGTGATAAGGTAACTGATCCCTAGCATTGGTCATATCTGATTGGGTCACACTTGTCATGGGCCTAGAAAAGGGTGGTGTTTAATCAAGTATCCAAGGTAGAAAGTAATCTATAAAAAAATACAATGGGCTAGGTCACACATGAGGTGGTGCATAATTTAAAATGTCAACATGGGAAAATTGGTCAAAGTTGTTATCATAACTAAAATAAGATTGTTACAAGGTGCACAAAGTTTCTACCATTGTCAAGGTAGGTAAAGGTAAATGGGTCAGGTGATTGGGTGGGTAGGGGGTGGTTGAGTTGACTCCTAATGCACTAGGAAAGAGGATGTTACCTACATAGTCTCATGGATAGTGAATCTAACATGAAATTTAGGCTCAATTTAGTTTTTAAGAGGGAAAGGGTAACTACCAAATAGGTCAATGTGGGAGTGATGGTGGGGTTGAGATAGATGCAAGAGGTACTCTTGGATGAGTAGCTAGATGTGGATTGAGTCAATGCCATTGATCAAAAAGTGAGGTAGGTGATGTTTTTAATTTGGTAGTGAATGCCAATAGTTGAATTTGAAATGAGAAAAATATAATGAAATAGGTGAAACTATTATGAAGTAAGGGTGTTTTTAACTATGGGGCTAGGGTTTGGTTATTATTTTTATTGGGTGTAAAAGATGGTTTGTTGGGGTAGATGATTTAGTTATAAAGAGGGAGGTAGATATATGTAAGGATGTTAAGGAGAATTTTTAGGTGGTAGGGGGTTTAGGGTTTTAGAAGGAGGGAAAGAGGTCAAGGATCACTACCTATGATCACCTAATAGTGACTGTTAGTGGTTAGATCCAATCAAAAATGATTGATCAAAGGAAAAAATGACCCTAAAGGGACCATTGATAGTTTGGGATAACTAGTGATGGTCAAGGTGTTAGGGAAAGATAGCCCAGTTGGGGTGGATAGGAGATAGTTTTAGGTGCATTTTGGTGAGATTTAGGTTGGGTTAGGGTATGAAGTTTAGGGAAATGTGTGGTTGTTTAGGGAAATATTTGGTATAGGTTGCATAAGAATAATTAATAGGGGTGTAAAGACTCAAGAAGTGTGAAAAGGGCAAGCTAATAGATGAATCTGTAGTTGGTATAAAAGTGGGTTAGATAATACTTTGGGTAGACATATAGGAAGTGTTAAAGATAGGTTAATTACCTAATTTGTGATATTCTTATTGCTATAGGTGTAGGATCAGATCTAGCTATAGGATCAAGTTCCCAAGATTTTTTCAAAGGTGAGGGATGCCATGTTTGTGGAAGATTATTGACACATGGAGGTAGTGGGATTTAGAGTGATGTGTCACTATGAGTGCCTTTTTAGGGATACCGTTATGATAGTCACCCTCATTAAGAGATGGGACATAATGATTAACACCTTCTAGTTATTGATGGGGGAGATGAGCATCCTATTGGAGGATGTCCATTAGATTACATGCCTACTTATCCATAGAGATCCTATATATCACATAGATGGGGAGGAAATTAATGAGTGTATGGAGATCCTATACAGATATGATGGAGTTGATGCACATTTTCACTTAGAAGGCTTTAACATTAGGCATCTATATCAGAGGGCTCCTAGAGATAGGCATTTTTTTAATAATGTTACGGCTAGTGGTTACCTATTATGCACTACCAAATTTTGTCTGAGGGAGATTCCATGGTGTCATTTTAAGGGTATTGGTGGAGTTGATATTTGGGAAGATATTATTTAGATGGGGATAGGTATTGTTGGTTTAGATTTATAAGGAGTTATGGGATTTCAAAGTTTACAAGCACTACGGTATTAGCATTGAATTTGTTTTGCACTACTAATAATATGAACACATACATGTGTTGAGGCCATTAGGCCTTCTTATAGATGCATATCTATTGATAAACTATAGGGTGGGGTTTTTGAGATGGAGGAGAGGAGGTGTGATCATATGAGTAGGTGGTGGTATGAGGGATCTAGAGTGGTTTTGAAGTACTTTGGAGAGTCTAGCACAAAGAGATATAATATCGAGACCATATATGACTTGGCCTATATGGGATGGATACATGCGGTATACATATAATTTATAGAGCTAGAGATGGGTATATGATAGAGGAGATGGTGGGATAGATCTCATTCCTATAAAGAGAGTATGATGATAGTTCAAATTCTAGTAGGGTATTCCATTAGATTTTCCTCATTACAGGACAGAGGATGCCAAGTTCTTATTGCCAGAGCCATAGCCTCAAGAAGAGGTATTAGTTTATGAAGAGCTAACTAATAGGGTGAGAGATGATGCCAATTTTAATATATATTATCTAGCATGGTTTCAAGGTAGATATATAATAGTAGACTTTGGTTGGGGAGATGGAGGAAAGAGGCCTATGGATGTTGACCTAGTAGGAGTACTAGCATAGGGTGACCGCAAGTAGTGATAGCACTTGTAATGACACAAGATAAAATAGATAATTTACAAGGGTAGATTGACACTCTTTAAGGCTAGTTGGGAGGAGTGATATTACATAGAGACCAGGTGAAAGCATAGGTCACCATTTTATAAGGTTAGGTGGCCAATGTATAGGGTGAGGTGGCCAATTTATAGGGATAGATTATGTCAATGATAAGAGAGTGAGATTAGCCAAGGACCTCACTTGGCTTGGTGACATAGGAGAGAGACTCTTTATGATAGATAGGTGGGACAATAGTGGCACCACCAAGTTTTATGACATAGGCTAAGTATCTAGTAGCCATATAGGAGTTGTACTATTATGAGGGCATTATGTTTGCATAGTATCCTAATGAGACACAATGAGAAGAGTACCAAATCAAATTGGTAGGTGGAGTAGTGATTTCATCCCAAGGTCAATGGGTACTGGTAGTGGGTCATCTAATAGGGCCTCTACTAGGGATAGGTGTGGATGGGGCTAGTAGTAGTGGTACAAGTACTCCTGGTTCATGATTAAGTATATGTTTTTTTATTTTTTTGATACCAACCTACATGTTGAAGATGCAAGATGTATTTATAAGAGATGAGTGTTTCATGTATAGACACATTTTTATTGTTTAACATCATATATATATATATATATATATATATATATGATGTTTTAGATGTATCAAGATTTTTTCTAGTTTTATATTTTAATGAGATGGATTCTTATGTCTTGATGATGTCCTAAATATGATTAATGAGGTTTTTAGATGTTATAGATGATGATTATGTTGTATTTATGCATATTTATTTTGATTTAATATTATGTATTATGGATTTTTTCTAAGGTTTATTATGTGATTGATGAGGAGTATGATTATTTGGTCATTGATGATACTATTATTTTGCATGATAGTAATGTTGATGAGCAAGTTTATGAGATAGTGTAAATATTGATGTTTAAAATAATGATAAGAAAATGTAATGATTAATTAATGGATGTTGGGTTATTATGGGTAGAGGAAAGGTTCACATCCATAGTTTGGATAAGAAGGGGGACAGTGCTCTACCAACAAGGACTGAACAATATGAATCTATAGTTGGAATGTCTTAGTGAACACAAACCTATTAAACACATTATAGCAGTGGAATTTATTGATAAAATTGGTATTTTGACCACTTCATTCCAAGTAAGCTCATAATCCCTTAGGTTAATTATGAATATAGGTGATAGGTAAGAATGTTAATGGGCAGAGGAAAATGGAAACAATTGCTAGAGGAGTGATTAGATTTTCCATAGGTGACCAAAAAACCCTAGCAGATAAGTCCATGTCATTGGTAAGTTGTATAATAATGTGTAGACTGATCAATGTAGGAAGTCTACTTGTGATATAGAAGTTAATTTTAGCTTAATTAGATAGGAGGTAGACTGATCGATGTGAGAAGTCTACATTTAGTATATATAAGATTTGATTGTGGGCTATTGATTTTGGATTGTGGTTTATTGCTTTTGCTTTATAAGTTGATAAAATTGATCAATGCATTAATATTATAAAGAATATTTATTTTAGCCATCATTTAAGGGAGTGCTCTAAGATTTTATTTTGGCATAACTATCCTTCGAGGGAGCAGTTTACTTTAAGCAACATTGATTTGATGTGGAAATTGTCCTTCAAGGGAGTAGTCTATTATTTATTTTTAAAGTATGGATATATTTTAGACTAAAATTCATCATAGACAAGTCTATTCAGGTATGAAAGGTCTACCCACGTAGAATTAGGACCTACACATGGAAGCTTAAATAAAGGGGTTTTGAGAAATAACTAACCATGGGATTCCATCTATGAAAAAGATGAAAACATCCATGAAAATTATGCTATGGGTAGAGCTAGGGTATCCATATTTAGGATTAGGTTATTACTGTGATGGATGAATCACACAATTCTATATAATCAATTGATCTCAAAAGAAATAGAAAAGAAGGTTAATAAACCAAGGGATGAGCTTAAGTGAGACACAAAAGTGTGTTTGAACCTTGTTTTAACAATGAAAAAGATGTAAATGTGAGGCACTAATAGGTTTAAGTTCTAGTTTACCTTTGAGAGAGGATAAGTGATAAGCACCTAATCCATACTTATGGGTTATCATGTAGGGTCCTAACTAGTTAAAAGAAAACTTGCCCTTCTTATTCTTCTCTATGTTAGTAGCATGTTGGTTTTCCTTAAAGATGAGGTTTCCAATGTTAAATTCTCATATTTTCACATATTTTTTATACATTTATTTGATATACTCTTGATAAATGCAAATATTATTGAGGGTAGTAAGGATATGTTCATTAAGAAGTTCTAAGCATGCTAAACATTCTTGATGATAGTCACTTTCAGAAAGAATCTCATGCAAGGATATGCAAAGAGATGTAATTTGGACTTCAAGAGGTAGGACTACCTCAGATTTAAAGACAAGATAAAAATGTGTAGCACCTATGGTAATTTGGATACTAGTATGATAAGCCCATAAAAAAAAAGGATGTAGAGGTGCAAATCCTTTCCCGAAGCACTGACTACCTTAGTGAGCATTTTTATAATGGTTTTTTTGGAATCTTTGGCATAGCTATTATATTTTGGATGATAAGGCAAAGAAAATCTTAGGTTGATACCAAAAGTGTCACAAAGTTCTTGGACATTTTTGTTTATAAAGGATTTACCATTATGAGTGATGATTTTGTGAGGAACATGAAGTGATAAAAGCTGTGGTGGTTGGTAAGATCAATGATTCTTCATCTTTGATCAAGATGAGTTGGATGGCTTCTACCCATTTGGTGAAATATTATATAGTGATGATTATATATTGATGCCATTATGAAGAATGCACATTGGTTTCTCTAATAAGACCAAGACCCCATTGTGAAAAAGGCCAATATTTAGTTGATACTTAAAGACCATGAGGAGGTGCATGATGAAGGTTAGCATGTTTTTGACACTTGATTCATTTCTTATCATATTCATAATAATATTTATTGCATGAGCCAATAGTAACCTAGGCAAATGATACATTTAGAAACAACTAGACCACTAAAGTACTCCCCACATATGACATCATGTGCTTCTTTGATGGTGTGAGAAGCCTCATGGTTGTGAAGGTAACAAATGAGGATACTTTCAAATCCTCATTTATAAATAATTAGCCCTAATATTAAGTAATGAGAGGTACTTTGAACAAAATCTCTATGATCATTCCTAAGTAAAGGTAATCAAAGATTTGATAATACCAAATGTCTGAAGATGATGTTTCTATTCACTAAATGGTAAGAAGATCAGGACTAAGGTAGGATGGTGTGATGAAATGGTGGATGGTGATAAATAGTTTAGAGTCATCAGGTTGAGATGGAATTTGGGATGCAAGGAAAGCCATTGTATCTACAAATTTATTGGTAGAGCGAGGGACTGATTGGATAATATAATGGTTAAATGATGTTAATGTTTGTCAACAAATTATTTTTACTTCAAAAAAACATCATTTTTTCATTGATAGGCTCTTGTGACTTGGTTGATAATAAGTTGAGAGTTTTCAAAGATGCTATTTTTTTATTCCCAAAGCTAGAGCAGTTTAGATACCTATGACCAAGGCCTCATATTTGGTTATATTATTAGTGCATTTGAAATAAAGAGGAAGAGGTTTCCTATGAAGGGGAATGAGGATTATGATGACACCCCCACCATTTGACATTTATATATATCAAAATACATATTCATTGGGTAGGTGGGTTATTCTAAAGAAAGGGTGGTTATAAACTCATCTGAAAAGCTAAAAGGGGGAGTTTGATTATCAAGGATGGGAGCTTCAGCTAGTTGGTCTGTAATCACCTATCCTTTAATGGAATTTTGTAGAATAATATCAAGATCAAACTCAACTAACAACATGAGCCACTTGGCCATACGTTGGTTGTGATATGGCTTGGAGTGCATTTACTTTAGGGGATCAATGTTAGTAATGACATAAGTTTTATGGTTAAGAAGTTAATGATGAATTTTAGAGGTGATGAAAACTAAGGCAAGGAAAAGTTTTTCTAGATAGGTGTATTGGGTTTCATAGTCAATGAGGGTGTGGTTGATGTAATAAACAACTTGCTCATTATTTTGGTTAGCATGATCAGTAAGCATGACCCCTACAGAAAGATCAATCATAGATATGTATAGATAAAAAGGTTGATCCTATTTTCAAGGAATAATGACTAGTGGAGAGAGAAGATATTCCTTAATTGCATCAAATGCCTATTGATATTCATTGGTCCATTTAAAGGAGGTATGTTTTGTAAGGAGGTGGTGAAAAGGCTAACAATGATAAAATAATTGGGAGATAAAGTGGTGAATTGACTAAAGTTTGCCTTTTAGGATCTGAAGTTGTTTTAAGTTTATAGGGGGAGGCATTTCTAGAATGGCTCAGAATTTTGTGGGGTCTATTTCTATTCCATGAAGGGAAACAATAAAGCCTATAAATTTTGCTGATAAGACCTGAAAGATACATTTATTTGGGTTGAGCTTGACATGATAGCAAGAACAATGAGGTAATCTTTATGGTGTTTGGATTTACCAAAAGATCATTGACATAATCCTCAACTATTTTATGGATGAGGTCAAGAAAGATGTAAGTCAGGGCCTGCTAATAGGTGGCTCCCACATTCATCAGGCCAAAGGGCATGACACGATAGTAGAAATTTCCCCATGGGGTGATAAAGGATGTTTTATGTTTATCTTGAGGGGTGATTTGGATTTAGTTGTATCTTGAGAAGCCATCCATAATGGATATAATTTCATGGCCAGAAGTGAGATTGATAAGTTGGTCTATGTTAGGTAAGGGAAAGTCATCTTTGGGTCATGCAAGGTTAAGATCATATAAATCCACACAAAGGTGGAGTCCTCCAGTGGGTTTGGTAATGAGAACAATGTTGGAGACCCATTATGGATAGTCAATCTGTTGAATGAAATTAATAGATAGAAGGCATTAAAGTTATTCTTTAATAAGAAGAGCTATGCAAGGGTGCATATGATGAAGTTTTTGCTGAATGGTCTTAACTTTAGAATGGGTAACGATGTTATAATGATTTATGGAAGGGTAAATGTTAGACATATCTTGATAAGACCAAGCAAATTCTATGCTATGGTCATGGAGAAAAGATTGATAGTATTATCATTCCTTGAGGGTTAAGTATTGGCCAATATTAACAATATGAGGGTCCTCCTGAGTACCCAAATTAATTTCTATGGTTAATTAATTTAGCATTGTTTGGTTTTTAGGGGGGGATTTCTAAAGAGAAGAGTCCCTTACACCCAAATCAGTAAGAATAAAATTATCATCTTGACATTGGATAGTGTTATTAATGGTTGAGTCATGTGTAATCATTTTAGGGTGGATAAGAGGAATGGTTTGGGTTTGGTCTTCTTGTTGATAAGGTAGGGGACCCAAACTGATGGTGTTGATAAGTAGGTGAGATGATATCAATGTCTTCAAACTGGAGATATGGGGTTGGTGAGTTTAGAGATTCATCAAAGTAGATAAGTGGGGGTGGCGAGGGTAGATGTTCTTGGAAAAGTGGGATTGGTGAAGGTAGAGGTTCATAAATAGTGGAAATAACTATTTTTGTTGATGTGGGCTCTTTTAGGGGATCATATCATAAGCCAAATAACTCATAAAGTTTTTGGGTTTTGATGAAAGGAATATCATGGGGTCCTTATTCTTATAGGCCAAAATCAAACCCTTTCCAAGTGCACCAATGAAGGTATGTTTGGGTAAAGGTTGGGTTGCTAAGATAGGAAAAGTTTGAAGTGAATAGTTGGATATAAGGCATGACAGTGGGAGCAAGGAGTGGTTTATCAAGTCCCCCATAGAAAAAGTATGTTCTATTATTGGGAAGGCCAAATGGGACAAGGGTATATATATTAGGATCATAATATGGATCATTTTGAAGGTTCCCAAATTCATGTGGAGAAGGAAAAGCATCCAAAACTAAATGTTGATATTCCCCCAGTGTGAGACATTGAAATGTGGATCACAAGGGGTGTTCAACCAGGATTTGAGATGAAAGAATGTTTGAAATGGTGGATGCTTCATCATTGTTGAATATATAAGTGTTGACAGGTTAGGTTGACATGGTGCCTTAGCTAGAGGCTGGTTGTGAATAGGGTGAAGGTGGAATAAGAACATTGTTGGGCTGATATGTCATATTACAAGAAGCAAAGAGACTTGGATTAGCTTTGATTGTAATGACTTTTCCCTCATGTTCAAATTTGACACATAGATGAAGGTTATAAGGGATACAACCCATGGCATGGATCCAAAGGTGACTGAGTAACACATTATATTGAAATTCACCCTCTACTACATAAAATAGTTTAAGAATAGTTTGAGGCCCCAAATGGATATAGAGAATAACTATTCTTAGAGTGGTGGCCAAGGTATCATTGAATGACTAAAGAATTGTTGAAATTTTTGACATGATGTTTTTAGATAGTTGAATTTGATCATAATCATGGGAGGAGATGATATTGATACTCACTCCCCCATTAATCATAAATCTTTTGACATGTGTATGACTGATGGATGCTATGATAAAAAGAGGGAGATCAAGGTATTCACTATGATAGGGTATAATTTCATATTCTTGAAAGGTGACCATGTTAGTATGTTGGATGGATCCAATCAATGGTTAAATAGGTTGGGGATCATCTAGTTGAGCCTTTATAGAACATAGTGCTTTGATTAAACCTTTTATAATGTTGAGGTGAGGTAATAACCAAGTCATAAAGACTCATTTTGACTGGCATTTGGTGAAGTTGTTTTAACACCAAGTGATGGATGTATGGACATACATTAGAAGAATTAGTGGCTCCCAAAATGGAGACTTTGGTCTTGGGTGGTTTTGAGGGTGAAGGTGAAGGTGTAGTTGTTTGGGTTTGGTTAGTTGGTTGGGGATTTGAAAGGTAAGACCATGGAATGGTGGCCTTGGCTTTTCCTTTTTAATTTTGTTAGATGGATTTACCATTATCCTTTTGCTAAGCTTAACATCGAGTCACCATATAAATAGTATGAATAATGGGATTAGTTTCTTGCTTCGGTTCCTTTGTGTCACTCCTTAGTGGGAGTAGATAAGTAGATGATTGGTAGGTAGATTGAATAGGTGGTAAAAGAGGCAAGAGGCTTAAACAAGTTTTATCTAATATATCATCCTCCTCTAAGAGGCCATGAATGATAGTTTGGAGAGCTTTACAATTCTATGTATCATGCCCAGGGGTCTTATGGTAAAGACAAATCAGATTATCATTAAACCAAGTTGGCTTTTAGAGAGTGGGGTTAAAAGGCTTGATTAGTGGTAAGCTAATGGTATAATCTTGTAGGAGCCTTTATAAAATAGTTGTATAAGATTTTGATAAAGATTTTTGAGGTGGTGAAGTTTGTATTTTTGGTGTAGGAACCTCATTGGGAAAATACTTCTTGATAGGAGGTGTGGTTGGTGGATTGAGCTTGGCTAGTAGTTTAGAAAGAATTAGCTTAGTTATAATTGGTTTAGGAATTAGGGGTCTAGATGATGAGGGTTTAATAGATGGGAAATTAGATGATAAAAGGTTGGTAAGGAATGATGATGAACTAGAGGATTGGGTTGTTATAGGTGGAGAAAATGGAGATGGTTTCTTAGAGGAAGAGTAGGTAGTACGAATGGTAGAAGGATGTGGTCCCAAAATAGAGGGTAAAGGTGAAGGAGTTAGTATGGTCCTTCCTTGAGGTTTTGGTATAGGAAATCCTTCCTTCTTCATGGGATTAATTGGATTATGTCTTGGTTGGGTTGATGTGGTTAAATTTAATCTCAAAGGAGGGTGAGTAGGATTGTATGTGGGAAGGATCCCCAAGTTCTTGATTGGATTGATAAAAAAGGCATAGGGCTACTTGATAGTTTTAGGTGGGGGTAATTGAGATGGTTTTATGGTGACTTTAGGAGGGGTAGTTGGTGGAGTTGTAATAATAGGATCAAGAGTGGACTCAAGTGAAGTAGAAGGTTTAGTTTTATTTTGATATGGGATTCTAAGCTGATGCCAAAAGGTGACTCTCTCAAAGTTAGGTTGGGAGGTAAATTACAAACTTTGAACCAATCAAGAAAAAGGTTTATAAGTGGGTTTTATTCCTAGATCATTATTTTTAAAGCTCAAGCCCTTTGGGGAAGAATAAGTGGTAGTTTTAGGGTTGCTATCCTTGGTGGAAGGTTTCGAAGGTAATGATTGGGTAGGTAGGGGTATGGTCTCTTGGGAAATGGTTTCCAAATGAGGTACGAATAATTCTATAATTGGTGTATTAAGGGTAATGGTTTCATGTGGAAAGTTTGGTATAGCTTATTCCTTAGTTTGGTTGTCTAAACAAGTAGGTGGTTCTTATATTTAGTTTTGAGGAGTGGATGGAATGGTTAATGAAGTGGTTATATCCTTGGGTATTTCCATAATAAGAGGGGTAGATGAAACTATGGTTTCATCTAAGGAAGTGAAAGGGGTAGCTAGTTCCTCCATTTGGGCATCTAAAGGAATAGGTGGTGGGTTGTTTTCCTCTATTTGGGTAATAGATATGATGAAATTTTTAGCAATAGGCACATTATTGATGACATTAATTACATATACCTCATGTGAGCTAGAGGATTTAGGTTAGATTTGATGGTGTTGGGTTGAAGGTGGATGATTTGGGAATGGTTTTCTAAAAATATCGAGAGACTAGTTAGAAGGAGCATTTGGGTTATCAAACACAAGCTCCCCTTTATCAATTAGGTTTTTGGTAATGATCTTAAAGGTATTGCATCTATTGGTATCATGTCCAAAAACCTAATGATAATCATAATGATCATTCTCATTGTATCACCTAGGAAGGGGGTGAGAAGTACCAAATTGTTGAGGGGGATTGATGGGTGGAAGTTGGATTTGATTGGATTTAATTGGTTTCTCTAATACTGATGCATAGGATTCCATAATAAGGGTAAATGGTTTTGAATGAGCCCAATTTTGGGTTCAATTTTGGTGATTGGAATAATTGTTAGTTCAAGGTGTTTGGTTGACAGTTGGAAGAGGTGTGGTTTTGAGAATAACCAAGTGTGTTGATGATTCTAATTTATAATTGGTTGGGTTTATGGTTTTTTTGGAGGATGACTAAGTGGATTTGAAACTAGAATTTTTATTTTGAAGCTTCAACTTCCCTTCATTGATAGCATAGTTTTCCAATTTACCATCCATAGTGAATGATTCATCAAAGGTCCTAAAGGTTTGGACTTTGAGAGTTGGAGTAATGTGTTTAACATACCCCTGAGAGAATAATTATATTAATTAAGGTTGGGGTAATGGGAAGGTGAGTTGATTAATGAGGCCCCTCCATCTAGCATTGAAATCAACAATGGATTCATTTTTAAATTATTTGATGGAGTATAGGTTGGTAATGGAAACGTTTTTAGATATGTTTATTAAAAAGTGTTATAAAAAGGTTTTTGCAAATTGAGAGAAATAAAACATGGAATGAGTGGGAAGGGAAATATACCAATCAAGGGCAGCCCTAGATAATGACATGGTAAATGTTTGGAGGAGGAAAGCATAATCATAAGAAATTAATTTTCAAGCATGAGGAAAATCTCTTAAGTGCTACTGAGGATCCTCTTTACCTTGGAACTTAGAAAATTTAGGAAATTCCCATTGATAAGGATAAACATGGATGGGCACATAGGGGTGGATAGGTTTGTTACAAATTTGGTCATAAGAAAAATATTAGTTGAGGTGGAGATGGATGATTCCAAACTATTCATTTTGTCCATGATCATTTTGATTAGATAAAGTTAGGGTTGAGAAGCCACATAATTGAGAGGCACATTTTGCTAGGGTTGGCTTGCGGAAATGTATGAATAAGAAATAGATGGTATCTAAGAAGCCACATACTGATAAGTAGTTCCAAGAGGTTGAGATGGTGGCACAAAATAAATGCTTGGTATAAAAGGTTGGGTGTAGGGTGGTATGTACCCTTGTGGGTGAGGGACATATTGGTAAGTTTTCATAGGCACTTTTTGAGGAAAGGATGTGGTTGGTATCGATGAGGTGGGAAGAAGTTGAGAAGGTTGAGGTTGGGTAGTTACCCTAGTGCTAATTGGAGGAAGGTTTTGAGGTATAGAAATCACTAGGTTTTGAATTGGAACTATGGTTAAGGGATTGATTACAATTGAAGGGAAGATATAAGCTAGAGTAGAGGATAATACCATATTAGATGGGGCATAGGTGACTAATGGTAAGGTTGAACCCACATGGGGTGTGACAAGAGGTGTTTGGTTGGGAGGGAGAAGGTTGGTTTGAGTTTAGATGGATGGAATATTGGAAGACACCTAAGTCAATGGTTGGGTTGAAGTGGTCCCTACCATAAGGTGGGATGGCATGCCAAGAGAAGGATCAAAAGAAGGAATCAAATAAAGGGGCTATGGTGAGACAAGATATTGAGGTAATGTTGTAAAGCAATTGGATTATTGTCAAGAAAGGTAGTAAATTTTGGATCTGCTTTAGATATGATTTGGATTCTTGAAGGAGATGGTGGTGGAGGAGAATGGTGAGGTGAAGCATGAGGATATTTGTCAACATCTAAGGTATAATCCATAGATGAAGAAGAAGGTGTTGGTTGGTTATTTTGATTTTTCACTTGTCTAGTTAAAACCATATGAGAAAATAGGGAATGTTATTATGACACTCACACCTCAAATAAAGATCAAACCCAAAAGAACCTCAAATAAATCAATACATACACCAAGAAGTGCATTTTAACCTTATGATTAATTTTAAATCACTTTTGGCTTATTCCTTAAATAGTGTGATAAGGGAAGTTGGCTTGAAAAATGGGTACTAAAGAGGAACTCTAAGGATGGTTTAAAGTTGTTTAGGTTCTCAAAAGGAAGATCTGTGTTGAACTTCAGTACGTGGATTGGTGTTGGGGCCTACCCCCTCACTTCATAATCCCACAACAATAAGGGTGTTGGGTGCTTAGCCAAGATATACTAAGTCTAGAGTTTATACTCAACCAGAGAGCTAAGTTGGTTCTCTCCTTGGTGATGAAATCTAATTGGAATACCCAGGAGGGGGTAAGGTTACCTCCAAGTGATGAAATCCTAATCGATATTTATCTCAAGTATTGTTTTGATGTGTAAATTATTTTGTGGTTTAGTTTTGTGTGTGATAATAAGTGTGAATGCTATGATAAGATTACTTTGCCTCCTAAGTTACTAGATGAACTAAAATTAGCAAGTAATCAATGAATACAAATGGTTAATTTTTAATCCCAAAAATAAATAATTTTTTTTGTTGAACAAACAATTAAGGAAGCAAGGGAACTAGGGTCCCACCAGGTGTGCCAAAATGTTTCAAATTATTTACTTCATTTCTTAGTTTTGAAAGTAGATTAAAGAAAGTGAATATTAAGTTGTGTAGATGAATACCTAGTATAATGTTTGCTTTGAACTAGATGAATGTGAGGACTCCTTTTTTTCTAGGAAGGACTACCTACAAATCACAAGAAGACTAGAAGAAAATTTGTTAGATGGTAGGTTGAGTGGATTGCCTAGTGTATGCTAGATCTAAGAAGTATGAGGCTTTCTAGGAGGTTTTCAATCCAATTTTAAGTTATTTAATTAATATTTTATATAATAAATATACTTGCATTCAAATTATAATAAAGTAAATATGCAATAAAATAAATAACATACTTGTTCAATAGAAGATATAGCACGATGGGTCAATACCATGCATAAGTATGTCAATGTTAGGTTGAAAGGATTAGAACAAGATCTATACATAGTTTAGAATCTAAAATAAGGTCTGGTTAGGTGTGGGGAAGGTTAAAATAACAAACTATTATTTTCTCTGATACTGATTGGTGACAGTTATGTGACGAATGATGGTTATCCTGACTAGCGATAGTTATGTGGTCGATGACAGTTGTTATAGCTGGTGATGGTTATAGTAACCATCTATGGTTACTTATGGTATAATGGGTAAAAGGATGAAATAGAAGTAAGGGGATGTGGCTAATTATAAAAAGGGTGAAGTAGGGGTTTTAAGGGTATGTATGAGTGTGAAAGTGAATAGATCAAGACAATAAATTGTGATAAAGGGTGAAAAGAACAAAAACAAAGAAAAGATACTTGTATGATGTCAAGTGGATAATAATTGAAATCTAAATAAGTTAAATATCATAATAGTACCCCTAATTTCAAAAGTCACATGGATAGATCTTCACAGTCTTGGATGCCTGCACAAAGAGAATACGAGAATATAGATGCAAATTTTTGGATCTATAATTCTCCCAAGAGCCTTATATTTATAGCAAAAAATTGTTAAGTAAGGAGAGGGAAGCTTGAGGAAAAGTTTCTAAGTTGGGAGGGGATGAAATTTCCTATTTTCATTCATCTTTAAATGTTAGTTTTAAAGCAATTTTCCATTCTGGGGGATGTTTATCTCAAACAAAGCTAGAGTTACTTTAAAATCTTAAGGCAAGTTTTATGACCCCAACCATCGAGTGATCATTAATGATTACCCTAACCATCAATGTTCAAGGGACCATTATTAAATGGGTGAAAATGTCCTAAATGAATTGTGTCTTTTAGAGGGTTTTTGACATAATGCTAGTAAACTAGGTGGTCCACTAGATTAAGAGTCGATTAATGGTCCACAGGTCAAGACAACATTGAAAAATTTCATGGTGTAGCTTTCAGGTGTCTACATTTACTTCTTTCCATGTATGTGATGTGTTGATTTTATGTAAGGACTAGGTCATTGATATTAAATTCTCATTCCTTTAAATGCTAATTATATACACATTTTGTCTAATCTTGATATACATGAAGGTGATCAAGATTTGTGGCTTGATGTTCATCTAGAAGTTCCAACTATGTTAATCATTCTTGATGATAATCCTCTTTAGAAATGATATCATTAAGATATATCTAAAGGGAAGGAATTTTGACATCTATGGGAAGAACTACTTTAGTACCATAGACCAAATAAAAGGGGTATCCCCTATAAGTGTTTGAATACTAGTTTGATAATCTCACAAAGCAAAAGGTATAAAAAGATGCTAATCCTTTCCAACCTCATTGACCATTTTGTTTAAGAGTTTTTTTTCTATTTTGTGGCTTATCCATTGGCTTACAGATAATAAGGTGCTGAAAAACTCAGCTTAATGCCAAAGGAATCACACAACTTTTAGACTTGTTTATTTTCAAAATATTACCCATTATATGTAATGATTTTATGTGAGACACCAAAATGACATATGATATGATTATTAATGAAATCAAAAATCTTATATACCTTTTTAAAAATAAGGGGAACATCTTCTACCTATTTAGTGAAATATTCGATAGCCATAATGATAAAGCTATGTCATTAGAAGATTTAGGATTAATCTGCCGTATAAGGTATAAACCCCATTGGGCGAAAGGCTAAAATTCCTTGGTTACTTGTAATGCATAACTAGGGATATGGGATAAGTTAGAATTTTTTCATCACTTCAATCATTTCTTGATATACTCACAATAGTCCCAATTCATAGGGGGCCAATAATAACCTAGCCGTACAATTATCTTGGTGATAGTTAAACCACTAATATAACTACCACATACTACATCATGTGTTTCTTTGATTATGAGATTTTCTTCAAATATAAAGAAATAATGGAGGAGAATACCATAAAACCCTCACTTATAAAACATAACTCCTAGTATTACATATCAATAACCCCACTGTTGAAAAGCATGCTTAGCATTTTTGGATAAATTTGGAGGAATAATACCTTTAGATAAATACTCAAATATTTGTGTATACCACATATCTAAATGGTTTTCCTCTATAATATGGATAGAAGGAAGATCAATTTTGGTATAAGAAGGTTAAGTGAACTTATGGATAAGGACAAATAATTTAGACTTCTAGAAGGAAGATGGGATAAAGGAGGACAAGGAAGCCATGGTATTAGGAAACTTGTTGGTTTATCAAGAAGTGGAATGGATGACATAATAGTTAAGGTTAGTTAATAAATGATCTGTTAATGTCTTATAAATCTAGAGGATGTTATTATTACACTGACATATACCATTTATTTGATTGAATACCAATTGGGAGTCCCTAAAAATATCAAATGACTTAAAACAAGAGCCAAAGATATTTGGAGACCTATAATTAGGGTTTTGTATTCTACCATATTATTAGTACAGTCAAAATCAAGCTTTAAAAATAGAGCTATACGAATGCCTTCAGGTGGTATTAGAATAATCCCTTCTTCCCCTCTATTTTCCCATTTAGATCCATCAAAAAATAACATCATCTGATATTTGAGATCTCCTTGGGATGTAGAGGCTATAGTTTCCGTAGGGAATTCATATCTAGATGATATATTATCATTAAGGGGTGCCTCATCTAATTGATAAGAAATGATCTTCCACTTAATTAACTTTTCATTTAATAGTTCGAGATCAGACTTAGTGAGAATCATAATCCATCTTGACATTCATTGATTCTAATAGGGTTTTAATTGCATGAAATTAAGGGATCAACATTAGTAATCACATAGGTATTTTGATTAGGAAAATAATGGTGAAGCTTAGAATCTATGAATACTAAGGTCAAACATAACTTTCTAATATGCATGTAAAAATCCTCATACACAACCAAAGTGTGACTTATATAATAAAATGAATTCTCTTTATGTTGCTCTTCTTGATGGGTAAACATGGCACTTAAAGCATGGTTTGTAGCTAAGATATACAAGTAAAAAGGTTTATCCTTTCTTAGTAGAATAAGGGCAAGGGGTGATAAGTGATACTTATTAAGAGTATCAAAGGCTAATTGATAATTTAAATCCCATGCAGATTTCCTTTCTTTTTTAATAAGGTGTTTGAATGGTTGACATAAGTTAGACAATTGTAAAATAAAGTGGTAAATAGACTACAATTTCCCTTGTAAACTATGAAGCTAATTGAGGTTAGAAGGAGGTGGCATATCGATAATGGATTTAATTTTACTAGGATCAACCTCAATTCCCTAAAGGGAAATGATAAAACCTAAAGGCTTTCCTGATAAAACTCTAAAGACACACTTTTGGGGGTTAAGATGAACCTAATATTTGATCAAATGGGCAAAGATTTTCTAAAAGATAGATAGGTGATCTTTATGAAAATTAGATTTATCAATAAGATCATCCACATTATCTTTAATAACTTTATGAATTAAATCATGGACAATTTAGGTCATGGCATGCTAGTAATTTGCTCCTAACCATATAACAAAAAGTCTACCATGGAGTAATAAAATAGGTTTTATGCTAATTTTCTAGGGTGATAAGGATCTAATTATAACCAAAAAATCCATCGATAAGTGACAATATTTTTTGTCCTAAGGTGAGGATGTATGAAGGGGATAATGTCTCCTAGGTTGGGTTGTTAAGTACACTATTGGTTAGTGCATCCATATTCTTGAGGGGTTTATAAAGTGTTAAGAGTTAATAGTTGATTATCCCCTATAGAGAGCTATTACAATGTTGAGTGAAATGAGTTTACATTAGGAATATGAGATGAAGGTATAGTAGAGATATAATATGTTTCCATTAAAAATAATGGACTCAAGTTATTGAGGGGTATAAAGACATCATTAGGCTGATAAGTCAAGTTAAACATCGTGAATGGATGTGGGTATGTTGGGATAACATGGATCTTATTTTCATTCTCAAATTTAAGACATCTATGCAAAGTGGAGGGAACCTAATGCATAATGCATTTCCAAGGACATAATAGTAGGATGTTATATTTAAATCCCCCTTTTATCACATAAAATAACTTTGGGACGGTATGTATACCTACTTGGATGGGGAGGATGGTTGTACCTAATATGGGGACAATCATATAATTAAATTATTTTAAGATGACTAAAGATTAGACCACAATAGTTTTAGGTAACTATAGTTGCCTAAAATAATGTGAGGAGATAATATTTATACTATCTCTAATATCAATCACAACTCTTTTGATTTGTGTTTGATTAACCTGGTTAGTGATAAATAATGGTGGGCCTTGGTCATAAGGTTGTAATGGGGATATTTAGGAGCCATAAAACATGATGGATGATGATTTTGTTAAGGATCCAACAAAGGATGATAGAGTATAAGTTTCATAATATTATATTTCAGTGATTATAAGGCCTCTATTATAGCTTCGTGATGTTGTGGATAATTTTGGATAAGTTCCTATAAAGACATATTAATGGGAAGTTGGTGGAATTGTTTTAGAACTGATATCTATATCAACTCTGAGGAATATTTATTTTGTGCCTTCCCTAGAATATAAACCTTAGGTTTTTGGATAGACAGTATAGTATTGTATGTGGCAAAAGTAGAAAATTTTATAATAGTCACCTTGGCTTTATTAATATTTTGGGTTTTGTGACTCTGTGTCTATGATCAAGTAGCTGTGTATTACATCTATTTTAAATAATGGTGGGTTTATTTTGTTTCTAAAATCATTCGAGTCTAGAAGGTCTAGGAGATGTTGATACTGAGTTTCATCAAAGGTTATATCTTCCCTCAAAACTCATTCTAACACTATTGGTAATGTACTAGTTCCCAGGTTGGTCATGATCCTAGTAGTTTAACTATGAGGATAATCATGACCAAATTATTCTAGTAAAAGATCATCCTCTTATAATAAATCATGTAATATATCTTTGAACATGCTACAAATTTTAGTATCATGTATTGTTATTTGATGGTAAGCACATTTATTATTTTCCCTATACCATGTTAGTTTTTGAGTATGGGGATTATCAGGTTCTATAGGTGGTAGTGTGATAAGGAAGGTCTGAAGGAGTTGATTAATAATATTGGAATAAGACCCCCATAATTGATCTTGTCTAGGTTTTTTGACATTTTGAGGTATTATCATGGAGGTTACATTGACTTTTGTACCTTGATTCCTTGCATTGATTGTTAGAATGTTTCCCACAGAGGGTACTTTATGCTTGGAATAATACCTTACACCAAGAGTTTAAGGGTAATAAGGACTTAAAGGATTATGTATTTGCATTATTACTATGGGAAGATCCATTTATACTAGTGTATGTTTCTTATAAGAGGATTCCATAATGGTGGATTTTGGTCTTACAGAAGGATAAGGTTCTAATATGTATGTTCTAGTTTAGATTGGTGGAAGAAACATTTTCCCTTTTTGAATCTAGTTAGAAGTAGTATAAATATCCTCTTTAGGGAGATCAATCCTTATCAATGAATGTTTTAAAGATTTACCTCGTGATGTGCTAAGGAATTTTTTTGCACTTCTTAAAACATTTCCCATAGTTTCTCTTTTTATAGGATTTTTCTTTGTTTAAGTTATAAGGGAAGCTAGTTTTGGAGCTCATCGATGTAAAGTAGTAGGCATATAAGAAGGGATAAAATTAGAGGGAATGGGTATTGACATAGATAAAAATTTGATCCTATGAGAGGGTTATTAAATCCCTCTAAACTTGATCTATGTAATTGTTAGAGGTATAAACCACTGAGAGGGGAGGTGAATCAGTGGTGGAAAACAATACAATTCAATTTATAAAACCCTTCAAACACTTAAGCATTAAATATAACCATTAATGAAGCATTCAAGGTGTGTATACTAATGAATAATAGATAATAAAAGATCAAACACACAACATAATATCTATGTGGGAAACCCTCTTGGGGAATAAAACCCACTCTCAAGATTGTAAACACATGGACTACTTATCCTATAATAATTATGAAAACATGAGATTTTAGTGAAACACCTATTCCACAAGGAGTACCTACCCCTAAGATGGTAAATTCTTTTTTACTAGAGTTTATTGAAACACTTCTTCCATAAGGAACACCTACCCTTAGGATGGTCAAATCCTTCTGATCAAAATTTAGTGAAACACTTGTTCCACAAGGAGCATCTACCCCTAAAGATGGTCAAGTATTTAAAAACTAGATGTTGAAAACCCTCCAAAAACCTATGATATGAACATCTCCTAATAACTGATTGCCTACTAATCCTATTGAGACACACTATAAACATATCCCCCTTCACTTCTTCACACATTCACAAACACCCAAAACCACCTTCTGGATCACTCTACACTTCTTAACAAAAAATCTCTCACATCCTCAATAGTATGAAAAAATGATAATAAACATAGACCACACTCTGATCTACCTCTCAAATCAGCCACCAAGCTCACACATACATGATCTATCCTTCACTCACACACAAGGCATCCAAAAAATCTTTTGGATCATGCTAGACCTTTTCACTCATCCTCAATATTCAAACTTATAAGAGCACTATTTTTGAAATAAAAAATATGACATATAGGTCATACACCTACTCTATTATACAAACCATCCATTGGTCACACACCCTTTCTTCTTTCCTTTGCTATACAACACTCACACACCCATTTTTTATCAAGTCTAGAAATCACCACATTTAATTTCACCTTTTATAGATCCTTCATTATTATTATCTTCTTAGTTGGAATTTATACTTGAATTAACCCTTAATTATTATATCATATGAATACATAGCTCAATACTAGCCACACAGGTCAGCCATAGCATCTGTGGGTCACACTTAAGCAACTACATCTTTCAATTAGGCCTTAGTATCCCTTATAGGTCTCATGGAAACCTATACCCCCATTTAGTAATTCAACAATAAAAATAAAAACATAGGACCACTTCCAAATGCATAGGTCCACTCCACATGACTATTAGACATCCTTAAATGATTACTTTCTTCATTACACACCTTTATGTATGCTTAATTTAATCAAATAGTAGCCTTGTACACAAGAACACCATCAATAAATTAAAATCAACTTCTAAGCATTTTTTTATACCAAATATGGATTGGTAAAGCCCCAAAAAACCTTAAATATCATCTTTAGGGATTCTAAAACATTATCTAATAGCTAAGTCCCCTTGAAACATCCAAATACTATCAAGATAGCTCAAAAAATCCTTCTTAGGTCACTTGTAGAACATGGTCAAACATAGTAAAATTTTGAGGTCAATAAATTTGACTATACAAACATTCAAACCTTGTAACAAGATTCAATAGATTCACCTTGAAGTACTATACAACTTCTCTTTTTACTACACTAATAAATTTGTCCTGAATCAAAAGTTATAGCTCAAAATCTTAGCACTAGTTTTTTTTTTGTTAAATTTAAATGCTAATGGTCACTGTTAAACATGGAACACTTTGACATCAGCTCATGTCCTCACATCACTTTAATTAATATGAATGATCTATCTCCATCAAAATTATCCTAATCTTTAAGCATGCTAAACATCTATCAGTTTGACCTGATCTCATACTCCATGGTAATTTTGACCAAATATGCATTGTAGATCTTCTTAGAAGTAGCTCGATCTTTACATTTGCCCATTGTTAAACATCAAGAACTTTTATTTCATCTCATTGCTTCCTAAAAATCTAGAACAAATGCACTTCATTGATCTCTTTAAGAGTATCATGGACTTTAACTTGCTTAAACATTAGACACTTTTACCTATTTGACTCAATAGACATCATTGATCTACATCTATATGAATACCTACCCATTGTTAGATCCTTATCTAGTCTTAGCCTTTAACTTCATGCAAATTTTTCTAAGTATGTAAACCTATAAAATATACCTAGACGGCCAACTTTTAACCTTAATAACTTTTATTGCACTTAATTACATGTCTTGAAATTTAAACCATATGATCTTCTTTCATAGGGGAATCCATCCATATATCAAGCTACTCTTGGAACATTCACACATGTGAAATATAATTACACAAAATCTCTTACTCATATTTATTTGAACTTAGACATTAATCTCAAATTAATTTCACACTGTAGATTTGTGATGCGATTAAACATGCACAATTCAATCTCCCTTTGTAAATTTGGCTAAGTATGGGAAAATATTGTAAACTACTTGGGAAGCCAACTTTTCATAGTTATATCTTTTACTACATACAACCGCACAACCTGAAACTTGGATCATAGAAAATTGGAACTAATTTGATCACATCCATATGACCAACTCCCCCCTAAATCTTCCATATATGGAAATGGTGATGTTAACAAATTTCCTACTTAGATTTTTCTATCATAGAACCAACTATGCCAATATGAACATAATAAATAACTAGATTAATACCATGCACTTCCGTAATCTATCCAATCGTCATTGACCTCTGATAGAACCCATCACACATGCTCAATACTTCATACCCATCCCTAATCATGTGAAAACTGAAGACAACCAAGCTTACTTCAATCATAATAGGACAAGCACACTTGACACTTTGTTATTGACACTTACACTATCAAGAAACTTCATCAACTCACCTAGACATGTCTATGACATCACTAAAAACTCTCCAAAAATATTCCCCTTTGTCATTGATGTCAACACCCATCATACAACTCACCTTCCTTCTCTCTCTTTAGTCACTCTCAAAATATGAACCTTCTCCCCCTTTGAAACAATGAAAAAGTGGGCACATACTAATCTTGAGGACCAATATAAATTTGAGAGGGACTGCCCCTAAGATATCTAAGCCATCTCATATCTTGAGAATATTTATATCTCTACACACCATGAAGAACCACCACACAGGCTTACCAAACTTCTATTTCAATCCACCTCAAAGACCACCAATAGAACTTCATGCCACTAAACCTACAATAAGTTACTCTACTCTAAGCCTTCTTGATCCTTGGACATGATAAACTCAACACAAATCTTATAAATATCCCCCTAACATCATGCTCCATATCATGTCTTCTATTATTTAACATACATCAACTTGAACTTGGGTTATTTTGATCCTTGGACCTATTTACCTTCATAATTCACAAGCTCCCTTTGCTTATGCATGAATATTTAAAATATTTTAATAATTATGACTATATTTTATCAAGTCATCATATCAACCTTATTGAATTCTCATCTATAGTAGATATCACCACATTTTCAATATGACTGAATCATCTCACATATGCTTCCTCTCACATCAAGCATAGCTTATCAAGGAATATAAGTTATCTCCCCCTAACTCCATAACCAAATCTCACCTATAGAACTTATAAAAACATATTAGGACACTAATACCATTCTCTTTTATAGAAATAGATCAAAAACATCAAATCTTCACATTAGTCCTATCTAGACTCCTTTTAGCCCTACTAGAACTTTTAGAGCCCAAAAATTTTAGTAGACACACTTTTAAGACTTGAAAATTCATGTCTATATCAATATCATATTATCCTTAAATCATAACAATTTGAATCACCTAGATCATCCTCTTCAACATTCTTCCTTTAAAAACCTACTATCCAATTAGGTCTCCATCTTGACAAAATCATGAATAATTTGAAAACCATAAACCTTCAGATCTATTTAAAGCTTGATTTGACAACCCATTTGGCCCATTAAACCTATTAATAAGCCTAAAACATAAACTCATAAGGAATAACACTTTTCTATCATAGCACAAAACATTAGAATCTTAAAATAAACAAGGTCAACAAACCTCCTTCTGATCAATGCCCACCTCTAAAACTTCTTGCACACCTGGAGATAACCATCACACATATATGGACCAATATTTGATCCTCCATAATTTTGGGAAACCACACATATTTTAACCCATTTTAGGCCTACTTGCCTTTAAACCAAAATTGAGAAAACCTGAGAGCACTCAAAAATCTCCAATTTGACTTCAACATACCTTCAGACCACAAAACCACCATGACATCACTCTAACACCACAAAAACATATCTTCCACATATAAATGATTAATCCAACTCTAGGACCAAAGTCACTAAATACATCTTGATCACACATACTTTCTTCTCAACAACAAAGATGTCTCCTAAGAAGCATAGGTAGAGATAACCTACTTCACATGGTTCTTTAGAACAATGTGAAACTAGGAGTTTCCCACAACTCCTCATATTCCTTCTCCTCCTTGGTCATATAATAATAATAGTTATTATTCTTATTCTTATTATTATTATGTTTAATATAAATAACTTTCTCATCCACTACAACATTTTCCTTCTCTTCTAAAACTATATTGACAACACATGGGGATAACATAGATTCATGACATAACTTTTAAATTGAAGAATCTTCCTTATAGTTTGAAATTGCATCACTAGGTATTAAAAATTTATGTTCTTTACAAAAAGCTTGCTAAAAAATAGTAGGATGTTCACTTGGATCCATACACACCTTAGAACTAGCCTCAACTAACACCTTAGTCTTCTCCTTGAGCTTGATCTCTTTATTCACAATATGAGTAGACAATAAGATATCTTGGTATTTTCCAACCTCTATCGAAGTATCTACTATATCAAATAGATTACTTGGGCCTACAAACTCATCATGACTAATAGTTTTCACCTTTGGTTTCCATCAGTTAACTTGCCTTCTTCCTTACATTCTAGGATTCTGATAAAACTTGTTTTGACTTGATGGACTTTGCTTGTAGAACCTAGAAATGTGACCAATCGTCTCATCATTTTAGAAAACCATTCTTCTTAAAGAAAAATCAACTTGCCTTTCCTGATTAGAACAAAATTTTGTAACGTGTCCATTATTTTGACAATTGAAACAAACTACTCCTTTTGAAGAAGACTCACCTTGTCTTACCTTATTTGGATAATGCTTAGCAAAATGTCCCTCATCAAGACAATTTAAGCACTTAAATTTGTTCACACCATTTGACTTATTACCCCCATAATAGTTCTATGCAAACTAATATCTAACCACTCTCTTGCATTCTCTATCTCTATGCCCAAATTGATTACATGTGTAACATTAACCATTGAAACTTGCATACCCCATGGAATTTGGTTGTCTAATTTGAATTGTCTTTACTCTACCATCATCTTCATTCCTTGATTGATTTTTGACCTTCAAGTTCTAATTTACATTAGTCTTCATCTTGTCTTGAGTTGAATTTTCTACTTCTTTTTGATATCCAAGACTAGTTATATCACTTACATGCTTTTGACCACTCAGAATATTGTCTAGATCAATTGATATTTATTCAAATCTCACAAGTCAATTCATATTACTATATGTATTTATAACTTAGATTTTAGTGAATTATTTCAATTTAATACCTTGAACATTCATCTTATTTAGCTTTCAAGCTTGTAGACAAGATTTCCAATTGACAACTGAGATGCTTTATGATACATTCATGCTCCTTGGTGTCTTCATTAATTCTTACCTCAAACACACAGAATTCCTCTTCATAGTCCTTGATTTTAGACTTCATCCTCTTTTTAATATTATTCTCAATCTTTATTTCTTTTGAATCATTCATCAATTTAGTCTCACATTCCACCTCATCTTTATCATCATCTAAATCACTCCAAATAGGCTCCTTTTGATATGAGAAACTTCCTTCCTTAACCATGAGGAGGGATTTATCTTCAACATGAAAATCATCTTCATTATCAAACATAGAATCACTATCCTCACTCTCATCTGATGAGCTATAATCCTTATTGGTGTAGAGATTTTTCTTGTTTTTGAAGGACTTCTTCTTATCATCATACTTTTTAAATCCTTTCTTCCTCTTATTAGACATGTATGTCTTATTATCTTCATCTTGGTCTTCACCATGCTCTTCATCGTCATTATACTTATGCTTATGAGGGCACTTATTATAAAAATGTCCTACCTCTCCACAATTGAAGGTTAGTTTACCCTTATACTTGCCTAACCCTATTTTAAACTTCCTTGTAAACAAAGTAATTAGTTCATCTTCATCAATATCAGGTATTTCATCCTCCTTAAGTTTCTTACCTTGGAAATTCTTCTTTTGCTTCATTTATATCTTGAATGTTTCTTCCTTCTTTGATGGTTTATCATCATTTAATCTCATCTCATAGGCATTAAGGATGGTATGCAATTCATCCATCTTCAACCCAGTAAGATCAGGACTTTCTTATATAACAAACACTTTTGAATCAAACATGAGGGATGGAGACCTTAATACCTTTTGTAATATAGTTGATTCTTTAAGATTCTCTCTAAGACCTCTAATGATGTTCACAATCTCATCAACTCTCTATAAAAAATATGACATAGAATATTATTCCTTCATCTTGAGACTCTAAAATTATCTTTGGTGAGTCTGTAACTTTTCCAACTTAACCTTTGAATCTCCTTCATAAATATTATTCAATTTATCCAACATTTCCTTAGTAGATATGTAAAGGATTACCTTGGTGTATTTAGGCTCTAAAATACCATAAATGATAGCATTCATTTCCTTAGAATTGTTCTAAAAAAACTTCTTATCTAAAGTACTAGATAGAGGAATTATATGTGAAGAATAATCATCCACAACAAATTGCCAAGTGTCAAACCCAGGGACATGATGTAGGTCCTCATCCTTGCACTCCAAAAATAATAATTGGATCCATTGAACATAATTTATTTCTTAGTGGAAAACCCTCCTTGTATTTGATGGCTACCCACATTATACCTTAGATCACCTTCAATCTATCAAGCCTTTACCAAAGGACCTATTCTGATACCAATTATCAGAGGTATAAACCACTGAGAGGGGGATAAATTAGTGGTTCAAAAAATCCAATTCAATTTCCAAAACCCTTCAAACACTTAATAATTCAATAGAACCATTCATGAAGTATACAAAGTGTTTATAGAAATGAACAATAAATAATGCATGATTAAGCACACAACATAAGATCTATGTGGGAAACCCTCTTTAGGAATAAAAACCACTCTCAATCCTAAAAACACATGGACTACTTGTCCTATAATAAGTATGCAAACATGATACTTTATAGAAACACTTGTTCTATAAGAAGTACTTTCCCCTAAGATGGTCAAGTACTTCTAACCAAAATTTAATAAAAAACTTGTTTCATAAGGAAAACTTGCCCCTAGGCTGGTCAAGTCCTTCTAGACTAGAATTTAGTGAAACACCTATTCTACAAGGAGTACCTACCCCTAAGGATGGTTATGTCCTTATGACTAGAATTTAGTGAAACACCTATTACATAAGGAGCACTTGGCCCTAAGGATAGACAAGTCCTTTTGACCTAGATGTTGAGCACCCTCCCAAGACCCTAATCACTGATTGCCTACCAATCTGATGGAGACACCCTAAAAACACAACCCCCTTCACTTCCTCACACACTCAAAAAAACCCCAAATCACCTTTTAGATCACTCTATACTTTCTAGAAATAACTTTGTCACATCCTCAAAAATATGAGAAAATGTCATACATACATACCACACTATGATCTTCCTCTTAAGTCAACCACCAATCTCACATATACATCATCTATCCTTCACTTACACACAAGGCATCCAAAACATCCTTTTGGATCACTCTATACCTCTTTACTCACCCTCAATATTCAAAATTACAAGAGCACTATTTATTACATCAAAAATATGACGTATAGGGCATATACCTGCTCTGATCTATAACCCATCATTTGAGCACAAACCCTTTCTTATTTCTTTCACTCTACAACACTCATACACCCCTTTTCTATCAAGTCTAGAAATAACCACATTTGATTTCACCCTTTATAAATCCTTCATTATTATTATCTTCTTAGTTAGACTTTAGACTTGCCTTAACCCTTAAGGATTCTATCATATGAATATATATCTCAATACTATCCACAAAATTCAGCCAAACATCCATGGATCACACTTAAGCAACTAGATCTTTAAATTAGGCCTTAATATCCCTTATAGGTCTCATGGAGACCTATTCCCCAATTTAGTACTTTAATGAGAAAATTATAAACACAATAACACTTTTAAATGTATAGGTTCACTCCACATGAACTTTTAGGCATCCTCAAATGATTACAGTCTTCATTACACACCTATGCATATGCTCAATCTACTCAAATAGTAGCCTTGTATTCAAGAACACCATGAACAAAAAAATAGTCAACTTCTAAGAATTTATTCATACTAAATATGGATTGGTCAAACCTCCAAAAACCATATAGATTATACTTAGGGAGTTTGCAACACTTTCCAACTAAAACATACAAATACCATCACACCAACTCAAAAAATCCTTTTTAGGTCACTTGTAGAACATGGTCTAACATAAAATCAACTTTGGAGCTCAATAACTTTGACTGTACAAACACTCAGACCTTCTAACTAGATTAATTTGATGTGCATTGACATCCTCTATAACTTTTCTTATTATAACACCAAGAAATTCATCCTAAATAAAAATTTATATCTCAAAAACTCATCACTAGTTTTTTCCTTTATTAAATTTAATGCTAATGGTCACTGTTAAACATCAAACACTTTTCCATCATCTCATGTCCTTACATCACTTGAATGAATGTACATCATTGATCTTCCTTGAAAGTATCTTAATCTTTAAATATTATAAACAGTTATCAGTTTGACCTCATCTCATCCTCCATGGTAATTTTGACTAAATACACACTATTGATCTTCTTAGAAGTAGCTTGGTATTTACCTTTGCTCATTCTTAAACATCAAGCACTTTGACTTCATCTCACTGCTTCCTGACAATTTGGAATAAACCTACTCCATCAAATTCTTTGAGATTAGCCTAGACTTTAACCTATTTAAAAATTAGACACTTTGACCTCTTTGACTCAATATACATCATTGATCTACATTTACATGAACACCCACTCACTGTTAGATCCTTATTTGGTCCTGGTATTTAACATTCAAATTTGGCTAAGTATGGGAAGCTCTAAAATCTACTTGGAAGGCAAATTTTGAACCTTAATAAATTTTGTTGCACTTAATCACATGTCCTAAAATTTAAACCATATGATCTTCTTTCATAGGGTAATCCATCCATATATCAATTTTCTCTTGGAACCTTCAATGTGTGAAATATAACTCCATAAAAATATTTACATAGATCTAATTGAACTTAGACATTAAGCTCAAATTAATTTGATAGATTTTTTGTCATATAAGTAACTATGCCAAGATGAACATAATAAAGAACTGAGGAATACCATGCACTTCAAAAATCTCTCCAATCATCATTGAATTTATATAGGACCCATCAAACATGATCAATACTTTATACCCATCCCTAATCATTCCAAAATTGAAGATCAACAAATCCTAATTCAAGAATATTAGGACAAACACACTGCACACTTTATCATTGACACTTAGACTATCATAAAACTTCATCCACTCACCTAGATACCTCCATGAAATTATTTATAACTCTCCAAAAATAATGGGATTAACTCTAGGTTTAAGGTAAATTCTTGGTGAGTCAAACCTCTAGATTTTAGGGTTAGCTCCCCTTGATGAATCACTTAGGCTCACTTTCACTAGTCTATCACTTGATTGATTTGAAAGGGATAGTAGATAGCTAAAATAAACCTAACTATAGTGGTGATTAACTAAACTTTATTGATGACTACCACAAATTACATAATGCACTAAGACCTACAAGATAACATGAACATACACACATCCTAGACTGAACCTATTGCATCAATGTTTTGTACAATGTTAAGTAATTTTAAGGCTAAGAGGGAAGAATAATTCCAATTTAAAACCCATAAGAGACCCCTGATGACACCAACTACAACCTACAATAGATAAAAAAACCACATGAGGTAAGATAGATAGGACATAAACAAGGTGACATACATCTACACTTGATGAGGCCAATCAGTTAGATATTTATCATTGCATGTAGTAATAAAATGAGGTAAAACATAAATTAATTTATTAATAAAAGGTAGAATAAATGGGTATGTATTCACCATACCTAGGTATAGGATACCAATTTATCCAAAAGTGGCTCAATATATAGATAATGTGTGTGTGTGTGTGTGTGTGTGTGTGTGTGTGAGAGAGAGAGAGAGAGAGAGAGAGGGGGGGGGGTAGAAGATGAGTGACAAGTATCCATGCTATTTAAAACCATAAAATTAGTAATGAGACATTCCAAAATACCTCCAATTCTACGTGTCTAACTCCTAAATCATCTCTAATCTTCCAAGTGGCATAGGAGTTACAAACCTGATTGACACCTTGACTAGCTCCTTAGAAAATGCCCTTTTCTGCATAAAAGGACTAAAAAATGAACCTTAAAAACATGAATTAAACATAAAAATATCTTTAAAAACTCATTTAACATCTGACATGCCTTAGGAAACTCCTCTAACCTACCATTTCATCAATTATATGCATAGGTGTCTTGTAATTGTCTGCTTCCCATACCTAGAATGATCCAAGTAGACTAAAACTAAAGTGAATATTCCTAAGCTCATCCAAACTAGATGAATGGTCTTTAAATATATTATAAGGTCTGATAGACACATTTTTAATTCTTAGAGCAACTCCCAAAAAATTGTTTTACTCATTAAGCCTTAACTAGGCCTAATTTCCTTGTAGCCTTTTTTCCTATAAGTATCCTTGTGTAAGAGTTGTATGGATGATATTGAAAAAATAATGGAATATTATAAGAATTTATATTTACTTAAAACTCCATACTAAATTTAATATTTATACTTTGAGTGGAAGCCCATTTTTTCTACCTTTCTCTTCTTTTAATTAGGCCTCCTTGCTTTGGACCCTAATATCTTGCTTCAAACTTATGCCATATGTGTGAAATAACTAAAAATAATTTTATTAAATTTGTATATTATATATAAGACCACAATATCATTTTTTCCCCTCATAAGACCATGTGGAATTATTCAAACCAAGAAATGGCCTTACCGCCTAGTCTTATTTTGAGCCTGTTTAAGTCTACCTTGAAAAATAGGCTTAGTTTGATCATTTCTAGAATCTATTGTGTAATTTTTTTGACTTTAATGGATATTAAAATTAAAAAATGACTTAATCCCATGATTTTTAATCTCTCCCATTATTTTAACACCTAAAAAATACCAAAAACATGCAAAAATAGGCTATTTTGGGTAATCTGTATAGGTGACATTAGCATCAAAGTACATGCTCAAAACCTCCTTGGATTCCTTAACAAAACCAAGAGGTTTCATGAGAAAAATATGTATTCATATGTGATTTTGAGTTATTTCTCTATAAACTAGTCATAATTGGGGTTTTAGGAGGATTTAAGACCTATTTGAGGTCTTAACGATTATTCATAAAGAGCATATCATTAAGTGACCTCTTTACACTTGGAAAATAGATCAATGGCTTGCTTAGCTCTCTTAAGGTTAGAGAGAGGTAAAACATGAGTTTGGGGTATCAAAAATTTATCTAACTATTGTGATAGGTTCATACACCTCTAAAAAATCCCTCTTCATGATTCTACATGCTTTAGAAGTGGGCATTACCCATGTATTTGGTCATGGTGTACTAGTCAAGGTTTGGGTTTGAGAGCCTATCTTCTTTTTACTAGCCCTCAAGGGACATAAAGTGAAATATAAAGTTTATTTTCACTTAATAATGAATATATACCTATTTTATGACTATTTAATACCTTCAAGATCCATTCATGGGGTCTAGAATGCTTGTTTCATGCTTTGAGTCCAAGGTCTCTTAGGTCTCATGGATGCCCTTTGCCCAAGGAATGGGTAAGGTATACGACAAAAAAATGGATACTTACACTATTTTTATGATATAAAAGATAGTTTGGGTGTATTTTATATCTCATTATGATACCTTGTACCACTTTTCAATATATAATCATGCCTTTAGAGGCCTCAAACCTTCAAAATCTGTTAAGACTGGATTGCAATCTATGTATGGTCAATTATATGTATCCTTATTTTGGTTTTGATAGAGTATGAGGTTTAGAATCACTTTATTCAATATTCCTCATGTTTCCTCTTAGTTTTAAGTGACCTTAAGACCTTTTTAAAACTAAGGTGGACCTCAAACTTCCCTTTTCTTTCATTCTTAGCCCTTGAGACTAGTTTGTTGTCATGTGACCTGTAGATACTTTAGGCTCAATTGAATTTATTATATTTCTCTTTAGATCTATCTTTCATTAAATTTCAAACCTCTTAAATATTCCATGACATATATTAATAATTTATTGAGTTCATATTACTATCATACACCTCGATCTCTTCTTCATTTAGGCTTTAGGCCAAGTATTCTATAATCCACCTGTAGGTGTTTTTCTTAGGGTCATTTGACCGTGTGTTTGAGTTACCCTTTGATTAATAAATTTGATCCTAGTTCATGAATTTTTTTTAAATATTAAATCAATTTCAAATACTTTTAATCATAATCTGGTCCCTTCTTCATGTTTAAATGTAACTAAGCCCTTACAACCTTTAGGTGATAATGTGAAGGTCACTTTACTATGTTTTGCATATGGTTAAATCCTTTCCTCACTAACCTTATTGAACATTTAATAAAATTTCATGAGGGTTTAAATTATGTTTAAACACCTCAGTATTCTTTTTAGGCTTAACCATCTTGTACTCTCTTAGTAGCCTATAGAATAGAATGGTCTACCCTAAAGACCTGACACATTAGGGTAGTCTTAATTGTGTTTTGAAGTTTGAGACCTTACCTAGAAATAAATAAAATTCATATTATCCATGAAATTTTTGAAGTTTTCAATTAGTTATATATCATTCTCTTAACATACATCTCTACCTCTTCCTTATGTTTTAGACCAACTATCTTTAAAGTAGGCCAACTATATGTGTATTTAGAGGGCTCATGACTATGTTTTCTTGTGTTTTAGGTCTCTCCTCATATACTAAAACCTCCCATTATTACATAAGATTAATTTGAAGTATTTATTGGATTAAAATATCCTCTATAAACCTCTATCATCTCTCTTCTAGGTCTAAACCAACCTATCACTACCTTGTAGCCTGTAGGTGATGTTTTAAGGTCAAATGTGTGTATTCGGTATTGAAACTTGTCCTTCCACTTACCATTATTTTTTTTAATATACCTTGATAAAAAATAACTAACTTTCACTATTCATAATGTCTACTAACCTCTTGTGACACTTTCAATCCAATTTGTCTTTGCTCTTCAAAAATACAGTTTGTATAGCCTATTATAGGTGTCTTGTTAGACTGTCAACTCAGTTTATTTGACCTTATTGACATTTAGTGAACTAATAGTCTCTTAAATCTCTTGTATTAATTTCAATGGTGTTGGGTTATCCATGTTTTATCTCATTCTAGTGTTGATTAGCTTAACCTTAGTTCAAAATATGGACCTACCATTCTAGGGCATGTAGGTGTCTTTTGACCATCTATGGCTAACAAGCAAATTTATTGCATTCTTATGATTTCTTAAAATTATAATACTTATCAAAAAATTTCACAAATATTATCACTATTTCAATACCTTACATAGCTTTAAGTCAAGTATGATGTCATCATCATCAAATTTAGGCTATTGCACGGACTATAGGCTTGTGTTCAAGTAGTGGAAGAAGTCTATGAGTTAGAACTAGAGCTGATAGTCAACTTGAGAAACTTAGTGGATGATAGTATTTAGGTATTCAAGTATATATAAATATGTGAAGAGATATATTAGGCTTCTTCATGAGTAATGAATGTCTTGCATACATTGCGTACACTGTACAACATACCTATGAAGGAAAAAACTATGAATTCCTCATTAAAATGTGTGTTTGGGATATTTATAATTATCTTTATCATTATTCCAATGGTGTAATTTAATTTTATAATCTCACACTATGATGGATTACTAGTACTTAAACCAATTTGGCAATCAAGCCTTCATCTCATTATTCAAACATAGACAATGTTTGTAAAGAGCATCACACTTAAAGAAGATGGACCAAAACACATATCATACTATTATAACATGAACTAAAATAAAATAATGTATATCCCATAAATAATTAATCAAATATACCTATGATATTCACTACCATGAAGAGGAAATAATAACTTGCAGTAAAAACCACTGAAATAGTCCATACACTAAGATATTCTTCCTTTAAGTGAAAGCACCTCATAGAGATAAATTGGATGATGAAACCAAAATAAAATTAATATAAAATACCTATAAAAAAAAACCCTAAAAATAATTCCTCTCCATATATTTCTAAGATGGAGAAATAGGTGCAAGAATAGACCCCTCTCAGATGCATAAGCCATAGTGACCTAATGTCACTCTTAACGATTGGTCATAAATAATGGGGAAAATTTATGAAAACCAATTACATTAATTTTAATCTAATTAAAACCCAAAAAAATTTCCCAAATTTCATCTCATAACTCTCTCTCCCCTGGTCGTACCATCCTCTTTAATTTTGCCTTCCTAAGCTTGTGAAAGTAGAAATAGAGGAGAAAATGTTTGTGGAGTATTATTTCTAACTAAAACTTGGTCCCTAGATTAAAAATTATGTGAAGGATCCCAAGAGACACTTCCAAACCATTTCCAATTGACAAATAATTCTCCAAGGCCATACATGTTCCCAAAAGTGCTTGAAAGTGTCATTTTTCAAATTTAGGAGGTTAAACCTATGATTTTTTTTGTACCTAACTGACCTTTAACATTATTTAACCTATATATAACACCAAAGACATTTTTAATATTCTTTAAACGTTATATTTTGAGAGTGATATGTCCAACCCTTCTAAATGGGCTAAAAGATGGCCAAATGTGATTTTTTGCATATAAGATCCAAACAAAGGTTAGATCATGATAATATTGTATAAATGACATCCAATTAACCCTTTTAAATGAATTTATACCATACTAGGCATTTGATAATGTTTGAACATGTACTTGACCATAAGACTAGACAAGTGAACATAAGACCAGAACTTGGATAATGATAAACAAGGACACATATGACCATATAGGACCCTTTAAGACCATTATATATCATGACCAAACTATATAAAAACCCTATAAAATTTTAAAATTATATTTTTTTTTTACCTATTTTGACTTTGGGTCAAAATTTGGTCAATAATTTGGTGATTCATAGTGGTAACATGCCTGCAATGCTAAATAGACTAATAGCCTTGTCCTTCCATTAGGAAATAGAGTCATTTTCATGCTTGAGACAACAAGATCAGACCTTGAAAATTGACCAATTTTTTTTTTTTTACCTCAATAACACTTAAAACTAATACACACACACCAAATTAAAGAAAGGAAGACACACACATGTGCTGACTAAGTACTTAGGGAACACAATAAAATAGAAAACAACTAGTTATGCAGAACTAACATTAAGACAACTTCTTCCTCCTGGATCAAAGGGGAATCTTGTACCATCTCTTTCTCCATGAAATTAAAGAGGACATGAATCAAATTTTCTTTTAAACCTTGTTCTTGGTCTCTTCAAATCCTTCATACTTTTCAATCTTCTTGGCATGAATTTTAGTGAATTAATGATAGTTTCAAACATGTCACGTATGAAGGTGAATTATTATTATGTTTCAACACTCTTTTTATGATACTCTTTACTACAACCTTGTCTAATGGTGTTTCATCCTAACATGGTTCTTTGACTTTCATGGAATCTTGAATGGAATTAGGCTTTTTGTCAATTGCTACAATCTCATCAAGATCTTCAAGGAGGTTTTCTTACTCAACCCAATCCTCATCATTTTCCTAAATGAAGACATATTTAATAATCTATTTGTGAACATGATCTTCAACCTTGAAAAAACCTTCAATCTCTTGGAAGAGCTTAATATGTTGTTGCAATCATCTTTGTCTTATTTATCTTCAAGAACCATTACTTCTTCAACTTCATCTTCTTGCTCATTATTTACTTCATCAACTTAATATTGATTACTTGAAGAGTCTTCAACCTCAAGGTTGTATGTAGCTTGTTCAATTTTGGTACTTTGGAAGATATCATATTGTCCTTCAAGAGGTAATGGATCAACAATAATGTCTTCAACTTGACTAATATGATGTGTAGGATTTTGAAGGCCCTTAAATTCTTCACAAATCTCATTGAAATTCAAACATAAATCTTCTTGGTCTGTGGAGTCAACAACAAAATTATCTTCTATTAGTTTTTTAAAACTAACCTCTTTATGTTACTCATGAGTCTCAACCAACTTAGATGATGTGATGTCTCTTTCAAGCACCTTCTCTTTCATGCCTTGATCAAACTCTTGATTGGAAGTTGCAATATGATATTTATCATATTTTTATTCACTCAAGGAGATGTACTTATGCTTGTCTTCACCAAGTGGGTCCCCTATAGTGAACTCTTAATCATAAACACTTGAGTTATCTTCTTGATAAAATAAAAATTTCACTTTATCTTCTTCACTTATCACCTATAGGATGGGTTCTCCTTCAATAAGGGATGAGGTGGGAGGGTGATAAATAAATTCATGGGTTGGAGAGGGATTATGAGGTGTGGTGGATGGTTCATTAATGGGATTGGGGATGTAAAGAATACTATTGTAAATTAGGGTTTTGGAAATGGGATATTATTGAAGTAATTATTGAAGGGAAAGCATGTTGAATTGGGCTATAGACATTTCATTTTCTTCAACAATCACCTCACCTTTCTCATAGCCTTCTTGAGGTTGTTCAATAGCTACAAGCTAATATCCCACCTTCTTAATTAGAATATCATTATTATTTTAAATATACTCTTGGATAGACCTCCAATATGGACAAGTTATATGTTTTTGGGTAGATGGTAATAGGGCTTGATTAGGCACAAAATTTTCTCTATCTTCCATCTCTTGATCTGCACTCTCTTCAAGTCCTTTTATCTTCAACTCCAAATCTTTGATTTGCCTATTTATATCCTCTTGAAATAGATTTTATTTAAGGTTGTTAATGGCCTCATGAGGATAATTATCATGATAAGGTTGATATAGAGTATAAGATATCTCTTGAGGAGGAGTGGGATAGACTTGCATAGGTTTAAATTTATTTTTTCCTTAAACTCCTCAATCTACACTTATTTCACCTTGCCCAATCCAAGACTTTACTACTTGATTCCAGCTTGGAATTGGAAGACTCCTTGGGAGTTCCTTGAGGAAGAGAAATGGGATGTTCAATTTAATCAATAGATTATTATAAATTAATATCCTTTTCTTTTTGAATACTCTCTTGGATTGAATTCCAAGAAAGGAAGGTTTGAGGAACACATAGAAGATTTAGAAAACTTGGAGATTCACTTAGAAAGGTCTCTTTGGGAAGAATGGGTGGCATGTATGAGAGCTCAGATGGAGTGTAAGAAGACACATATGGATAATGGAAATGGACTTGTTGTCCTTCATAAAATTTAAACATATCTTCTATGCTTTGAATGAGATCACTTACATCCAACATTTCAATTGAGAGGTTTTGCCAATCTGCTCTCTCAATAGGTGTCCATTCTCCTTTCAATAGTTGAAATGAGTCTCTCATGTCAGGAATGAGATGGATAATATTATCTTGACCATGTCATCTTTGATTATGAAGGTATATTACATATTTTTCATGTCCTAAGAGAGTTTTCTTCAAACTTGAAATAGATTGGTTTGAGGGGTAACTAGAGACATCTTGAGCTTGAGAAAGATGCTCATATACAACATCATGGTCATGTAGAGGAGAAATAGGTTAATGATATGAATTGCATGACACATAATGAGTGTAAAAATATTTATAAGTTTGTTGAAGCACATAGTTGGAGTCATAACTAGGTTGATAAAGAAGGCTATATGGCTAGTATGGGTCATGACAAGGCTGATAAGGAGGTGTATAGTAAACATTTTCATCATATCCAACCATGCCAAATTAATTAGTAAAATGAAACAAAACATATTAATAAAATTATTTTCATAATAAGTAGCTAGGCTAATTATAACTAGTTGATTGCATTCATAATCACCATTGGTGTTTATTTGAATGCCTCCAAAGGCTAATAGGTAGAAGAACACATAAAATATCCTTACACTCTTTTGGACCTTAAGTCTCACTGGGCATACTATAACTATTATATCTAAAAATTTCACCCTATGAAATGGTGATTCAATCCCTCTAACCTGAGTTATGCAATGGGATTGAATCTAGGTTGTGGATGACCTCTAGGTGAGTCAAACCTCTAGATTTTGGGGTTAGATCCCCTTGATGAGTCACTTAGGCTCACTTTCACTACTATATACATTTATTGATTTTAAAAGGGGAATAAATAATTGAAATAAACATAACTATATTTTTATTACACCAAATTTTTTTGATCACTACCACACATTGCATAATGCACTAAGACCTATAAGATAACATGAGCATACACACATCTTAGACTGAACCTATTGCATAAATGTTTCTTAGAAGGGTAAAGAATTGAAAGGATTAGAGGTAATAATAATTCCAATTAAAAACCCACAAGGGACCCCTGATGATACCAAATAAAACCTTCAATAGAGAAACAACCACATGAGGCAAGATAGATATGATACAAACAAGGTGACATACATCTACACTTGATGAGATCAACCATTTAGAGATTTATCACTATATGTAGTCATATAATGAGTTAAAACATCAACTATTTTATTAATAAAAGGTATAAAAAATGGGTATGGATTATCCATACCCAAGTGGAGGATACCAATTTATCCAAAAGTATCTGAATATATAGAGAATGTGAGAGAGAAGAGAGAGAGAGAGGTGTGGTAGAATATGAGTGATAAGTGTAAATGAGAGTTAAAGATATTAAAGGATTTATGATATATTATAATGGTCCTCCAAGGACATATGTCTCACTTTTGAATCATATCCAATCTTCCAAGTCGCATAAGAGTTACAAACTTGCTTGACACCTTGACTAGCTCCTTGGAATCTGCCCCTTTTTACATGAAATGAGTGAGAAATGGAACTTCCAACCATGAATTATCCATAAAATTATCTAAAAATAATAATTTAACATCTTACATGCCTTATCAAATGCCATTAATTTACCATTCCATAATTTATACTCATAGGTGTCTTGTAACTCTTTGTTTCCCATGCCTAAATTGGTCCAAGTGGCCTAGAACTCAAGTTAATCTTCTTAAACTCATCCAAAATATATGTATTCTCCTAAAATATGTTATTATGTTTGAAACACACAATTTTTTTTCTTGGAAAAACTTCCAAAAACTTGCTTTACTCATTAAGCCTTCACTAGGCCTAGTTTCCTTGTAGCCTTTTTTCCTGTAAATCTCCTTGTGTGTAAGTTGTATGGATTATATTGAAAAATAAGGTAATATTATAGGATAATTTATTTCCTTAAAAATAAATACCAAATTTCATCTTCAAAATATATGTGGAATCCCATTTTTTATAACTTTCTCTTCTACCAATTAGGCCTAATTAGGCCTCCTTACTTTGGAACCTACTTTTTTTTATCTAGAGTTATGACACACATTTGAAATCACCAAATATCATGTGATTAAATTTACCTAGTAAATAAACAACCTCCATGTCAATTTTTGGGTCATGATAACTTGTGGAAGTATGCAAACCAAGAAAAGACCTTACCACCAAGTCTCATTTTGAGCCTATTTGAGACTACCTTAAAAAATGGGTCTAGTTTGATCATATCTAGAATATTTAGTGCATGTTTTTTTAATTTAATGGATATTAAAAGTCCAAAATGACCTAATCCCATGATTGGTAAGCTCTCCCTTTCTCATAACACCTATAAAACACTAGAAACATGCAAAACTAGGCTATTTTGGGTAATAAGTATAGGTGACATCAGCATTAAATTACATGCTCGAAACCAAATTTGAGTCCTAAAAAACATCCAAGAGGTTTTATAAGTAAAATATGTCATCAGATGTGTTTTTGAGGTATTTATCTATGAATTGTCACAACTGGGGTTTTAAAAGGGTTTAAAACATGTTTGGGGTCTTAATAATTATTCATAAAAAATAGATCATTAAATGACCTATTTCCACTTGTAAAAAATTATTTATATACCCATTAAAATATTTAAAAAGGCTTATAATCCCATGAAAATTTTGAGTAATGGTATGATCATCTGAAGTTGTTTTTTGAATGGCTTGCTTAGCTCTTTTGAAGTTAGAGAGAGGTCAAACATGAGTTTTAGGTCTCAAAACTTTATCTAACTATTATGAGAGGTTGAGAAACCTATAAAATATCCCTCTCCTTTATTCCATATTATTTTTAATTTCCCATTACCCCTCTATTTGCTCATGGTGTACTAGTTAGGGTGTGAGGTTTAAGAGCCTATCTTCTCTTTGCTAGCCCTAAAGGGCCTTGGAGTGAAAGATGAATTTTATTTTCACTTGATAATCAATATATACATCTTTTATGACTATTTAATACCTTTAGGATCCATTTATAGTGTCTAAAATTATTGTTTCATGCTTTGAGTCCAAGAAGGTCTCTTAAGTCTCATGGTTGCCCTTTGTCTAAGGAATGGGCAAGGTCTGAGACAAAATAATGGATACTTCCACTATTTTTCTAAGATCAAAGAGACCATGGGTATATTTTATATCTCATTATTACACCTTAAACTTATTTTAAAGATATAATCATTACTTTAGAGTCCTCAAATGTTCAAATCCTCTCTAGATTAGATTGCAGTTTATTTATGACTGACTGTGTGTAGCCTTCTTTTGGTTTTAAATGAGTATGAGGTTTGGAATCCGTTAAATAAAAATTCCTCATGTTTACTTTCATATTGGAGTGATATTAAGACATTTTTAAAATTGAGGTAAATTTCAAACTTCCCTATTCTTTCATTCTTAGGCCTTGAGACTAGGATGTTGTCATATGGCCTGTAGGTTCTATAGGGCCACTTGACTATATTCTCTTGCTCTTTAGATCTCTCTTTCATGTAATTTAAAACTTATTAAATATTACATGACATGTATAAAGTTTTTATTTAGTTCATATTATTTTAAAACACCTATGTATCTCTTTCATTTAGGCTTAGGTCATATAGTTTTATAAGCCACTTATAAGTGTTTTTCTTAGGGTCATTTGACTATGTGTTTGAGTATAGAATTTTCCCTATGATGACTGAATTTTATCCTATTTCATGAATTTGTTTTAAATATTAAATCAAGTTAAAATTATTTTAATAATACTCTCATCCCTCCTTTATGTGTGAAAGTAACTAAGCCCTTACAGCTTGTAGGTGACTATGTGAAGGTCACTTGACTATGTTTTGCATATGTTTAGATCCTTTCCTCACTGACCTTATTGAATAGTTCATGAACTTTCATGAGGATTTTAATTAGGTTTAAACATATCAATATTATCTTTAGGCTTAACCAACCTATAGTCTCTTTATAGCCTATAGAATATAATGGTTTGCCCTAACGTCCTAACACATTAGGGTAGTCTTAACTATGTTTTGAAGTTTGAGATCTTACCTAGAAATCACTAAACTTCATATGATCCATGAACTTGTTAAATTTTTCAATTAATTATATATAATTCTATTAACATAAATCTCTGCATCTTTCTTAGGTTTTAGACTAGCTATCTTTAAAGTAGACTAACTGTGGGTGTCCTTACAAGGCTCATGACTATGTTTTCTTATGTTTTAGGTATCTCATCCAATACTATAAACCTCATAATGTTACACAAGATTAAATTGAAGTATTTAATTGATTAAAACCTCCTCCATACACCTCTATCATCTCATTTCTAGGTCTTAACCAACCTATCACTACCTTGCAACCTATAAGTGACTTTTTAGGGTCAAAACTATGAATTGGGTCTTGAAACTAGTCCTTCCACTTGCCATTGTTGTTTGAAGATACCTTGATCAAAATTAAATCACTCTCACTATCCATAGGGCATAATAATATCTTGTGACACTTTCAAGCCAAATTGTCTTTGCTCTTCAACTACACAGTCCATACAGCCTATTGTAGGTATCCTCTTAAACTATCAACTCAACTTATTTGACCTTATTTACTATTAGTGACCTAATAGTCTCTTAAAGGGATTGTATAACTTTAATGGGTTTGGGTTATCCATTTTTTATGTCATTATAGTGCTTATTGGGTTAACTTTAGTTCAAAATATAGACCTACAAGCCTATGGCCAATAGGTATCTTTTGACCATCTAGGGCTAATAAGCAAGTTTCTTAACTTCTTATGAGTTCTCTAACTTATCAAACCTTTTCACACATATTATCACTATTTAAACACCTTAAAAATATTTAAGGCAAGTATGATGTCATCCTCTTCAACTATAGGCTACTTTATGGACTATAGGCCTATTTTCAAGTAGTGTAAGAAGTCTATGAGTTAGAAATTTGAGCCTCTAGTCAACTTGATCAACTTAGTGGATAATATTAGTGAGGTATTAAATAATATATAAAGATGTGAAGAGATATATCAGGCCTCATCATGATCAATGAACATCTTCCATACACTCTGTAGACTATACAACATACCTATAAAGGAAGCCATTATGAATTTCTCATTGAAATGTGTGTTTGGGCTTTGTATCACTATATTTATCATGATTATAATGGTTTAATTTCCTTTTATAATATCACACCATGATGTATTATTGGTACTTTAACCAATTAAGCAATCACATCTTCATCTCATTGTTTAAACACAAATAATGTTCCTAAAGAGCATCACACTTAAAGAAGATGGACCAAAACACATATCAAACTATTAGAACATGAACTACAAGAAACTAATGGATATAATATGAATAATTAAGAACAATATACCTATTATAATCACTAACATGAATATTAAATAATAACTTTTAATAGAAACCAGTGAAACTATATGTACAATAAGATCTTCCTTCAAGTGAAATCACCTCATAGATATGAATTGGATAATGAAACCACAAAAAAGTGGAGATCCAAGACCTATGAAAACAAAACTATTTTTTTCTCAATCAATTTATTATCGATAAAAATAGGTGAAAAATAGACCCCTCTCAGATGCATAAGCCATAGTGACCTATTGTCACTCTTAGTATTTTTTCATAAATAAGGGTTCACCATTATTTATACAAATTAAAATAATTTTAATCTCATTATGACCCCTAACAATGTCCAAAATTTTATCTCCCAACTCTCTCTCTCTCTTGGATATACCATCCTCTTTAATTTTGCCTTCTTGAGTTTGTGAAGGTAGCAATAGAGGAAAAAAAGTGTTTAGAGTGCTATTTCAAATTAAAACTTGTTCCCAAGCTATAAAATTATGTTATGGATCCAAAGAGACACTTATAAACTATTTAAAACTAACAACTGATTCTCTAAGGCTATACAAGTGCCCAAAAGTGCTTAAAAAGTGTGATTTTTCAAATTTAGGAGGTTGAACCTACAATTTTGTTAGTACCTGACTAACCATGAACATTATTTAACATCTCTATAATACTAAGGATGTTTGAAACCTTATTTAAATGTTATATTTTTAGAGTGATACGTCCAACCCTTCAAAAGGGGCTAAAAGGTGGCCAAATGAAGTTTTTTCATATAGGATCTAAACAAAGGTTATAGCATGATAATATGATATAAATAATTTAAATATAAGATTATTAAATTAATTTAAAAAAATTCATAACTTTTAACATATGTGACCATGTACTTGACCATAAGACTAGACAAGTGAACATAAGACCATAACTTGGACAATGATAAATGAGGACACATATGACCATATAGGACCATTTACGACCATTATAGATCATGAAAAGACTATATAAAAACACCATAAAATTTTCAAATTATAAGGGTTGAAATATTGTCACTTGGGGTCAAAATTTGGTTAATTGGTATGATACGTGAAGGTTCATAAATGACCAAAAGAGTAGCATGCATATATTTTGGGATATCCAAACAAGTATCCTCATTTATAACTTTCTCATCCTTTATTTTTGGTTGGTTTCCTTGAACATGCTTGGGTAGAATTTCCTCCAAAGGATCCCAAATAATGAGATCAAGAAAACTTAAGTGGATATTAGGAACATATCTAATTGATTTAGATGCTTCAAAAACATCTCCTATAAGGAGATTTGGGATTCTAGCTATTTCAAAAGGTGATTCAAAATCATCACCAACTTATTTAGGTATAATTTTATCAAAAATTGTGCTTATCACATGGGTCTTATGATCTAAGGTGCTTCATGAGTTTGTTTGTATATAATTATATGAAGAAGGATGGTTAGGGAATGGTTGTCTAAAGATATATATGGATTGATTAGGAGGGGCATTAGGATTATCTAACCGTAATTCCCCTTAGTTGATAAGGTTTTGAACTAGACCTTTGAAGTATTGAAACCTATTTTCATCATGACAATGTACATGGTGATTATTATAGAAGTCATTTTCTTTGTACCAATTAGGCTTGGGGTAAGGATTGTCAAGGGGTTTGACGAGAAGAAACTCAATAATATAAGATTTTATGAGATTATCTAAAATGGAAGCATACAAATCCCATAAGCGTGTGTATTTATAAGGAGGAAACCATGTTAAGGGATTTTTATCATTTTATTTGGGAGGTAGAAGGTTTATATTGTCTCTTTATCTATGGAGGTGTTGATTTTAAGATAACAACATTTGATTTGCCTTTATTTTTAGCATTGTTAGTCTCTTTGGAGGGATTGAGTTTGAATTTATTAATATGTAACTTACCTTTCCTTCTTGTAAGGCCCATATTTATAGTTTAAGATCCATGGAAAATGCTTCATCAAAATTCTTAAATGATTGAACTTGTAATGTTGATGAGATATGCTTAACACAAATTCTCACAAACAACTTGATTAATTATGGTTGAGGAGGGGAAAAATTAAGTTGAGTAATAGCACTTCACTACCTAGCCATAAAATTGGCAATGGATTCATCATGAAATTATATAATGGCATAGAGGTTAATTATGGTTACTTTCCTTGTAATGTTAATAGAAAAGTGTTCTAAAAATATTGGGCCAAATTCCCAAAAGAGAACAAGGAGCGAAGTGGGATAGAGCTTTACCAATCTAAGGCTAGTCCAGCTAGTGACATGTGAAATTTAATTATGAAGAGAGCATCATCATGGGATATGAGATAAAAAGTGTGTCTAAAAACTATAATGTGCTATTGAGGTTCTTTCTTTTTTTTAAATTTCATAAATTTCAAAAGTTCCCATTATGAAGGATATGGCCTAATTAGGATGGATGGTGTAGATACTAGAATACTACACACTTATTATTTTATATGTATGAATGACTTGGGCCCACCTAACCCTTATTGACCCTTAACCCAACCCCTCTTAGCCTAACCTAGTCATTATTCTAAATCACTATTCTAAGTCACTATTCATTGTGAGACCCATTTTCACTATTCATGATGACATGGCATGTGACATGGAAAGGTGACTCATTAGTGATATGCCCAGTGACATGGCTTGAAATTGAGGTGGCTTGAAGTTGGACATCATACCCCCCTTGGGACCCTCATCCATGGTTCCTAATGATATCATTAAGCATCAAAAGGGTCCCCCTTCATAGTGTGGTGAATTTATCCTCATCGAGCCATCATCCAACATGTATTTTTGTACCCATGCATGAAAATGGCCTTCAAATTGGTGTTTCCACTTTCTAAGTGCTTTGAAAAGGACAAATAGGCATTATCTCCACCCATTTTGGACTCTTTATCAAGGTAAGAGACAAACCAACCAAGTGGGAGACCCATTAGCTAAGTGGTAATCCCACCACCCTTATCTCATGACTCACTTACCCACCCACATATAAAATGGCACCACATTTTGTGTGGTACCTTCTTAAGTGCTTGGAGTAAGATAAGAAAGTAAGGTGGAAAGTCTCTTGGACTCATTTGGGTCCATGGGCATTATCTCCATTAGTTTTGTCCATATATGCAAGGTGGGAGACACACCAACCCAAATGGGAAACCCATTAACCAAGTGGGATTCCCACCACCCTTATCCCATGACTAATTTATGAGCCCACTTGGAAAATGACACCATATTCACTATTCCCTTCTTTTTTCATGTTTATTGACATCAAATGCTATAAACATGACCCTCCCCCTTTACACAGGGGTTAAGTTGTAATTTGGTTAGAGGATTTCATATTTCAAGTTAATAAATCATTAATTAGGTCACTCATCTTGGAGGAAAAAAACATCAAGTAGGTAGACTTTGCTATAATTACTTTAGGATTCCATCTTCCCCATCTTCAAGAATCCATCTACATCAACAATCTTCTTCAAGCTTCTTAGGTAACTTTGTTTTAATTTAGTTAATTTCCATTTCTTCCTTTATTTCCATTTGGCTACCTTATTTCATTTTCTTTCTTTCTTTCCCTTTGACCTTCTTCTTTCACTTTCTTTCTTTCTTATCTCTTTGCCATATTTCTTGTCTTAACCTCTTATCTTTATTTCTTATCTCTTTGTCATCTGCTCTCTCTTAACCTATTAACCTATTATATTTATTTCTTATCTCTTTGCCATATTTTCTATCTTAACTTGTCTTTATCATTTATCCACTCTTTACCTTTACCCTTTTCTCTACCTTCTTGCCTTCTTGACCATATTACCATTTACCCTTTGCCTTCTTAAACCATAACCATAGCCTTGTCTTCTTTCTTAGAATTTTAGCATTAAATTTAATGTTATTTTGTTAAAACATTAGCATTTATAATAAAATTATTTATTTAATTTGAATTAATTACTTTCATTTATGTTATGAAACTTTATTATAAATATTTATTTCATCAAACATTAATGTCTTAACGGTGGATTGATAGCCTCTAATTAAGTTCACACTTATTAGATCTAGCTTGCTAGGCAATCCGCCCATATATATAACTAACAAACCATTTTGTTATTGCTTTCTTATTTTAGGTTATTCCTTCCTATCCAAATAGGATTTATCACATCAATTTTGGATTCAACACACGCACTTTTCACCAGGTTTTTCTACACACCCTTCATTTTAGTTTTATCTCTTTCTAACAAGTTATTAAAAATTTAGAGTAAAACATTTTGGCATGCCCAGTGGGACCGTAGAGTTTTCTTGGGTTCATAATTGCATTAGTGAAAATTCATTTAGTTACATTCTTTAAACATTGAGTGTTATTTATCATATTCTTAGTTGTATTCCTAGTTTTAGTTGCATTCTTAGTTGGATTTTTAGTTACATTCTTAGTTGCATTTTTAGTTACATTATTAGACACAAGTTTTAGTTTCATTCCTATAAAAGGTTAATTTTTATTTTCCTTTTATTTAAACAAAAAAAGGTCAAAAGGAAATAATCCTAGGATTAGGACTTACATTCTCATCTTGCACTTAGGTTACATTTAGAGATTTTGTATTCATTAAAATAAATCTAAAAATTTCATTTTGGGTTTAAAATTAAGTTGTATATATTGTTTTTTTGTTTGTCTTAGTTCACCTAGATTAATTAATCAAAGAAAATTAATCATAGCATCACTTATGTTACACAAACCAAACCATATTCACAATAAAATATCAAAACACACCTGAGACAAGGGTCAATTGGGATTTCATCACCTAATGGATCACCTTACCCCTTCCTAGCTATCGTACTTGGATTTAGTCACTTAGGGGATAACCAACTCAGCTCTTTGGTTTAGTATAAACTCTGGATAAATGGTGTAAAAGATAAGTGCCTACACTAGCTATGATATCATGAAGTGAGGGGAGTAAGCCCCAAGTATCAAGCCACATACCTAATCTAATACAAATTCTTTCTTGAGCACATAAACACAACCTGAAACCAAACATAGACTTCTTTTTATGACCTATTCTACAATCCAATTTCTTCTTCACACTTTTTAAGGCATAAGCTAAAAGTGATCTAAAAATAATCTTAGGACTTAATGCACTATTAGTGAATGCATTATTTGCCTTAAATATTTTTTTATTGCTCTCTATTTGAGGTGTGAGTTGGTATCAATCCTTCACTTATATATCACATGGTCTTCACTAGATAATAGTTGACAAACCAAACCAATCAACCACCACCTTCTTCTTCTTCCTCCATGGAATACAAATCTAATGATGAGGGTTTACCTCATTTTTCTCCTCCTCCTACTATAATCCTAGTTTTTTAGAGGGCGATGCAGATTTTTCTATCTTCCTTGACAAAAACCAATAGACCTACAACATTATCTTAATGACCTACCTCACCATACCTCTATTTCTTTAGTTCCTCTTACTAACCCTTCTTATGGGATGCCTCCCCATCTCATGGTGGGTATCACCTTAGCCTAACCATTGTTAACCCAACCCTCTTCCAACATCCCATCTACTACTACTACCTAGACCTAATCCAACATCCCAACCTCCAACCAAACACCTCCTACCATTTCCCACACTTCTTATATAGGTTTAAATTTACCTCTAGTTACCTATACTCCACCTACCATGGGTTATCTTCCACCCCTATTTCCACCCTTCCCCTTTTCTCAACCAATCCACCAACTTCTACACCATTTCAAAACTTGGTGTTTTCTATACCCTAAACACTTCCACCCATTAGCACTAGATTTACCACTCTACCCCAACCTACCCACCCTCAACCCACTAAATTAGCCATATTTTTAAGTCAACCCACATCTATCCCTCAAAAGGTATCCTTAACAACCTATCAATATGTCCCTAACCCACAAGGATACATACCACCTTCCACCTAATCATTTGTTCCACTCAACCCTTATGTGACACCATCTCAACCTCTTACCACCACTTACTAATACCTATCTTCTTTATCACCTTATATCACCTATTCATACACAACTTCCAATCAACCTCAATAAAATCTACCACTTAATTATGTAGTGTCCCAACCCAAACCAGATTTGATCAAGATATTAATGGACAAAATCACCAACTTAGATTCATCTATCTTTGGGTCCCCTAACCTTTTATCTTACAACCAAATTTGTAATGAACCAATTCAATCATCAGTCCCTATCCATGCTTATCCTCCTTAATGAGAATTGTTAATTTTTTCCAAATTCCAAGGAAAGGAGGATCCCCAACAACATTTGAGAGCCTTCTATCATTCTTATTATTTAATTTCCTATGATAACACTCTCCTTATTTGAACCTTACTCGTGACCTTATTCAGACCAACCCTTGATTGGTATAGTTCTCTCACCTAGCACTCCATATTTTCATTTTCCCAATTGGCCCAAATCCTTTTAGAACATTTTTCTATGAACATATCTAAAAAGGTATTTGTCATGGATCTCTATTCCATTAAGTAATTTGATGATGAATCGATTGTGGATTTTGTGGCTAGATGGAGAGGGCTTATCAACCAACTTTATTTTTCATTACCACAACCCAAATTTATTGAACTCTTATCTTGGGGTTGTGCCAAACATATTTCACTCACTCTTCAAGTTCAAAATTTTAGGACTCTTGATGAGCCATTCACCATGGCACACAAACTAGAAAACTAGACCATTGATGAAGGGAAATAGAAACTGTCGAACAAAAATTCTAGTTTTAAATCCAATGACCATCCTCCACAAAAACCACTAACCAACCCAACACCAAATAAAAAGCATATGTAAACTTGGTTTTTCTAAAAACTACTTCACCTCCAACTATCAACCAACCACCTTGAACCAATTATTCCTATCGATAAAACCAGAACCAAAATTGAGTTCCTCCTAAACAATATACTCCTATTGGAGAATCTTATGTATTTGTTTTGGAAAATTTTCCAAAATCCAACCTCATCTAGCTCCCACCAATTAAACCACCCCAACAATTTGATGCTTCTCACCCCATACCTAGTGGTATAATGAAAATAACCATTCTACCTTTCATTGAGTTGTAGGACATGACATTAATCAATGTAACACCTTCAAAAGTCTTATCCAAAACTTGATTTATAGTGGAGAACTTACATTTTATAATCATAATACACCTCCTAATAAATCCCTTGACATCTTTCAAAAACCTTTACCCAATCATGCACCTACTACCCAATACCATGATAATAAACTCAAATCATCTCATTCCTATGAGACACACATGATCAATGTTATTAGTAATGAGCTCATTTTTGAGGAGACCATTACCTCAATCGCCCAAGTGGAAATAGTAAAATCACCTCCTATTCTTTCAAATACCCAAATGGAAGAATCAATTACCCCTCCCCCTTCACTTGATGAGAGCTTATCTTTATCTACATCTCCTTTGGTTGAAACACCGAAAGAGGTAACCATTGCTTTAACCACACCTTCCTCTCCCATTCTACCTAGTCAAGAAGTAGAGCTACCCTCCATTCCTTTAAATGCACAAACAAAGGAAGTAACCATGTATACTCTTTCACTTGAGGACACCACACCAATCTCCCTTAATATATAACCCTCTACTCTCCCTTCAAAAACCATCCCAAAAGTGTAAATTACCCCATCTATCTGACCACCAATTATGAAACCTTATTTCCAATACAACCATGAAGAAACCTTCCCTCTTCTCCACCAAATGACTTAAGATTTGAAACCAATAACCAAATAACTAAACCCATTTATAAGCCCTTTCCTATACTTATTCAAATCCTATAATTCACTTCTCAAAACAACATTAATGGAACCACTTTTTGGCATCATCTTGGACTCCCTTACCAAAATAAATTAGAATCCTCAAATTCACATGAATCCACCCTTAAACCCATAATTACCTTTTCACCAAATGTCTCTTCCAAAACCATACGTGAACCATCCCAACTACCTCTACTTCACATTTCAATATCATCTTATGACCCTCTCACTAAGCCAGTCAAGACCTTATGAATTCTCCCTATGCCTAGTCACACTCACCCCCCTTTGAGGTTGATCTTAACCCTATATAGTAAACCAAAGAAACCTCCAACTAAACCAAATAATATAGTAGAGTTTCCTAAACCTCCACTCTAAACTAGACCCATACCACCTCATTACTATCTAACTTCCATATTAGGACCCCATCCTTCAACCATTCTAGTTATCTATTATTCCCTCTAAGAAACCATCCCCTTTTTCTCCACCTCCACCCACCAAACCCTCTATTTCTCCATCATTTATAACCAACATATCCACCTCTACTTTCCCACCTATAGCTAAAACTTTGTCATCAAAAACCTCTACATTAAAATATCCAACCCATAAACCAACCTTAATGAAGTAAACCCAACAAAAACTATTAACTAAAACCATTCTTTCGAATACCACTTCTATAATTAATCTTCCACCCTAAAAGGTTATCACTACGAAAACCAAAAACCCATCACCCCCAACACCTTTGCTTGAATCCTATTCCACCATTTTACAAAGTTTATTTCAAACTTCTTCCATTAGCTTAACTCTAATTAAACCTTTTAACCCTTCACATCTTAAACCAGCATGGTTTAATGACAATTTGATTTGCCTTTACCATAAGACACCTAGACATGATATGAAAAATTGTAAAGCCCTCTAAACACTTTTCCACAATATTTTAGATGAAGACAATTTATTAGAGGAACCTTTATTACACCTACAACCAATCTTACCATCAACCAAACCTTTACCTACCATCCCACTCCTATCCAAGGATGAAAAGGAGGAATCAAAAAAATCATCAAACCTAGTGAACTCTCTTATCCACACCATTCATATGGTGACCTGATCTCAATCCCAATAGAAAGATAAGGGTAAAACCAAGAATCATCCCATGAACATACCCTTCAACTCCTCAATCCTCCAACCAAACCCAAATGTCTCCACCTCACCATCATAACCACCAAAAACCAAAGTATCCATTATGGTAAATTCTACCTCAAAAACTTTTGCATTCATATAGTGCTGAATGTTGAAACAACTTCACCAAAAATTAGTAAAAATGAGCCTCTATGAACTAATAAACACTTCACCCCACCATCATTAATCACTGACCGAGGATTTGGAATCCATAGAATTTTAGCCAGATGATCCTCATCCTCTTACACCCTTAGTTGGAGCCCTCCAAATTTTTTCCCTCATCACCTTTTAGGATTCTAAAATACCACCCATTAATCCTAAGGAATCTAATCCTCCCCTTTTCATTACCATATACATCAATCAAACTCACATCAAAAGGGTTATGATTGATAGAGGATCTAACATCAAAATTATCTCCTCCCATGTATATGACCAACTTTAGCTACCCAAAAACATCATCTCAAAAAGTATAATAGTCCTTCATTCCTTTAATGACACTATGGCCTCTACTCTAAGGGCTGTTGTCCTCCATATCCATTTGGGACCTTGTACCATTCTCAAACTATTCTACATTATAGAGGGCAAATTATAATACAATGTCTTACCCAAATGCCCTTGGATCTATGGTATGAGTTGTGTCCCTTTCACCTTACACCAATGTGTAAAATTTGAACATGAGGGATAATTAGTTACCATCAAAGTTGATCTTATTCCCTTCACTTCTTGTAGTATGACCTATTGACCTAATGATGCCCTTCTACCTCCCTCATCTACCTCACAATTATCTTCCAATAAAGCCACCCAACCAACCATAACCATCAACACTTTTGCTCATAATAATGATGAATCATCAACTAGCTCATCCATCCCTTATTCATACATCCCCATAAAAGATCCCTTAGAATCTTGTTCTAAAGTCTCTCATTAAGGCAGTATCATTTTCTATCTCTAGATGCTTTCTTTACTCCTCAATAATATGGAAACCTTAAACATGAACCTTCTTATGACCCTAAAATCAGAACCATTATCCCTTTTAGTCCCCCCAACCATCAAATGAACTTCATCTATGGGGGACTTGATCGACCACTTCTTGCTCCCACTACTACCTCTTCCATCCTACCATTTACCTTTGACTTTTCCTACCTTGGAAAACTAGAATTCATTAAATTATACCTTCATAGATGTACCTAGAATGGATTTGGTCTTGGTTAATATGAATAAGGACCTCGTGAGTTACTTTTAATCAAAATCCAAATAAATCATGAGTCATTTGGCCTCAGGTTTATACCACCTAAAGAACCCACCAATCCACCCAAACTAATTGAAACCATTAGGAAGACATCCCTTCCTCACCAACCCAACCTCCTTTAAAGTCTAAGGATTTTGACATCATTAATCCTAATTTTTTTTTGTCAATATTGTTATTTTGGGCCCTCTGACCTATCAAAAGGATGACCAAACTAAAACTTTTCCTCTTATCCATTCCAAAATGGTAGAGAATGATTCTCTTACTATCAACACCATCCAAAATCAAGATGATGATTCCATACCTACCTATCTCAGTGTGGGGGATTCTTTTATCCATAAATCCCTTCCTCCTAAGAACCAAACCATGTTGAATGAATCCCATATCGATGTCAACCTAGGTACTTAGGATAACCCCCACATTATCAAAATAGGTCAATCTTTGAATGCCATAGAGCAACAAGATTATCTTTATTTATTTTGTGACTAAATCATATCATTTTTTTGGTCTTATTAGGATATGCCTAAAATTGACCCTTATATTTCCCTCTAAAACATTATCACTCATCCTAATGCTAATCCTATTTGGGAAAAAACTTTGTAGGATGCACCCTCACATAGCCCTTCTAGTCAAAGAACTTCAGTTTCTCTTATCCATTGACTTCATTCAACCCATCAACTATCCATAATGGGTTTATAACATCATTCCCAGTACTAAATCTACTATGGGACTTGGATTTTGTATCAATTTTTATGACCTCAACCTTGTTTTTTCTAAGGATGAATTCCCTTTGCTGAACATTGACTAATGTATTGATCTTATAGCTGGCCACAAAATGTTATCTCTCATGAATGTTTTCTTGAGATATAATTAGATCTTGATTGCTCCCAAATATCAACATAAAACTTCTTTCATTACTCCATGGGGAACCTTCTACTATAGGGTCATGCCTTTTGGTCTAAAGAATGTTGACACACCCTACCAATGAGCCATGACCTACATCTTCCATGACCACATACACACCATCATAGAGGAATATGTTGATGATCTATTGGGAAAATCCAAATCTAGAAAAGATCATCTAAAATTTCTAAGCATTATCTTTGAATAACTAATCCATTTCCATGTCAGACTAAACTCCAAGAAATGTGTTTTTGGTATCCTTTTAGGAAAGATTTTTGACTTTATCATCTCTCTTTGAGGAATTGAAGTAGACCCTACCAAGGTCAAATCAATCCTGGAGATTTCTCCTTCTACCAACCTTAAGTAACTCCATAGCCTACAAGGAAAATTCCAATCCATCCATCACTTCATCTCCTTAAGAAGGATACCTCCTTTAAGTGGACCAAGGACTACTAACAAGCCTTTGATTCCCTCAAGGAATACCTCCTCTCTCCACTCATTATTATCCCTCCTAAATAAGATCAACCCATTTACCTTTACATATACACCACTAACCATTCCCTAAGGGAAATTGTAGCTCACCATGATGAACAAAAAAAGGAACAAGATGTATAGTATATAAGTATTGAATAATTATAGAGTATGAGACTTGATATGCATATACTTATAATCTTTGTTTATCTTTGGTCTTCATGGCCACCAAAATCTATTACTACTTCCTCAATCACAAAACCTTTATCATCACTAACACCAACCCACTCATGTATATGCACTCTAAACCATACCAAAACTAGCATATGGCTAAGTGGCTCATGCTCTTAGCTAAGTTTGACCTTGAGTTCCTCCAATATAAGTTTTTAAAAGGGTAATTCATTTCCAACCAATTGGATAAATATCCTTTACGAGATCACCAACCATTTCCTCTTTCTTTTTTAGATGAATCTATCATGACTCTTTTTCAAGAGGATGGCATAACTTACCAAATGACTATGTTCTTTGATGGTTCAAAGTGCCAACAAGGTCAGGGTGTTAGAGTTATTCTCATTATTCTTGATGGTGAACCCCTTCTTTTCTCCTTTAAACTTGACTTTGAATGCACCAATAATATGGCTAAGTATGAATCCCTAGTCATAGGTATCCAAACCACTCTAGCCTTGGGAATTAAGACAATCAATGTCTTTGGTGATTCCCAGCTCATGGTCAAATAGGTAAATGGCTCCTATAAATGTAAGAATGATGTCTTAAAAAAATTCAAACTTTTAATTGACAAACTCTTAACATCATTTGAATGTTACTTGGTCTAATCTGTTCCTTGATCTACCAAAAAATTCATGGATATAATGGCTTGTTTTGCTTCCCAAATCCCTTCTCAACATTCCAATTCTAAAATATTTGTCACCATTCATCACTTTACCAAATCCTCTTCTAACCAATTTAACCTCCCTACCATTTTTAGTGTGGAGGAATCCCCCTCTGACATTTGGTACAACCAAAATTTTAATTACCTCAACCTTGGCATCATTCCTCCCAACCTATCTAAGAATGCCTAAAGAGCCTTTGTTTAGAGTACCTCTCATTACACCATTCTAGGGGGAATCCTTTTAAAAACATGGTTTTGATGGCCTCCTTCTACATTGCCTATGTAGACATGAAGCTTCCCATGCTATTATGGAAACCTGTGATGGGATCTATGGAGGACACTTTAGAGGTCTAGTTGTCACTAAACATATACTTTACTTTGGTTACTATTAGCCCATGCTCAACAAAAACTATTATGATTATGTAAATAAGTGTGTTAAATGTCAACAACATGCTAATCTACATCATGTGCCAACCAATGGCCTCGAAGTATCTAAGGAATTTTAGCCTTTCTCATAATGGGGCTTAGATCTTATTGGTGAGATCAACCCTCATTCCTCATAGTGACATAGCTCCATCATCATAGCCACTAAATATTTCACCAAGTGGGTAGAGTATATTCTTCTAGTCTCGACCAAAGTAGAGAAGATTGTTGACTTTATCAGCCATCATATCATCTAACACTTTGGTGTTCCTCATAAAATTATCATTGATAATGGTAAATCTCTAAAAAACAAGCAAGTTTAGGGTCTATATGATTCATTTGGAATTTACCTAAGTTTTCCTCACCTTATCATCCATAAGTAAATGGATAGGCAAAAACCTTTAACAAAATTCTAACCAAAGTAGTCAGTGCTTCAAGTCAAGATTGACATTTGTACATCCCCTTCACTTTATGGGTATATCACACTAGAATTTAAACCTCTATAGGGGTTACCCTTTCCTCTCTAGTATTCAAAGTAGAGGTAGTCTTACCTCTCAAAGTCCAATCCCATCTCTTCACATATCTTTGCAAGAGCTCATCTCTGAGGATGATTAACATTAACACCATTTAACTCAACTTGAGCTACTTGATGAGCATCATCTAGCTTCCCTTAACCATCTTCATGTTTATCAATAATGCATCAAACATGCCTATAAAAAACACCTCATAGTATGAAACTTCAATATCAGAGACCTCATCCTAAAATAAAACCAACATGTGACCAACATGGAGAAAAACAAGAGGAAAGCTTTCTTTTAATTGGCTTGGACCTTACATCATAATCCATATGTATAGATCAGGAGCTTATCATTTTTCCTCTCTCAAAAGCAAACTATAACTTGATATTATCAATGCTTGACATATATATCTTTTATTTTGTTAAAAAATATCAAGATCACTTTTTTTTAATCTAACTTAAGCTCATACCTTCATTAAGAGATTTTCACCTTCACCCATTTTCCTCCTCTCCTTTTGAGGAAAATTTATTACAATATAGAACCATGTGATTAACCATCATAGTCATAGCCTAATCCTGAATATGGGTACCACAGCTCTACCCATAACAGGGTTCTCATGGATACTTTTCATTTCTAACAAGATGGAATCCCATGTTCAATGTCTCTCAAAACCACACCTTTTCACCTTGCATTAAAGTTTTACCCTCATAAAGGTAAACCTCTTAGCCTAATTAGACTTGTCCATGTATAAAAACATCACATCCAAAAATAATTTGGATACCAAAATATTACTTGGGTCAATATCTTAAGCATTACAGACTGCTCCCTTAAAGGATAGTTTCCCTAAAAACAAAATAAAATTTGCTTGAACTAAAGGTGGATTACTCCTTCGAAGGACATCTATCAAAAGCATCAAACAAAGCCTATAAACTTAGACCACTCCCTTGAAGGATGGATAATTCAAATTTGTCAAAAATAGAGCAATTTCTTAGAAGCTTCTCATATCGATAAATTTCCCATATACAACAATAAATCAAAAAGACCCACTACCACAAAAAAATCTAAAGCCACAATCAACTCTCAAACAACAAAATAAGGTGGAAGCTGTAATTGGATTTCACATTTAGACTTACCATATTGATCATTATACATTTAGAATATGACATGGAATTATCTATTTTCATTCTTAGGTCACCTATAGAAGGGAAAAACTAACCCACATAAGGTTACCACACATATTACCCATTATCTTTGACACCACCTATCACCCATCTTCCCTTTATATTATATATAAATCAATGGATTTAGAGTTTACTTGACACACTGTGACCAAGAAAATTGTTTCATCAACTAAATCATGCTAATGTGAATCATTTTAAAGGTTTATGTTCCTTAATCCAATCTAACTTTGGGTTTTGTTTTGTTTTATCCGTGTCAACAAACATGTTTTATACCTCATTTCTTATTCTCTCATTATTGAGTCATGTATTCTATTAGACCTATGTCTCATGATTTTTCATGTCTTTTCCCACACTAGTATGGTTATCTGACATACTTTTGTGCCACAACTATTATCCATAAAATCATCATAACCCTCACCATGAAAAAAATCAACACAACATTAACGTCAACTACCTATATATGATCAATTAACTTAATTTTTGGAGATACTTTTCTCTGCATCCTCAAGCCATATTTGATGCACACCCTTTCTCTAAAAACATTCAACAAAACCAAACCATGTGTTCCATCAAATTGGGGTAACCCATTTGAGTACCACTCTCAAACTCTTGTTGAGCTATATTATCTTGATGTCTATGGACTATGTAGGCACTGCTTGAATTTTAAGGGCAGCTCAACCACTAATAACTAATTACAATTCCCTTTTTCTTCTCACTAATTTCCATTTCTAACAATGATTTCTTGATTAGGGAATCTCATATCAAGGAATCTTTGAATTTTTTGTATCATCCTTGTATTTTAACATCATCTAATACTTCCTTTTTATTTCTCCCCCATTTTAGGGAGAACTACATTAGCCTGAGGTCTTTTTGGACTATGTAGGCAGTGCTCAATTACTGAGGTTACCTTAGTCGTATCCTTTATTTTATTTAACCTTCTCACCTAATATCTCTTCTTCCACTTCTCTACCTCTCTCTTCCCCATCTCCCTCCCTTTACCTTCTCAATCTATTTTAACCACTTTTCTAGCTTGTTAATCTTTTTTTAACATAAAAATTGATAGCCTTCCACATTGGTTTCTCTTATCTCCCATAAATCCACTATATACTCCACTTCATTGGCCTCCCCATCACCTTTCCTTATGCATGATTTGTGGCTTGATCCCCCACCCAATTTTCATGTTTATTTTCCTCTTTCCATTTCTTACCAACCTTGCCCTTTATCCCCTTTATATTCTTTCACCATCCTCATCATTTCCCCTTGCCCTTGGAAACCTATCATACCCTCTTATTCACTCTCTTTCCTCACCAATTACACATCATCCTATACATTTTTCATGCTTTATATTTATTTTATTCTTTTCTTGCATCCCCCACTTTTTCTTTACATGTGCCACCACTCTCTTTCAATTTCCCACTCTTCTCACCTTCTCCACTTTCCATTCTTCTTTTTTTCCTCCATAACTAGCTTCTAGCTAGGTCTTTATCCTTTGAGAAGCCTTCCATAATTTCCCTTTTCTTATGATCTATTCTAGCCTTTTTGACTTAGCATTCCCCTTTTCCTCTTTCTGTCTTGGTACTCACTTATCTTTTGCATCTGTGTGAGTATCCATGCTTTATATCCCTACTTCAATTATTCTTTTTTCTTATCATCCTTGATATTCATCTCTTATTTTCATCCCATTCCCTTTCCTTGTGTTCACCTATTTATTTACCACCTCGCCATTTTTAAGCTTGTCAATCTCTTCTAATTACCCATTTAGCCTATCAATCCCTTCTAACAAATGAATTGACACCTACCTTATCTCTTCACCTTTTTATCCACCCATCCTTTATTTCCCCTCATTTTTCCTAACCCATTTCCCATTTTCCATCCCATTCTCATCTCCAACACCTCCATCTAATCTTCTTCATTTCTCCTCTCCTTACTTATAATCATCCATGCTTTCTTGGTCATGTTACTACCTACTTCTTCACTCTCCTATCATCATTTTTGTGTCCTCATTCTGATATTTTTTCCTCATGTTTCCTTGTCTTCCATGTGTTTCCTTTTTTTTTATTCTCATCACCAAACTATTTTCTCCTTGGTATATTTTAGACCTCTTTTTACTTCTTTCATGGCCTCCCATATTCCCAATCCTCCCCTTCCCCTTCATGATGGTTACACTTCTCTCCCCATCATTTTCAACTCTCCAATCTATAACTCCTCACACCTCCATCGTATACTATTTATTTTTATTCTCATCTCTCTATTTTATTTCATTTTTCTCATCCTCCTTGATGACATTCCTTGTTATTCAAAATCTTCTTTTTTCTTCCATATCCATGTTTATATTCTTCCATCCTTATCCAACCTCATCTTTATCTATGAATTCATTTTCTCATCATTCCTACTTCATATATCTCTTAGTCCACCTTCACATCATCCCTTATTGGATCTCCTCTATTTTCTCCCATTCCACCTCTAGCTTCTCACTAATTAGAGTGTAGTCACTAGTTTATATTGCTTGAACCTACGTATCCATGACTATTTCCTCGTGTCATCCTCTCTCTTGCTTTAATAAATGAAATATTTGTAGGTTCACTGCTTAAAGTGCATCCATTTATTCCTTTAATGTATTTATCTATTGAGCATGGTTTATCCTTTTATCCCTCTCCAACTACTCCCTTTACTTGACCTATCACTTATTTCCCCTTTAAACCCTCTACACATTTTGAGCTTACTTGACACATTATGATCAAAACACCTTTTTTATCCTTCAAAGCATGCTCATGTGACACATTCATAGGGCTTATGTTCATTAAGCCAATCTCACTTAAGGTCTATTTTTAGTCCTTTTCAAATAATAAACATTGTGCCCTGTTCTTATCCTAATGTGCTAAGTAGATATTTTCATTACAACATTTATCTCTTGATTATATTCTTCACTTTACCATCTAGTGTTGTTCATTTCCTTACCTTGTATACTTTAATCATGACTATCTGTATAACCATAAGTATAATAGCATTCAACACATCTTGTACATGTTTACAATAAACTATGTAATATTTTATTTAGGGTGTGATGTTTTTCATGACACATACCATGTCATTAGATTACACATGCATTGCCTAAGGTACATACATACATAGATTTACTACATAGGCATAATGTTAATTATCTGATGACTCTAGATTTGTGTCAAGGCGTCCTCCTTGTTGATTTCTTATTGAGCTAACCTCAACAACATTTCCCATATTGATAACCACTAGGGGGAATATTCTATTCTCCTCTTCCACATTCCTCCCTACAAGGTGAAAATCATATTTTACTCTAGGTATTTCACCCTACTTGATTGTCACATCCATTACATCCCTCTGCTCTGGTTGTTCTACTTACATAGATTCCATCTATTTTTTCCTCAACACACATCCCCTTGGATAGTGAGGGTTCCCTCTATGAATATGCCAAAGGTTATGTTCTCTATCCCTACATCTTACATAGTGAAATTATTGCCTTCTTCACTATTGAGAAGGTACGAGATCAAGCTCAAGCTTAGGCCATGGGTGACTTTCCTCTTGTTGTTGGTTTAATAATACTTCCATTATCACCATTACATGTTACAGTATCTAGTATATATGAAAATTCACCATATTGATTATTTTAATTCATGAGGGTTGTGAATTATCTCTACCATTATTCCCATTTTTCACCATCTTTAACCTTATGTAGTTCTCTACACTATCTATAACTTGAAACATCAAATAACCTAATGTTAGGCATTCATCCTTAGAATAATTATTTAAATAGAATACCTAACCATTGTTCCTCACCAAAATGATTATCCATTCCACTGATGGGAAGGGTCTTATGACATCATTGATTCCATTGAATAGTATTCCAACTTGAAATGGTCATGTCTACTTACCTTTCCATTTGGACACGTAGCCCTCAATATAATTGGTCATCTTGATAACATCATTATGCACCATCATGGTGTATTTTTATTTCCCTTATCATCAGATCTACATTTGATATCTTTGCTTGCTTTGTCATCTTGTGGTCCTTATGGGATTGGTAGTATTTTCCATCATTGTCACATTTACCTTAGTTAACATAAATTAGTTTCTATCCATGGGCCATTTTAATGGTCATGCCTTTGAAACTACCACTACTACTGATGATGGTAGATTCTAAATGCTTACTATAGTATAAAATCCCCCATATTATCTAGCTATATACTCAATAACCTAGGCCACATGGCTCCTTGCTAGCAGTGCCTCTTCTAAGTGGAACCCAAAGTCATTAGTTCTGAGGTAATGAGATAGAGGATACATGCATGGACACGTTTTACCCATACTAGTTATGTAGCTCTTGAGTAAGGCATGCTCTATCCTCTAACACTCACCATGTTATTTATTTTCTACCTCATTAAATCTACTTAGCCATCAAATAAATGATTTTTAGGTCATCACTTCACTACTACCCTTAAAACTCAGCTCATAGTGATGATAACCTCTTGTCAATGAGACTATGTAGTTCCTAATAGATACCCATCTCTTAAAACTTAGTTCATAGTGATAGGTTCCATTATTGTGCTTATACCCTCATATAATTTTTAAAGGCATAACCTCCTCATGAAGGCACTTCTTCTTTAGCTTAGCTCCATTAATAAGAATTTTGTAGTATTTAACATTATGTTAAACCCTTATTTATCCCACCCTACCAACCAATTATTTATCCTCCTAATGAGTGTGGGATCATTATGGTGACTATTCATTATTCACTGGTCTCCACCCTCACCATTATGCAAGCAAATTTCCTTATGATTTCACATTTTATGAGTAATCTACATTAACCACACACCCTAGCCACCTCATCACCTTTTCACAAGCCTTTTTTAGCCCAACTTGTGTATGTTTTATGAAAAATTTTACCTAATCTCTTGACCATAGTGATAACATTACCATGTTGACCATTTTGAATGTGCACCAACTCATGCTAACTTGACCCACTTGTGTTTTCCACAAGAGAAATTTAAATTTTGAATACCCATGAAAAAATTGATCCTATCTAGGAGACTAACAGGTGTCTCTAGCCATAATTATGATCACATGATACACTGGTGACTTATCCCTTAGCACTACCCTTTATTTTAATTAATCATGGTAACCTTGTCTTTACATCACCTTGGCTATCATACTTTTTGTTACACTTTGTGCACATATTTATGCTTTAGTACCCAACCTTTATTCTACCTTTTTCATCACCTTCTATGACATTTATAGATTCCCTTTCTCTACATACCTTTAACCCAACCTAAACCACATAGTGCATCAAATTAGGGAAACCCATTTAAACACCATTGACTAGTCATAGCAAGAACTACATTTGGCATAACATTTTTATTGGATATCACATATACAAAACTATGTAGTCAATGTCTAATTTCCTAGTGTATATGGAGTCATTTCAGTCACCTCCTACATGAATGATTACAAACCACCTCCTATAACCAACCAACTGACCAACCATTAGCCCATGTCTACCTTAATGTTGGCCATTTTTAACCCAAATTATTTGTATATTTTTTGATGATCTTATTTTGGTCCTTTTTACCATACTAACCAGCTTTTTCATGTTGAACATTTGAATTTAAACCACCCTTTTATTACCAAATGATTTATGTTTTTTAAAGAGGCACTTCTAAAATTGGATACTTGTGACAACATTAACTTTGTCTAAGAGACTAACAGGTGTATCTAGTCATAACTACAGTCATATGGTATATTGGTCACTTTCTCCTTAGATTTTACCCTTATTTTTACCAATATTAGAAACTTTAGCTTGTGTTTTATCTTGGATATTTCGCTTAGTCATATTTTATGTACATATGTGTGTTTCAAATGCCTAACCCTTTTGGTTACTACTTAGTGACCCACCATCATCTACTTATAAAACCCACACCCAATTATGCTTTCCATCATAGACTCTTGGTTTTTGAGGGAACACCTCCTCCCACACTCAAAGAATTTTTACGTTCAACCAAGTGACCCATTTTTAGTTTGCATCTTGTTTATTTAAAGTTGCATAACAAAAAGGGGGGAAATGTAGACACTAAAAAACCACACACTTGAAATTCTATATGTTTGAATGACTTGGGCCCACCCTAGGGATCACCTAACCCTTATTGACCCTTAACCCAACCCCTCTAAACCTAACCAAGTCACTATTCTAAATAACTATTTAAAATTACTATTTGAAATCACTATTCCATATCACTATTCACTATAGGATCCATTGTCACTATTCATAGTGACATGGCAAGTTACATGGTAAGGTGACATGACATGTGACATGGAAAGGTGACTTAACAATGATATGGCAAGTGATATGGCTTAAAAGTTAGGTGGCTTGAAGTGGGACATCAAACCCCACTTGAGACCCTCATCTAAGGTGCCTAATGACATCATTAAGAATCAAAAGGGTCCCCCTTCAAACTGTGGTGAGTGTATCCTCATGGGGCTATTATAAAACATGTATTTTTGTCCCCATGCATGAAAATGGCCTTCAAAGTTGTGTTTCCACTTGTTAAGTGCTTTGAAAAGGATAAATGGGCATTATCTCCACCCATTTTAGACTATTTATAAAGGTAGGAGACAAACCAACCAAGTGGGAAACCCATTAGCTAAGTGATAATCCCACCACCCTTATCTCATGACTCACCCACCCACATGGAAAATGGTGCCACATTTTGTGGGGTACCTTCTTAAGTGCTTGAGGTAAGACAAAAAATAAAGGTGGAAAGTCTCTTAGACTCATTTGGGTCCATGGACATTATCTCCACTAGTTTTGACCATATATGCAAGGTGGAAGACACCCCAACCCAAATAAGAAACCCATTAACCAATTGGGAATCCCATCACCCTTATCCCATGACTCATTTATGAGTCCACTTGGAAAATGGTGCCATGTTTCACTATTCCCTTCTTTTGGCATGTTTCTTGACATTAAAGTCTATAAATATCACCCTCCCCCTTTACCCATGGGTTAAGTTTGAATTGGGTTAGAGGATTTCATCTTTTAGGTTAGTCTATCATCAAGGAGGTCACTCATCTTAGAGGAGAAAAGCATCAAGTAGATAGTCTCTACCAGAATTGCTGCAGGATTTCATCTTCACCATATTTAACAAGTCATCTACATCAACAATCTTCTTAAAGCTTATTATGTAAATTTGTTTTAATTTAATTACTTTCCATTTATTCCTTTCTTTCCCTTTGGCCTTATTCTTTCATTTTATTTATTTCTTTCCCTTTGACCTTCTTTTTTCACTTTCTTTATTTCTTATCTCTTTTCCATCATTTCTCTCTTAACCTCTTATCTTTATTTCTTATCTCTTTTCCATATTTTCTCTCTTAACCTCTCTTTACCATTTATCCACTCTTCAAATTTACCCTTTTTTTCACCTTCTTGACTAGATTACCATTTACCCCTTTGCCTTCTTGAACAATAGCCATAACCTTGTCTTCTTTCTTAGCATTTTAGCATTCAACTTAATGTTATTTTGTTAAAGCATTATAATTTATAATAAAATTATTTATTTCATTTGAATTATGTACTTTAATTTATGTTATGCAACTTCATTATCAAGCTTTATTTCATCAAACATTAATTTGTCTTAACAATGGATTAATAGCCTCCAAGTAAGTTCACACTTCTTGGGTCTAGTTTGCTAGGAAATCTACCCATATATCTAACTAACAACCCCCTTTTTTAGTGTTTTCTTATTGTAGGTTATTCCTCCCTATCGAAAGAGGAGTTCTCACATCAAGTCTAGATTTAACACGTGCACTTTATACTAGGTTTTTCTACACACCCTTCATTTTTGTTTCATCTCTTTCTTAAGAAAATTAAAAAATTAAAGTAAAAAAGATGGATTAATAGGATAATTTAAAATTAACTCATATGTGAGCATATTTTTCTTCTTGGAGGCAAAGGGTTCTAGATTTGCCATTTTATTCATAAGGATGTTCATAATGTTAGGCTAGGTATTATATTGAGGAATACCCCCTAATACATGTTGTTGTAGGTATTGAGAGGTGGGGAATGGAGTAGAAAATGGTTAGGATAAGGGATAACCAATAGAATTGGTCATGATAGGTTGGGATGCAACCACATACTATTAGACTTAAATGGGTATATTTTGTTATGGGGATGAGTTAAGGTAACTGGATCTAAGGGTTTTTACTGGATTTAGGTATTAAGTAGTCAAAGAGACACACTACTGATGAGGCTAACTTAGGAGAACCTATTGTAAATGTTTGGTTTGAGGATTAAAATTTATGTTGGTTTGGATAGGTGAGAGAGTTGTACAGATTGAAATTACTAAGTTTTAGGGTGAAGTATTGGGTGGTGGAGTAAGCATAATTTAAGGTTTATTAACATTTTGGGATTAACTAATGGTCGAAGAAGGGCTAATAGATACTAATGGGGGTGGATTATTAAAGGTTTGAAATACATTGATATCAAACCCTATTAGAGGAGGATTATTAGAAGAGGAAACCATAGCTGTAGTAAGCACTCTAGGTCCCTCTAAGGGCATGCAAAAAAACAAACCTGGATGATTGGGTTTGAGGGGAAATTGGAATACATATGGCTTGAGTACTAAGATAATTATTAAGTTAAATTATATTACTATCCAATATACTAGGTAATTTTGGGTCTCCTTGTGTATAAAACTAGGAATGCCTTCCCCCATAAATTTAGGAGTGGTAGGAGGACTTGGTGTGTTCTCTATGGATGAGGATGAGGTAGAAAATTTAGTTTTTTTAAAAAACTATTATTGTGTTAAAAACATGTAGCACTAAAAAATAACAAATAATAAATGTAAAAGACACAAATTTATTTTTGATTATCTTATTTTAGTGAAAGAAAACACACACACTATTAAACATACTATGTGTTTTTACTTGTTAAGAAACTAAATTTTGAATGTGATAGGTAAGGGTTAACAAGGATACTAAGAAAGGGTAGTCTAAATATGGTTTCAAGTTTTTTTTAAGGATGGGAACCTCTATATACACAAAGGTGATTTGAGGCCTAATTCTATGTTGAAAAGAAGTACGTGGCTTGGTATTGGGGCCTACCCCCTCACTTCACACACTGTAGTGATAAGGGTATGGGTGCTTAGCCTTTATACTTATTTACCAAAAAAATTATAATTATCTAGTACATCGAGTCAATTTTTTGCTTGGCGATGAAATCTAAGTGGGTCCACCTTAGGTAGGAAAATGTTTCAATCTTTGTTATAATATTACTTTGGTTTGGTTGTGTGTGATAAAGTGTGACTATCATGATATATTTATTTACCTAGGTTAATCTATGTGGATTATCTAAGCAATTAGAGGGATGAATGCAATTATTTTTAATCCTTAAAAATGAAAGCAATAATTTTATATTTTCTCTTTTTTGAATGAAAATAAACAATCAAGAAAATACAACTAATGAACAATTTCACAATGAAATAACAAGAACAATGAGACCTTAGGAGTCTAACCAAGAATGTTATAATGTTTTTAGTATTTTTTGGTTTATTTTTCTTAATAAAATTAATTTAATAAAAATAGAAATGATATAGGTTTTAAATACGAATACTTGTGATGGAAGTTGTGTACCATTAATTCAATGAAGTGGGAACTCCTTTTTGGTTAGGAAAGACTACCTGTACACAAGAGAAAACTTGGACAAGATTGGATTAATAAGATAGATGAGTGGGATTCATGGTATGAGATAGCCCTAAGAAGTGGTACACTTCATTGTAAGGATGTCAGCCCACTATTTTATGCAATCGAGTGGATTATTTAAAAGATATAAATTATAATAAAGTATGTGATAAGATATCATACTAAAATGAATAAAATTAATCTAATGCATAGAATTTCAAAGAATTAATTACAATATAATATATCTAAGTCTTCCTATTCTTGAATTATTTATAGTCACTCAGTGACAAATTCTAGATTTGGTGTAAATATGATCGCATAAAGTCTTAACTCAAAGGAGATGTCACTCTGATAAAAAAATAATGGGTGAGAGGCTATGGGTAAGTCATGGATGGAGATGCCACTCTAATATTATCTATAGATAGTAATGCATGATTTCAAGACTTATAAATAACAAATTAGAATCACTTAGGATTGCTAAACTAGCCTCGAGTTGTAAACAAAAATAAAAACATAGGGATTGATGTCAATTATCTCAAAATTAGTATCAATTATGTGATCAATGTTGATTCATACAAGGAATCATAATTGATCCTAATAGTAGATATAAATTTTTTAGAATGGGATCTACAAGTGGGATTTAGGTAATACAAGGTACTGATTATCTAAATAGATTAAGGATAATAAATAGATTGTAAATTGAACATACGTAAACTAGAATATAGTCAAATAAAAAACATACCTACCTTTGAAAATGCTTCATGTGCTATAGAAAAATATCTTATTTAAATGGATGTGCTTAACCTTTGATTGAGTGAGGATAGGTTGAAATATGGGTGGCATTATTTTGTAGTACTTTAGAGTCATTTATCCAATGTTATAGTGTGCAAATTTTAGGATCCCTCATCCTAAGGATGTTTTAAGTATAAATCAATGTCGATCCTAATATTATCAATGATGATCACAGGGATTAATGTCAACGCATTCTAATTTTAACCTATTTGTTCCAAAAACTCTAATTTATGGGATTAAACTTAGTCTAGGGTTGTTTTTAACAAGTTTCCATTATGGATAATTTGTTAAGGAGTTAAAATAACTTACCTCTAATAAACTTAGGGGGGGTTTACTAGATCTAGGGATGGTTAACTAGTTACTTATGTAAAATGTAATTAATAAGATTAATTACATGACATAAGATAATAAAAGGTAAAATTATATTAACTAACATAAAATGAATGAGGAAGTGGTAAGACACATTTATTCATAATACAATGGTGTAAATCCATAGTGTCTATAACTAATCAAAATATGGATGAACATTACTTATGATTTATGCAGGTATTACAATAATACATGAATCATCCCATCGATGGGCTAAGATTGATGTTGCATGAAAATATGTCAACTTAAAAGTCTTAAATATGTAAAATGGCATGGTTTACAATAAAATTATGAGAAATAAAACATTATAATTATTGGCATTAATATTGTTGGATGTTAGTTTAGATTTGAAAACATTAAAAATTCATCAAAATATGTAAGAAATACATTTTTTTAAGATTAAACTATCAAAAATGGATTTTTTTTCAAAATAAAGGAACTAAAAACTAAAATAAAATTTGAAAAATATTCCAAAATTTAAAGTCATATGTTTCTTGATACCTTTTTAAATTTGAGTTCTAAAATTCCTATGATGAAATCATGAAAGATTAAATTAAAAATTAAAAGTGAGAGGATAGGATGGTAGGAGTACAAGTTATAGTAGGTGTAGAAAATATTTTTTGGCCACTTCTATGTCTAAACAGAGATTAGAGTGACTTCTTGAAAACAATGTAAGTTAAGCCTAGAAATCACTAGAATGATCTAATTCATCAATGCACATCACATACATCTTATAATCTATGATAATTTATCCTTAAATAGGGTAATTAATTATATGTAATCATCATCTTCCTATAATTCATCTTAAATCGAGTTGTGACCTATAAAATTGACCTTTTTTATCATGTGTGAGGGATAACTTGTCAAAATTTAGAAATGGCAATTAACTTAAGTAGGATTCTTTAACTGGTTAAACCCAATTAAATACATAGGTGAAAATACCATGGATAATTAATTATTTAAATTCTATTTTTATAAATTATAAATATGGATTGATGACATCATCATGATGTCACACAAATATCTAAAATGATGTCACCATCATGACATCACATAAATATCTGAAGTGATGTCACTATCATGACATCATCTTTTGTGAGTTGTCAAGCACTGAAAAACTATCAAACAAATATATGGATTTGTGAGTCATGCCTATTAATTGAAAATATTAATGGTTTATTCCCTCCCAAACCCAACCATGGTTAAATCTAACCTAAATACACTTCGGTTAAGTTAGTTTTGAAGGCTGTAAATAAAAGGCTTCACCCATTGTTCAACAAGATTTTCTATCTAATGTTATTATTCACGAATTCCCTCAAGAAGCTTATTTTTTGTAAGGTTATTATATTAAAGTATCTTCAATAAGATCCTTTGGTATAGTGTTATCATGCCCATTTATTAATCCAAGCCCAACATTACCAAGGTGACAAGGAGAGGTGATGCAAGGAGCAAGAATATTTGATCACATAATTGAGTACATCAATTTAAGGCCAACATATAACTCTTACTCCCAAGGAAGGTGAATATTATTTGTTTTATCTTCTTTTGGTAGCTATGTGTATTGTTCTCTTTCTCTTTCAATGTTTAGGCTAGAGGTGTAAGTTCTATTAGTGTGTTTTTGTTTCATTTAAATCATATTAACATGATACTAATCTCCCCTCTTAGATTATTATTGATCACATAATGGCACGCTCAGTGGAAGAACTCACCCCATAATCATAAATGGATTATATTGGGAGCTTTTTGGAGTAAAAAAAATTTCATCACAGAGCTTAATTTCTTGATTTTTTGCTAGCTTTTTCATGTTTGGATTGTGACTATAGATTTACAAATTTTTGACTACATAACAAAAAATTAAGCTAGGTAAATTGATTAATCATTGAATACATCTATGAACTCATCTTAGAAACTATGAAATAATCTTGGTTTATCCTTGGCTCTGAGAAACTATGAAATTGGACCCAAAAATAGTGAAATCATTGAGAAAAACTATGAATTTGTCCTACAAGAAAACACATCTTTTCCTTTTTTTTTGAGATAACTTTGAAATTGTTTTAAATTTGAAAATTTGTCTATTTTATTCATGAAATTATTATTCAAAATAGAAAAAAATACGTTTTCACAAAGTGAAATCACATTTTTGAAGTGTGAATTCATGATACCGAACTGCAAAATCATTGCCTTCTATTTCTATTTTTTCTTGCAAGTTTTATAGAATTATGAAATGATTCTCTTTAACCATGAAATCATCTATCAAAGTAGTGAAACTATCAAAACTATTATAAAAATAATTTTGGAACCACAAAATCACCCACTAAATTTTTTTGCATTTGGGTTTGTCTATGTTTTTTATGATTGAATAATTTCACAGTTCATAGTTTATTGCATAACTAGGAAATTATTTTAGAGATTTTTAATTTGTGTTTTTTTTTTGGCATAACTTGCATGAATATAATATTATATCAAACAAAAATTAATCCCCTAACTTGTTTGTAGGAAATTAAGTCAATAAAAAAGAAGTTTGAATGCTTTTTAAACACTTTTTCATTTTTTTGCACAATCCAAGTTTATAAAGGTTGAAAATACATTCACATTTTGTTAAGGTGTTTTAAAATTCACTCAAACAATTTGTTTTTAGAATTTTACAAACTTTTACAAGTACAAACATGGCCAAGGGGCCAAAAATTTCATAAACATTTTGATTTGGTGTTAGTATAAAGAATCTACATCTTTAGTTATAGTTTCTAAGAGATTTTTTTATTTTTTGTATGTTATTTTCAAGTAATTATGTTGAAGACTCTTTGTTTTGGCAAAACACAAACTCTAACATGTATGCTCTCCCTCATCCCCTTTAGGGAGCTTAGGTGCCCAAAAGTACTTAGTTTATTGCCATTATTTGTAAAGTGTGTTGGAAAGAATATTGTGTATGATTTCCCCAAGCTTTGAGAAACTTGGGTTATTCAAAAGAAACATCTAAAGTCTTTCTATATTTTCATTTATTTATATTCACGCACTTGGATTGTGAGCAAGAGTTCATAGCCTCACCATGAGTTATTTATGGGTGTGTTTCTCTATGGCTTCATATCCCAACAACATAGCAACCCCACTCCATGGTGGGGTATATAAATTAGGGCACATGATACATGGATTACCAGGGGGTTGAGAAACTAGCCTCTTTGATCCTAATGAAAACCTAGGTGAGGTCTAGCTAAACATCAAAGTCCACTAAGCATTACATTGATGGATTCACTATAAAAAATAATATACCCTTACATATTAAGTTATCCAGTATGAACCTAATTCATGTGATTGAAACCCTTGTGTTAGCCACACTTGGGACCATTTAGTATGCATAAAACTTATAGATTTTAGTCAAAACCCCACTTTCCACAAAATTTCAGACCAAATGTTGAGTGATCCTCACTCTAATTTCATGCCACATATAAATGAATGAGAGATAGAAGGTGGCATAAAACACTCTACCTATACCTATAATCTCTTTTTTAGATTAACACTTAATTACTCACAAGCATTGGTTTATTAGTGAAAATTTTGGCTAAAGCTACACACACCCATGTTAGTTATAGGGAATAGAATGAACCATTTGTGCTACTTATATTTTTACTTTGATTTATATTGTGTGTTTTTAAACTAAAACTATTTTTATTATTGTGTTAAAATAATTCCAAAACTAATCACATGTTTTTAGACCCCTTTAGCCTAAGAGGTGTTATTTTGTCTGTTTGATACCACACCTTTTGCCTTAGTTTTTAGACATTTTCAAAAAAAATTGTGTGTCACTTGTCTAAATGGGGCATCGTTACGCTACCCATTTTGTCCCAAGATTTTGCCTTGGAGTTTTGAAACAAAAACCTCTTTTATACCTTTTGAGTGAGATATCATCGTTATACTACTTGTATTGTTTTAAAATCAGTTGCCTTGTTTCAAACCAAGTTCAAAACCATGTATGCCTTTGGTTTACAATGGTATCATTATGTCATCCATTTATGTCTAGAATGTTTTCTATTTGAGAAACCAAGACTTTTAAAACTAAGTTCTAAATTTTCCTTGTGAATTTTAGATTCAAAATTGAGTGGTTTATGCCTATGTCTTGCTTAATTTAATCTTTTGTGTTTGCCTTTTACATTTGAATTATGCAACTTGGATTAATATATGCTTACTTTAAAGACTACTTTGACTAGATTTAGGAAGTGGTCTATTTTTCATGTGCCTTGAGTCTATTTATTGCCTTGAAATAAGGTCAAAACTCTCTTTTCAAGTACAACCTTAATCATGCTTAGTTTATATTTGTGTCTTACTTATCAATTTGGATTGAATGTTTTAAATTATCATTCTTATTTTTGATTATTTGAGATTGATTATCCCAATTAGTTTTGGGTGTGTGCCTAGGGTGAATGTCTTATACCAATGGTTAAGTTTGTGTTTTAATCCATGTGCCTAGATTGAGTCCATGTGTTTCAAATTATTTTAGAGTTAGATTAATTGCCTTGGAAGTTTTACCTCAATCAAGTGTGTTTTCGAGTCTAGCTTTGTGCCTTGTTTCCAAAGACCTAGCATTTACCTTTCACTTTTTAGACCAAGTGTGTTTTAAAGTATATATTTGTGCCTTATTTCCAAATACTTATAATTTGCCTTAAAAATTTTAGACAAAGTGCATTTCAAAGTCTAGATTTGTTCCTTGTTTCTGAAGACCTAGAATTTACCTTTCATTTTTAGACCAAGTGTGTTTCAATGTCTAGATTTGTGTCTTATTTTCAAAGACCTAGCATTTTCCTTAGTTTTTATATTTAAATCATACCTTTTGATTATATATTTGTTCCTTTCTTACAAATTCATAGAACCCTTTTTATTTTTAGACCTAGATTACATTTATTGAAAAAAATTGCAAAACCCAGGGTTCAAACTTACCTTTCATTTTAATCGTTTGTGTTCAATACCTTAGACCTTGGAGATATTTGAGACCAAGTTTACCATTGAAAATTTTGGAGAATATATTGATTCTAGGCTATGTTTGAACCATTTTCAATAATATACAAAGTACCTATTCCAAGTCTAATTGTAACCAAGATTTATTCTTAGACTAATATCAGTTTCAAACTTAAACCTAGAAATAGACCATTTTCAAAGACCAATACCACCCTCTTTGGGATAATTACCAAACCTAACCATTCCAATTACCATATGACAAGATTTACCTTATTTGGTCCACTTAATATACTAATCTATCCCTTTCAATGATAGTATATGATTCCCTACATATGCTTGTAATCCTCCTTTGGCCTATGCAAGTAACTAAGCTTCATAACACCCATTCATTACCATTACAAGCCCTCCTCATTTGTATTTCATTAGAAACTAAGATCTAAAATTTATAAGGATTAACATTCTAGGCCCTCTTATTTTGGCCCATGTTAAAAACTAATATTCACAATGCCCAAGGATTACCATTCTAGACCCTCATCCTTTGGCCTGCTTTAGCAACCAAGCTCTGTAGTGCCCAAGGATTACCATTTAAAGCCCTCATCCATTGGATTATGTTAGAAACCAAGAATCTAAAAACCCATACATTACCATTGTAGTCCCTCCTCCTTTGGTTTGTATCAAAAACCAAGATTTGAAGAACCCATTCATTACCATTCCAGGCCCTTCCAAATTTGGTATCTCTTTATCCCAACAAAGTTATGAAATTGTGAATAGATAGATAATAATTACCATCTTGGACCCATATATAGTATCTTTTGATCCCATATTATATGAACCAAATCATGAATATCTTATTATTAAATCATGGGTCATCCTTCAACCATTACCAACCTTCCCCCACTTTAGAAAATCCAAGCCGATCTTTGTGCCACAATAGAGCCAATTATTACCTCTCCAAGAAATATCTTTTAAAGACAAAAATGTGTTTAAAAATAATATTTTTTAACAAAGTGTAAACCAAGGCCAAGTCAACCAACCCATCCATGAAGTTTTTTTTGAAACACCTATTTGTGATGAGTTAACCAGTGTTGAATCACCCTTTGACCATTGCCTTATTTTTAAGGAGCCCCACTTTAATGAGCCAATCTATGTGGAGTTAACTATTGACACTTTAACTTTGGTTAAGGAGTCTCATTTTGACAAAATAGTCTTTATTGAGTCACCCCTTAATGGTTATAACTACTTTTTATAAAATCATTATTTTGACCATTGCCCTATTTTTAAGGAGCCTTGCTTTGACTAGCTAGTTTCTATGTAGTTGTTTCTTAACCATTTTACTTTTGTTGAGAAGCCTCACTTTGATGAGCCAATCTTTGTGGAGTCCTTATTAGCTAATCATATCTATAAATATCCCATTATTTAACTCTAGGCCATTTTTGATCCAATACCAAGAATTCAACATAACATATTTACCACCACATTAGATGAAAAATCAAAATTAAAGTCAGGTTCTATATTTGAACCAATATCAGATTTAGCATCAAAATTAAAATCAATGCCAATCTCAACATCAGATTTAGAGTCCCTTGAGTCAGATTTAGCTTTAGATTCAGAATATATTCATGGTTATTATAACATTGGTTACACATGACTTGTAGATCAATTTGAATACATTTGGGATCCTTCCATAGTTTTTGAGGATGATTAATTTAGCATCAACACAAGTTATCCTAGTGTCTTATATGAGTATTATGCTACCTCTTACCATTCCACATGCCATTACCACAAACCAACATAGCCATTATATTGAAATCTCACCTCCTATAAGTGTCAATTGGGACTTACATAATCACACCTTGTTAAACTTCATCCATGGTGACATTTTATCTAAAAAATATCAAGGGGACCAAGACCACATTCATGTATAAAAATAATAATCTCCTGGTGAAACCTTTTCAGAGGTGCTAGGGGAAAATCAAAGTCGAAACTCAACATCTTGTAGTGAACCCTTGTTTAAGGCACTAGAAGACAATAAAAGTCAAATTTCAATGTTACTTAGTGAAAACTTCTCAAATTAACTATGGGACAATCAAGACAAATTTATTGGTGAAAACCTATTGGAGGTACCAATGGCTGAGCACAATAATTATTAACTACTTGATGAAGACATTATTAAAGATAACATTAGAAAAACTTCCATTCTACAACATAGTTAGATGGAAACATCTCTCAAACCTAAATAATTACAAAATATAGTGCCCCTATTGAGATCATATTCAAAAGTCTTTGGCCCTACCAAAACCAAAATTATGTTGAATCTAGAATCAACAACATTATGTGTGCCTAAAAATCTTGATCTTTATTTATTTCTCAACCATTATAAATTTCATTATGATCCATCTCTCCATTTCCAAATAAAACATTTTATCCATTGTTTATCTATATTTATTGTCCTTGGCCATATTTTCCTTTATAAAGGCTACAAAGACATCTTGTCTCAACATTTAGAGGAAATAGAATTAATGACCAATGAAAATTATTACAACATTATTAAAGGCCAAATTAGTAGTAATTTTTTAACATAATAGCTAATAATAAGGGGTGTGGGATGTAAATTTACATAATTGACTATTTTTATTTTTGATCAAGATGAACATCTCCACCTTAAAAAAAAATAGAACTATTTACCTTGTCTTTCTATTTGCTTTATCATGTCCATTTTTCATTTACATTACTACTATTTTATACCTTTCCATGTTCATTTCCAATTTCCTTCAATTTTTTTCATTTCATAATTTGTCATATATTCAAACTAAATTGACTTGAGGTCCTTTGGATTATGTAGGTAGTGCTCAATTCACATTAAGGTCAGTTCAACCACCCTTTTCTAATACTCTCATCATTTTGTGAGAAATTTTAGTAAATGCTCTTTCCATTTTGAAAGTGGTATATTTTTAACCTATGGTGAGTTAAGATACCCCAAAATTTTACAAAAATATTAAAAACATGTCAAAATCCTAAAAATTAAAAAATTGGCTTGCAATCTCCTAGAGAGATATAAAGCCCCAAAATCCAAAAACATTTGTCATGTCTAAACCTAGTCAACTATCCTTGATCTATCCTATTGGGTCAAATAAATTATTATTTCCAATCCATTACACTTCCATTTTGGGTCTAACCTTGTATTTTAATGTATCCTTGCTTATGGGCATTGTCTAATTTGCACTTTTAGGCCAAGCTCACAACTTTCAGCCTATTGGGGTGAAAACCAGAGCTCAAAAATTATACCATGATATATTAACCCATATCACTCCCTTGCATGAATATTTACTTATGGGAACCATATTTTTATCATTCCATTAAGCCTTCACATGTAGGTATTGACTTGGTTGATGACATGATGTTTTCTATTGCTTTTAATTATTTATTTATTTGTTTGCTTGCTTGTTTGTTTGATTTCATTATTGTGTCTTGACTCAGTCTATATACATTCATTTCATGATTCATTATTAATTTTAATTGAGTCCATCCATATTCATATTTCAATATTATCATCATGGTTTTTATCATTAGTGTGTTATTTTTTATTGTTTATTAGATCGAGAGTCAGTCTTTATGCACATTACAACCAAGTCATCATGGAGTTTTATATCATGGTGCATACCATCACATTCTAAAATAAAAATAATTTTAGAGGATATTACAAGCAATGGTACCATATAAACTTCTTCTTATTCACTTTGGTAAATCCTCCTACCCTCTTTGATCAAATCAACCCATTAACCATTCTAATTGTATCAATGATAATAAGGATGAGCATCTCTACATTGGTAGGTACAACTAAATCATTCGCATTGATCAATATTTATTCTTATATTCTATTCCTCATTATATTTTATCTTACTTTTAGGTGAATTACATTAGCCTAAGGTCTATTTTGACTATGTAGGTAACACTTAGATACATGATGTATCTTAAGTCAACTCGGCCACATTTTTTATTCCAATCATTTATTTCATCACTTTGTGAATCTTTGTATGCTTGGTTTTTTGTGTCTTATTAACTAATTATAACATATCATTTACGTTTATGCCCACTCATATTTAATTTTTATGATAGGTTATATCCTTAAGTTATGCTTTCCAATCTACCCTACTAGGGCATAATCAATTTATCATAATCAAAATTTCCCTACTATGGTAAAATCATTATTTAATCAAGGTCATCAAAAGGATTATAAACATATTTTGGAAAATCATTATTTTGAACATCCACCTTGATGAGGTAGATACTATGCCATTGATTATAACCCCCTTTATGAAAATTAGTGTCTCAACCTCCGTTATTTATTATAACCAAATTTGGGGAAATCTATAATTTTAAATAAATACATGAAATCATTATATCAATTGGATTAATCTCACCCATGGGTTAATTTCATTCTTATTTTTTCTTCTTTTCAATGGATCATCCATCAATTGTATGTTTTAGCCACTCCCTTGAGGGGGCATCCTAGTTTTCCCAAACTTTGTTTAGAACATCATTCCTCAATCATTATCTTCTTTTTCTTCATAATAGCTTTTTCATTCCTTGAAATATGTTATTATTCCTATGTCTCGCAACACATTCTCAAATATGGGAAAACTATAAACATTCCTTTTTGGAAACTTTAGTGTAAATAATGCAAGTTAAGCCTAAAAATCACTATAATGTTTTGATTCATAAGAACACATCACATGCATCTTCTAATACATGTCAATATATCTTTAACTATGTAAATTCACTATACATAATCATCATCTTCATGTAATTCATCCTCAGTCAAGTTACAACCTAGAAAACTGATCTTTTCAATCATGTGTGAGGGATAAATTATCAAAATTCATAAATGGAAATCAACTTGAGTAAGATTTCTTAATTGGTTAAACCTAATTAAATACATAGGTGAAAATCCAATGGATAACTAATTGTTGAATTTCTATTTTTATAAATTCATAAATCCAAATTGATGACATCATCATAACATCACATAAATATCTAAAATGATGTCACCATCATGACATCATATTTTGTGAGTTGTCAAGCACTCATAAAATATCAAAAAAAATCTAGATTTTTGAGCCATGCCTATTAATTGAAAATATTAATGGCTTGTTCCATCCTAAACCTAAGCATGGTTAAATATAACCTAATTACACTTGAGTTAGAGTTATTTTAGAAGTCTATAAATATAAGGCTTAACCCATTATTCAAAATTTTTTTTTGTTTAATGTTATTATGTATTAA